>OX637864.1:47072845-47243990 GCA_951802705.1 Netelia virgata | reverse complement strand
CCAAACCCAAACCAAACCCAAACCAAACCCAAACCAAACCAAACCCAAACCAAACCCAAACCAAACCCAAACCAAACCCAAACCAAACCCAAACCCAAACCAAACCCAAACCAAACCCAAACCAAACCCAAACCAAACCCAAACCAAACCCAAACCAAACCCAAACCAAACCCAAACCAAACCCAAACCCAAACCCAAACCCAAACCCAAACCAAACCCAAACCAAACCCAAACCAAACCCAAACCAAACCCAAACCAAACCCAAACCAAACCCAAACCCAAACCAAACCCAAACCAAACCCAAACCAAACCCAAACCAAACCAAACCAAACCAAACCCAAACCAAACCCAAACCAAACCCAAACCAAACCCAAACCAAACCCAAACCAAACCCAAACCAAACCCAAACCAAACCCAAACCAAACCCAAACCAAACCAAACCCAAACCAAACCAAACCCAAACCAAACCCAAACCAAACCAAACCAAACCCAAACCAAACCCAAACCAAACCCAAACCAAACCCAAACCAAACCCAAACCAAACCCAAACCAAACCCAAACCAAACCAAACCAAACCAAACCCAAACCAAACCCAAACCAAACCCAAACCAAACCCAAACCAAACCAAACCAAACCCAAACCAAACCAAACCAAACCCAAACCCAAACCAAACCCAAACCAAACCAAACCAAACCCAAACCAAACCAAACCCAAACCAAACCAAACCCAAACCAAACCAAACCCAAACCAAACCAAACCCAAACCAAACCCAAACCAAACCCAAACCAAACCCAAACCAAACCAAACCCAAACCAAACCAAACCCAAACCAAACCCAAACCAAACCCAAACCAAACCCAAACCAAACCCAAACCAAACCAAACCCAAACCAAACCCAAACCAAACCAAACCCAAACCAAACCAAACCCAAACCAAACCAAACCAAACCCAAACCAAACCAAACCAAACCCAAACCAAACCAAACCCAAACCAAACCCAAACCAAACCAAACCCAAACCAAACCCAAACCAAACCCAAACCAAACCCAAACCCAAACCAAACCCAAACCAAACCCAAACCAAACCCAAACCAAACCCAAACCAAACCCAAACCAAACCCAAACCAAACCAAACCCAAACCAAACCCAAACCAAACCAAACCAAACCCAAACCAAACCCAAACCAAACCAAACCAAACCAAACCCAAACCCAAACCAAACCCAAACCAAACCAAACCAAACCCAAACCCAAACCAAACCAAACCCAAACCAAACCAAACCCAAACCCAAACCAAACCCAAACCAAACCAAACCAAACCAAACCAAACCCAAACCAAACCCAAACCAAACCCAAACCAAACCCAAACCAAACCAAACCCAAACCAAACCCAAACCAAACCCAAACCAAACCAAACCCAAACCAAACCCAAACCAAACCCAAACCAAACCCAAACCAAACCAAACCCAAACCCAAACCAAACCCAAACCAAACCCAAACCAAACCCGCGATTTAGTTTCGTTGATTTGGTTTGGATGATTTGGTTTCGTTGATTTAGTTTCCGCAGTTTAGTTTGGGTTTGGTTTCACTTACTTGGTTTCGGTTTGGTTTGGTTTGGTTTGGTTTGGTTTGGTTTCCGCGGTTTGGTTTCGCTGATTTGGTTTGGATGATTTGGTTTGGATGATTTAGTTTCCGCGACTTAGTTTCGTTGATTTGGTTTCGCTAATTTGGTTTCCGTGGTTTGGTTTCGCTGATTTGGTTTCCGCGGTTTGGTTTCGGTGATTTGGTTTGGCTGATTTGGTTTCGCTGGTTTGGTTTCTACGATTTGGTTTCGCTGATTTGGTTTTGGGCGATTTAGTTTCCGCGATTTGGTTTGGTTTGGTTTGGTTTCCGCAGTTTAGATTGGGTTTGGATTTGGTTTGGTTTCCGTGGTTTGGTTTCGCTGATTTGGTTTCCACGATTTAGTTTCGTTGATTTAGTTTCCGCAGTTTAGTTTGGGTTTGGTTTCACTTACTTGGTTTGGTTTGGGTTTGGATGATTTAGTTTCCGCGGTTTGGTTTCGCTGATTTGGTTTGGATGATTTGGTTTGGTTTGGTTTGGTTTTGATGATTTGGTTTGGATGATTTAGTTTCCGCGACTTAGTTTCGCTGATTTGGTTTGGATGATTTGGTTTCCGTGGTTTGGTTTCCGTGGTTTGGTTTCGCTGATTTGGTTTCCGCGGTTTGGTTTCGCTGATTTGGTTTGGATGATTTGGTTTCCGCGGTTTGGGTTCGCTGATTTAGTTTCCGCAGTTTAGTTTGGGTTTGGGTTTAGTTTCACTTACTTGGTTTCGCTGATTTGGTTTGGATGATTTGGATTTGGTTTCCGCGGTTTGGGTTCGCTGATTTGGTTTCGCTGATTTGGTTTCCGCGATTTAGTTTCGCTGATTTGGTTTCGCTGATTTGGTTTCCACGGTTTGGTTTCGCTGATTTGGTTTGGGTGATTTGGTTTCGTTGATTTGGTTTGGTTTGGGTTTGGTTTGGGTTTAGTTTGAGTTTGGGCGGCGCGGCGTGGCGAGGGTGCGGGAGGAGAGCGCGGTGGCGGAGAGCACGCGCGCGAATGCGGGGTTGCGCGGGGGGGGTGTACGTGCGGAGCGGTTACGCGGGGGGGGGAGCACCAGCGTGGCGGGTGCGGAGGGGCACAGGCAGGCCCGGGAGGAGGGTACACGCAGGGCGGTGGGCCGTTCGGGGGGATGTGGGGTACACACGGAGGTGGACTACGGGCGGGGGTGGCGCACGCGGCGTGGGCTCTGTCTCTCATCGACGAACAAACCCGTTTGGTTTTGACGACTTACTTTCCGGGCTTTGGGTTTCTTCGCTTTAGCTTCCGGGCTTTGGATTCGCAATTTCATTTCCGGGCTTTGGGTTTCGTCATTTAGTTTCGTTTGGGTGCTTTCCCTTTCCCCAGGGTTTCGTTTTACCACTTTTACCCTTCTCTATCTCGGTTCACCTTACTACTCCACAAAATAGTACCTACCAAGCACTTTTTCAACACCGAGCCGAGATGACAACAATCCCCCAATAATCTCCATATCTTTATTTTTATCGCCGTTCTCAATTTTACAACTAAATACACATTTTTATGAGACCAAACGGCTTTCCTCTTTCCACTAACCATTCGATTCATAACATCACAATAATCAACCAAACCCCAAACCAAACCAATATCAATACAAATTTTACCTCAATATTACGTACCAGCTTCAAAAATTACCCAACTTTCAAAAACTCCTCCAATCCCCCCCGTGGCTTCTCAAATCCGATCCTCGCATCCACTCTCCAAACGTTAAACCCCAATCTCTAATCAAAAATATCAAATCATCCTCAAACGCCGGTACAAAATAGACCAGCTCTTACTTAATCGACATTACCTCAATATACAACCATTCGGTTACTCATCTTTTTTTATCCTTCCGACTCCTTATTCCAGTAATCTCGGTTATCCACCACCTCGAGCTGCGAGCTGCTCTATCGATACCACAATTTTAGAAACTCATTTACTAAAAGAAACTCCCAAAATCAAAATCAACATTTTTATTTTCACCTCACACCCAACAAATAACCAAAACCTCCAACTCAATTTAGTAACCAACAACCTACAACACCCAAACCACACACGCTCCATACTCATCCTCTTTCCTCTCAAAAACCCACAAATTATCAATCAATTCAACCATTTATCACATCATACAAACCAAACCCAAACCAAACCCAAACCAAACCAAATACAACACAAAATTACCAAAAACAAACAGACAAACAACCACATATATACCACAATTGTTAAACACTGTGCACAAACTAATCCACTTATTCAAAACAATCATTTTTAACTCTTACCAACCATTTTAAAAACTTTTTTTATCCACTAATTACCTCTTTCACTTAGCCTTCTCGTATCGAGTCATCAAATCAAATCCTCATATTACGGCTTTTATTCACAACTCAAACCTCTTCTCCATTATCCAATATCATAACAACATCATAACTAAATTTATTAATCCAAACCCAAACTCTGATGATCCCGACATCTGACCTAGATCTCCTCATTATGCGCCACTTTTTTTTACAACAATCACGAGCAACTGCCCGGGGACCGAGCCGCCGGGGACTCACTCTCTTATCTTAATTCGGAACCTCCAGAAACCAACGAGCTTGTGGCCGACAACCACCTTACGAGATCCAACCAAACCCAAACCGAAAACAAACCCAAACCAAACCAAACCAAACCAAACCCTCTTCTACCATTTATTATTTTATCAATTTACATTTTAATTCATCCATATTACCCTATTCACACAAAACCAAATCGGACAACAGTCTCACCCGTGCCATTGCAAATTTATACGAGACGGTTCGTTACACAACGCCAAATCATTCGAAATCGAGACCTGAAAAATAAAAATCTTCAAACTATTACCAAATAAAAACATTTCTTTTTTCATTCCCTCGACGATCTCCAATCATAACAAACACAAGCATGTCTCCAAGGATATACATGCGATCCTTCGACATGGAATCCTTCACTCCCGAGATCATCCCTCGATGACCCCACGATCACGATCAACAAATATACCGCTCAAACTTTCTCTCCAACAATCTCGTAAAACACACATATTCCTTCCACTAATATCTACTCCAACTTATTTCACCCACAACATCATTTATATCCAGTTCTTTCAACTACATACATCCCCTCACCTTCACCTTTAATTAACCTTTCGATCCTCAAACCTATCAAACACCCACATTTTACTTATAATTGTACGCGGAAACGACCAAAAACCAATCAAACATTCTTTAAGCCTTTCCTGGCCCTGCCTACCTAACCATCACACACGGAACACAAATCTTTACGTTACTTAATAACTACGCGCCTTTAAGGCTGCCTCTCTATTCCCCCCCCCCCTCCCCCCACCACCGGTTTCCTATTTTCAAAACAACATAACAAAAAAACCCCTTACATTCCATTCCCTATGCCCAATTTCTCTTTCACATTCATTGGGCTCCATTCCACGGCCGACTGGAAAACCTAACTAGCGATTCCAACGCCCCTACCGTGCTCCATCACCCGGGCGGCCGGCCACCTCTTCATACCAACGTCGAGGCTCTCACACACTTACAATTTTTATTAATCTAAACCGACCTCGCCCGACGTTCGACCTTAACTTTCGCTGGAGCTGCCCCGCCAAACCTATCCTCGAGCCAAGACGAGATCGAAACAATAACGATCATGACCATCACGATGGCTGTTAATTTTAAACATCAATCCTTAAAACTACCTACCCTCCAAATCCAAATGACGATTCGACTAACTCGACAAAACCCTAATAACTATCAATGACTCGACGAGCAAAGCGAGTGCTCCAACTTCAAATATCGCGCGCATGCTTTCTTCGAGTGCGCTACCCCTTTCGCCATATTAATCAAAACAATCTTTTTAATTAAATACATTTTTAATCGCCTTATGTAACAAAAATTCAATTTATTAAAAATACTTCCTCGTGTATTGCATCGTATGAGTCACCACTATTTTCCTTCTAGATGACGGAACCTCATCGACAACGTTCATGGTCGCGGGAAGCTCCACTCTCAAATTTTATCTCAACACAAATATTTTCTTCTTTAAATCCCTTATTTTATTCGTAACAACGACAACAAAATCAGAAGGGCTTCACAAACAACATCCTTTGTCGTTCCTTAATTTATATTCGGCTAAGGTAAGGTCATTTTCTTTATTCAAAACTAAATTTAAATAAACAACGGCATGAGGTAACAATGCCTTATGCAAAAATACCCCCAATTTACTCAATTTAATCCCTAACTAATTTCTCATCAAATACCAACGCCGCACTACATTCGACCACTACTTCTTCTCAAAGTACTAAATCATCTCCTAACTAGAGTCATATTAATTACGTTTTATGACCAGACTCTAATCGCCTTCACGGAATTACAGAGTGGCTGTGCCAATCTCCAAAGTCAAGTCGCGTGCTAGAAGAGCTGAGAGCAACCCTGGGCATTCCCGACCAAGTCAGAGCCAAATTTCCTTCATCATATAATCAAACCTCAAGCCTTGGAAAATTTCGTTCGGACCAACTCACTGTGCCACGCGAGTTCTTCGAGGCTTTGAAAAAAATCGCAATTTTGCCATTTAAGTCAACATTTTTTTTTTACAAATATTTATACATTTTTCCGACACTATTATTCCATTTTCACAAATAAATTTATAACCGATGCATTTTTATTTTCTTCATTTCGAGCCAAAATTACCTGCAAGCCCAACCACCCATTCATTTTTATCCTCGAGTAGGCTTCCTTACTGAAAAACGACAAAATATTCATAATAAATAATGTGAAAACAAAATTATTCTCATAACATTTTTATCAAGATACAAATTCAAACAATTTTATCTTCGAAGAAAGTTTAAGAAATTACATAATTCGAACCTTAATTCGAGCCATGATCAGCCCCGAGACACCACCCAACCATCCATTAATATTCGTCCTCGAGTAGACTCGTTACTGAAAAATAGAACAATATTTATAATGAATAATACGAAAAAAAATGTTTCGTTTGAAGAAAGTTTAAGATATTACATCAAATCCTTATCTTAATTCAAGCCATCATCAACCCCGAGACACCACCCAACCACCCATTTATTTCTGTCTTCGACTAGGCTCGTTACTGAAAAATACCTAAATATTTAGAATAAATAATACGAAAAATAAAATGTTTGGTTTGATTTGGTTTGGGTTTGGGTTTGGTTTGGTTTGGTTTGGGTTTGGTTTGGTTTGGTTTGGTTTGGTTTGGGTTTGGTTTGGGTTTGGTTTGGGTTTGGTTTGGGTTGGTTTGGGTTTGTGTTTGGTTTGATTTGGTTTGGGTTTGGGTTTGGTTTGGTTCGGTTCGGGTTTGGTTTGGGTTTGGTTTGGGTTGGTTTGGGTTTGGGTTTGGTTTGGTTTGGTTTGGTTTGGTTTGCGTTTGGGTTTGGTTTCATTTGAAGAAAGTTTAAGATATTACATCAAATTCTTACCTTAATTCGAGCCCCGATTAGCCCCTCGTCACCACCCAACCGCCCACCATATTTTCCGATCGGATAGACACGTTTCTCATACCCAGAAAATACCATTTTTACATTAAAAAACAAACATATAAACGTATTATTAAATTTTCAGATATTCAAAAATTGTTCTTACATCACGATTAAGTTTGGCTCATTTCCATTCAACTTATCTCAGCTTGGCTCAACTATTCACACAACTTGACTCTGAAAGTTTAACAAAAAATTAATTCATAATTCATTCAAAATAATTTATAATTCATACAAATTTATTCAAATTAAGTAATAAACCTAATTACCACAACAATTTATTAATCCCATAAATCATTCTTATTAACATTCAATTTTGCATAATTTTTAAAATTTTATCCTCCATTTTTTCGAAAATTTACCATCACGTAATTAGTAGACGATATTGTCTTCGTTTGGAACAATGTACGGGCCTAATATCGTTCATAGGTAGCGAGTACGAAGCATTTTACAACCTTAATACGCGTTCAATATTTCACGCGTAGGCTCTCCGGTTCATGACTAATACGCTTATTTCGTCCACGAATCAGTCTAGCCTTCAACTATTATCGCGCATCAATTAATTTACATTCAAATTTACATTCAATCTTTAAAACTCTATTCAAAATCGACAAATTATCGCAGGTGGATCATTCAAACGCCATTTTATACACAACATTTTCTACTTTTAGGGACAATAATAACGAGTCTGGATTCTTGGTGGAAATAACAAATTCAAAAAATCCAAACCAAATCGAGTCAAAATTAATATTTCGTGTCTATGGCGAAATTTTATATGGGATATTATATAGGACAATATATCGATGAATGATGCATGAAGATATTAAGAATGTAAAACAAAAAATTTTAAACAAGTTTTTCCTCCGAGGGCTTGCAACCCCTATTTAATAGAGGATCATTCCAATGATAAGGCGCGTTTCGGGAAGCAGGGATGAGGTGCTAAACAATCTCGTTCGAATCATCCCGATATTTTCATTACTGCGGCTGTAGCGACCATTTGAAAATCGTCCGACAATTCGCTTTCGGTCACGTTTTTTAAAGGCCCTACTGACCTACTTTCTCAAACGTACCGTAATTAATCAATTCATTAATTATATATACTTTTTTTTACAAACATTCATAATTCTTGACCAACTAAAAGTCAGACCGGCTTTTTCTTCTTTTATCGGTAATTTATCATCGAATCGCAATTTTTTTATTCCAAGGATTTGCCCTAAAAAACAACCTTCGGAAGGACAATTCTTTTTCCTCAAAAATTATTTTTAAATTACCTACATTCACCAACATTTTTTCCCACATTACGAAAAAACCATCGACATTCCTTTCATAGTTCGAAATTAATACCAAAAATTACGAAAAAAAAACAATGAAAAATCAACTTTTTTCCAATTTTTACCCATTTATTTGTATGCTAGAGAAATACAACCGCGATATTCTTCATAAGTTTATCTACCATGCCTTGGAAGTTCAGGTGCGTATTAAGTCACAAGAGAAACACGCTCAATATCAAACTTTTCAATAATTTTAACAAATTAAAGCTTATAAAAGCGACGATGCGTTCGCTATGACGGTCGAGACAGCACTGTGCTATCACCGCTCCGCTCGCTGGTCGCGCGTACACTGCACCCTATGCGTTACTACAGGTTACCACGACGATCTGCGCAAACAACCGATTCTCGTCTTCTGCGCATCAGCTTGCTACTCTCCCGCGATTATAACTCTTGCGCACGCACCACGTTTCTATGTGTCTGTCGCCGCAACGACCTTGCGCAGACCACCGATTAACCACTTCTGCGCATCCCGACAAGTATTCGACAATTTTATATGTAGAAAAATAATTTAACAAAAAAAACCTCAATTAATTAATCCAATTAACTCATCCGATATATATATATTAACTATTTTAATCAAATACAATTTAATATATTTAAAATAATTCAATATTCGGTTATTCATCAATATTATTGCATCCTCGGGGAAATTCATCTGGATTCAATGTTACCATTCGAGAGCCAAGTCCTTGAACTTTTCACTCGCATAATTTTTATGCCAGACGAAAACAAGCGCGATATTATTAATTTACTTCTTTATCGTATGCCTTAGAAGTACTTCAGGTGCGTATTAAACAACAAGTAAACCTCTTTAAATATCAAACGTTTGAATAATTTAAACAAAAAAAAAAAACTTGCAAGAGAAAAAAAGTGTTGGCTACCACGGTCGACATAGCCAATTAAAAATAGGCTTATTCGATCGGAAATTGATCGCTGATCGTGTTGCCCGATGATTCCACTGGCTGAGCCAACTTCGTGTCGAGGGCACGAAAATGTCCACAGCTCATTCTTTGGCCGCTCAGATGTCGCCCCGCGAGACCAACTCTCCAAGTTTCAGCTTATGTGCACCGTTGCCGATCTCCCTACTGATCTCCGGTAAAATAAAAATCGAAAGTTGTCAGCTGATAATAGCTGTTGACTGGTGATGACGATTATACACCCGACGTATACGATGAAAACGTGATAGCGTAGTCGGGGGGGGGGGGGGGGGGGGGGGGGTTGGTTTGGTTTGGTTTGGTTTGGGATTGGGTTTGGTTTGGGTTTGGGTTTGGTTTTATTTATATGTAGAAAAATAATTTAACAAAAAAAAACCTCAATTAATTAATCCAATTAACTCATCCGATATATATTTATTAACTATGTTAATCAAGTACAATTTAATATATTTAAAATAATTCAATAATCGGTTATTCATCAATATTATTGCATCCTCGGGGAAATTCATCTGGAATCAGCTTTTTTCCAATTTATTTCTTCATAAGTTTATTTACCATGCCTTGGAAGTTTAGGTGCGTATTAAGTCACAAGAGAAACACGTTCAATATCAAACTTTTCAATAATTTTAACAAATTAAAGCTTATAAAAGCGACGATGCGTTCGCTATGACGGTCGAGACAGCACTGTGCTATCACCGCTCCGCTCGCTGGTCGCGCGTACACTGCACCCTATGCGTTACTACAGGTTACCACGACGATCTGCGCAAACAACCGATTCTCGTCTTCTGCGCATCAGCTTGCTACTCTCCCGCGATTATAACTCTTGCGCACGCACCACGTTTCTATGTGTCTGTCGCCGCAACGACCTTGCGCAGACCACCGATTAACCACTTCTGCGCATCCCGACAAGTATTCGACAATTTTATATGTAGACAAATAATTTAACAAAAAAAACCTCAATTAATTAATCCAATTAACTCATCCGATATATATATATTAACTATTTTAATCAAATACAATTTAATATATTTAAAATAATTCAATAATCGGTTATTCATCAATATTATTGCATCCTCGGGGAAATTCATCTGGATTCAAGGTTACCATTCGAGAGCTAAGTCCTTGAACTTTTCACTCGCATAATTTTTATGCCAGACGAAAACAAGCGCGATATTATTAATTAACTTCTTTATCTTATGCCTTAGAAGTACTTCAGGTGCGTATTAAACAACTAGTAAATCTCTTTAGATATCAAACGTTTGAATAATTTAAACGAAAAAAAAAACTTGCAAGAGAAAAAAGTGTTGGCTACCACGGTCGACATAGCCAATTAAAAATAGGCTTATTCGATCGGAAATTGCTCGCTGATCGTGTTGCCCGATGATTCCACTGGCTGAGCCAACTTCGTGTCGAGGGCACGAAAATGTCCACAGCTCATTCTTTGGCCGCTCAGATGTCGCCCAGCGAGACCAACTCTCCAAGTTTCAGCTTATGTTCACCGTTGCCGATCTCCCTACTGATCGCTGGTAAAAAAAAATCGAAAGTTGTCAGCTGATACTAGCTGTTGACTGGTGATGACGATTATACACCCGACGTATACGATGAAAACGTGATAGCGTAGTCGGGGGGGGGGGGGGGGGGGGTTGGTTTGGTTTGGTTTGGTTTGGGATTGGGTTTGGTTTGGGTTTGGATTTGGTTTTATTTATATGTAGAAAAATAATTTAACAAAAAAAACCTCAATTAATTAATCCAATTAACTCATCCGATATATATTTATTAACTATTTTAATCAAGTACAATTTAATATATTTAAAATAATTCAATAATCGGTTATTCATCAATATTATTGCATCCTCGGGGAAATTCATCTGGAATCAGCTTTTTTCCAATTTTTACCCATTTTTTTTTTATGCGAGAGAAATACAACGGCTATATTCTTCATAAGTTTATTTACCATGCCTTGGAAGTTCAGGTGCGTATTAAGTCACAAGAGAAACACGTTCAATATCAAACTTTTCAATAATTTTAACAAATTAAAGCTTATAAAAGCGACGATGCGTTCGCTATGACGGTCGAGACAGCACTGTGCTATCACCGCTCCGCTCGCTGGTCGCGCGTACACTGCACCCTATGCGTTACTACAGGTTACCACGACGATCTGCGCAAACAACCGATTCTCGTCTTCTGCGCATCAGCTTGCTACTCTCCCGCGATTATAACTCTTGCGCACGCACCACGTTTCTATGTGTCTGTCGCCGCAACGACCTTGCGCAGACCACCGATTAACCACTTCTGCGCATCCCGACAAGTATTCGACAATTTTATATGTAGAAAAATAATTTAACAAAAAAAACCTCAATTAATTAATCCAATTAACTCATCCGATATATATATATTAACTATTTTAATCAAATACAATTTAATATATTTAAAATAATTCAATAATCGGTTATTCATCAATATTATTGCATCCTCGGGGAAATACATCTGGATTCAATGTTACCATTCGAGAGCCAAGTCCTTGAACTTTTCACTCGCATAATTTTTATGCCAGACGAAAACAAGCGCGATATTATTAATTTACTTCTTTATCGTATGCCTTAGAAGTACTTCAGGTGCGTATTAAACAACAAGTAAACCTCTTTAAATATCAAACGTTTGAATAATTTAAACAAAAAAAAAAAACTTGCAAGAGAAAAAAAGTGTTGGCTACCACGGTCGACATAGCCAATTAAAAATAGGCTTATTCGATCGGAAATTGATCGCTGATCGTGTTGCCCGATGATTCCACTGGCTGAGCCAACTTCGTGTCGAGGGCACGAAAATGTCCACAGCTCATTCTTTGGCCGCTCAGATGTCGCCCCGCGAGACCAACTCTCCAAGTTTCAGCTTATGTGCACCGTTGCCGATCTCCCTACTGATCTCCGGTAAAATAAAAATCGAAAGTTGTCAGCTGATAATAGCTGTTGACTGGTGATGACGATTATACACCCGACGTATACGATGAAAACGTGATAGCGTAGTCGGGGGGGGGGGGGGGGGGTTGGTTTGGTTTGGGATTGGGTTTGGTTTGGGTTTGGGTTTGGTTTTATTTATATGTAGAAAAATAATTTAACAAAAAAAAACCTCAATTAATTAATCCAATTAACTCATCCGATATATATTTATTAACTATTTTAATCAAGTACAATTAAATATATTTAAAATAATTCAATAATCGGTTATTCATCAATATTATTGCATCCTCGGGGAAATTCATCTGGAATCAGCTTTTTTCCAATTTATTTCTTCATAAGTTTATTTACCATGCCTTGGAAGTTCAGGTGCGTATTAAGTCACAAGAGAAACACGTTCAATATCAAACTTTTCAATAATTTTAATAAATTAAAGCTTATAAAAGCGACGATGCGTTCGCTATGACGGTCGAGACAGCACTGTGCTATCACCGCTCCGCTCGCTGGTCGCGCGTACACTGCACCCTATGCGTTACTACAGGTTACCACGACGATCTGCGCAAACAACCGATTCTCGTCTTCTGCGCATCAGCTTGCTACTCTCCCGCGATTATAACTCTTGCGCACGCACCACGTTTCTATGTGTCTGTCGCCGCAACGACCTTGCGCAGACCACCGATTAACCACTTCTGCGCATCCCGACAAGTATTCGACAATTTTATATGTAGAAAAATAATTTAACAAAAAAAACCTCAATTAATTAATCCAATTAACTCATCCGATATATATATATTAACTATTTTAATCAAATACAATTTAATATATTTAAAATAATTCAATAATCGGTTATTCATCAATATTATTGCATCCTCGGGGAAATTCATCTGGATTCAATGTTACCATTCGAGAGCCAAGTCCTTGAACTTTTCACTCGCATAATTTTTATGCCAGACGAAAACAAGCGCGATATTATTAATTTACTTCTTTATCGTATGCCTTAGAAGTACTTCAGGTGCGTATTAAACAACAAGTAAACCTCTTTAAATATCAAACGTTTGAATAATTTAAACAAAAAAAAAAACTTGCAAGAGAAAAAAAGTGTTGGCTACCACGGTCGACATAGCCAATTAAAAATAGGCTTATTCGATCGGAAATTGATCGCTGATCGTGTTGCCCGATGATTCCACTGGCTGAGCCAACTTCGTGTCGAGGGCACGAAAATGTCCACAGCTCATTCTTTGGCCGCTCAGATGTCGCCCCGCGAGACCAACTCTCCAAGTTTCAGCTTATGTGCACCGTTGCCGATCTCCCTACTGATCTCCGGTAAAATAAAAATCGAAAGTTGTCAGCTGATAATAGCTGTTGACTGGTGATGACGATTATACACCCGACGTATACGATGAAAACGTGATAGCGTAGTCGGGGGGGGGGGGGGGGGTTGGTTTGGTTTGGTTTGGTTTGGGATTGGGTTTGGTTTGGGTTTGGGTTTGGTTTTATTTATATGTAGAAAAATAATTTAACAAAAAAAAACCTCAATTAATTAATCCAATTAACTCATCCGATATATATTTATTAACTATGTTAATCAAGTACAATTTAATATATTTAAAATAATTCAATAATCGGTTATTCATCAATATTATTGCATCCTCGGGGAAATTCATCTGGAATCAGCTTTTTTCCAATTTATTTCTTCATAAGTTTATTTACCATGCCTTGGAAGTTTAGGTGCGTATTAAGTCACAAGAGAAACACGTTCAATATCAAACTTTTCAATAATTTTAACAAATTAAAGCTTATAAAAGCGACGATGCGTTCGCTATGACGGTCGAGACAGCACTGTGCTATCACCGCTCCGCTCGCTGGTCGCGCGTACACTGCACCCTATGCGTTACTACAGGTTACCACGACGATCTGCGCAAACAACCGATTCTCGTCTTCTGCGCATCAGCTTGCTACTCTCCCGCGATTATAACTCTTGCGCACGCACCACGTTTCTATGTGTCTGTCGCCGCAACGACCTTGCGCAGACCACCGATTAACCACTTCTGCGCATCCCGACAAGTATTCGACAATTTTATATGTAGACACATAATTTAACAAAAAAAACCTCAATTAATTAATCCAATTAACTCATCCGATATATATATATTAACTATTTTAATCAAATACAATTTAATATATTTAAAATAATTCAATAATCGGTTATTCATCAATATTATTGCATCCTCGGGGAAATTCATCTGGATTCAATGTTACCATTCGAGAGCCAAGTCCTTGAACTTTTCACTCGCATAATTTTTATGCCAGACGAAAACAAGCGCGATATTATTAATTAACTTCTTTATCTTATGCCTTAGAAGTACTTCAGGTGCGTATTAAACAACTAGTAAATCTCTTTAAATATCAAACGTTTAAATAATTTAAACGAAAAAAAAAACTTGCAAGAGAAAAAAAGTGTTGGCTACCACGGTCGACATAGCCAATTAAAAATAGGCTTATTCGATCGGAAATTGCTCGCTGATCGTGTTGCCCGATGATTCCACTGGCTGAGCCAACTTCGTGTCGAGGGCACGAAAATGTCCACAGCTCATTCTTTGGCCGCTCAGATGTCGCCCTGCGAGACCAACTCTCCAAGTTTCAGCTTATGTTCACCGTTGCCGATCTCCCTACTGATCTCTGGTAAAATAAAAATCGAAAGTTGTCAGCTGATAATAGCTGTTGACTGGTGATGACGATTATACACCCGACGTATACGATGAAAACGTGATAGCGTAGTCGGGGGGGGGGGGGGTTGGTTCGGTTTGGTTTGGTTTGGGATTGGGTTTGGTTTGGGTTTGGGTTTGGTTTTATTTATATGTAGAAAAATAACTTAACAAAAAAAACCTCAATTAATTAATCCAATTAACTCATCCGATATATATTTATTAACTATTTTAATCAAGTACAATTAAATATATTTAAAATAATTCAATAATCGGTTATTCATCAATATTATTGCATCCTCGGGGAAATTCATCTGGAATCAGCTTTTTTCCAATTTATTTCTTCATAAGTTTATTTACCATGCCTTGGAAGTTCAGGTGCGTATTAAGTCACAAGAGAAACACGTTCAATATCAAACTTTTCAATAATTTTAACAAATTAAAGCTTATAAAAGCGACGATGCGTTCGCTATGACGGTCGAGACAGCACTGTGCTATCACCGCTCCGCTCGCTGGTCGCGCGTACACTGCACCCTATGCGTTACTACAGGTTACCACGACGATCTGCGCAAACAACCGATTCTCGTCTTCTGCGCATCAGCTTGCTACTCTCCCGCGATTATAACTCTTGCGCACGCACCACGTTTCTATGTGTCTGTCGCCGCAACGACCTTGCGCAGACCACCGATTAACCACTTCTGCGCATCCCGACAAGTATTCGACAATTTTATATGTAGAAAAATAATTTAACAAAAAAAACCTCAATTAATTAATCCAATTAACTCATCCGATATATATATATTAACTATTTTAATCAAATACAATTTAATATATTTAAAATAATTCAATAATCGGTTATTCATCAATATTATTGCATCCTCGGGGAAATTCATCTGGATTCAATGTTACCATTCGAGAGCCAAGTCCTTGAACTTTTCACTCGCATAATTTTTATGCCAGACGAAAACAAGCGCGATATTATTAATTAACTTCTTTATCTTATGCCTTAGAAGTACTTCAGGTGCGTATTAAACAACTAGTAAATCTCTTTAAATATCAAACGTTTAAATAATTTAAACGAAAAAAAAAACTTGCAAGAGAAAAAAAGTGTTGGCTACCACGGTCGACATAGCCAATTAAAAATAGGCTTATTCGATCGGAAATTGCTCGCTGATCGTGTTGCCCGATGATTCCACTGGCTGAGCCAACTTCGTGTCGAGGGCACGAAAATGTCCACAGCTCATTCTTTGGCCGCTCAGATGTCGCCCTGCGAGACCAACTCTCCAAGTTTCAGCTTATGTTCACCGTTGCCGATCTCCCTACTGATCTCTGGTAAAATAAAAATCGAAAGTTGTCAGCTGATAATAGCTGTTGACTGGTGATGACGATTATACACCCGACGTATACGATGAAAACGTGATAGCGTAGTCGGGGGGGGGGGGGGGGGGTTGGTTCGGTTTGGTTTGGTTTGGGATTGGGTTTGGTTTGGGTTTGGGTTTGGTTTTATTTATATGTAGAAAAATAACTTAACAAAAAAAACCTCAATTAATTAATCCAATTAACTCATCCGATATATATTTATTAACTATTTTAATCAAGTACAATTAAATATATTTAAAATAATTCAATAATCGGTTATTCATCAATATTATTGCATCCTCGGGGAAATTCATCTGGAATCAGCTTTTTTCCAATTTATTTCTTCATAAGTTTATTTACCATGCCTTGGAAGTTCAGGTGCGTATTAAGTCACAAGAGAAACACGTTCAATATCAAACTTTTCAATAATTTTAACAAATTAAAGCTTATAAAAGCGACGATGCGTTCGCTATGACGGTCGAGACAGCACTGTGCTATCACCGCTCCGCTCGCTGGTCGCGCGTACACTGCACCCTATGCGTTACTACAGGTTACCACGACGATCTGCGCAAACAACCGATTCTCGTCTTCTGCGCATCAGCTTGCTACTCTCCCGCGATTATAACTCTTGCGCACGCACCACGTTTCTATGTGTCTGTCGCCGCAACGACCTTGCGCAGACCACCGATTAACCACTTCTGCGCATCCCGACAAGTATTCGACAATTTTATATGTAGAAAAATAATTTAACAAAAAAAACCTCAATTAATTAATCCAATTAACTCATCCGATATATATATATTAACTATTTTAATCAAATACAATTTAATATATTTAAAATAATTCAATAATCGGTTATTCATCAATATTATTGCATCCTCGGGGAAATTCATCTGGATTCAATGTTACCATTCGAGAGCCAAGTCCTTGAACTTTTCACTCGCATAATTTTTATGCCAGACGAAAACAAGCGCGATATTATTAATTTACTTCTTTATCTTATGCCTTAGAAGTACTTCAGGTGCGTATTAAACAACAAGTAAACCTCTTTAAATATCAAACGTTTGAATAATTTAAACAAAAAAAAAAACTTGCAAGAGAAAAAAAGTGTTGGCTACCACGGTCGACATAGCCAATTAAAAATAGGCTTATTCGATCGGAAATTGCTCGCTGATCGTGTTGCCCGATGATTCCACTGGCTGAGCCAACTTCGTGTCGAGGGCACGAAAATGTCCACAGCTCATTCTTTGGCCGCTCAGATGTCGCCCTGCGAGACCAACTCTCCAAGTTTCAGCTTATGTTCACCGTTGCCGATCTCCCTACTGATCTCTGGTAAAATAAAAATCGAAAGTTGTCAGGTGATAATAGCTGTTGACTGGTGATGACGATTATACACCCGACGTATACGATGAAAACGTGATAGCGTAGTCGGGGGGGGGGGGGGGGGTTGGTTCGGTTTGGTTTGGTTTGGGATTGGGTTTGGTTTGGGTTTGGGTTTATTTATATGTAGAAAAATAATTTAACAAAAAAAAACCTCAATTAATTAATCCAATTAACTCATCCGATATATATTTATTAACTATTTTAATCAAGTACAATTTAATATATTTAAAATAATTCAATAATCGGTTATTCATCAATATTATTGCATCCTCGGGGAAATTCATCTGGAATCAGCTTTTTTCCAATTTTTACCCATTTTTTTTTTATGCGAGAGAAATACAACGGCGATATTCTTCATAAGTTTATTTACCATGCCTTGGAAGTTCAGGTGCGTATTAAGTCACAAGAGAAACACGTTCAATATCAAGCTTTTCAATAATTTTAACAAATTAAAGCTTATAAAAGCGACGATGCGTTCGCTATGACGGTCGAGACAGCACTGTGCTATCACCGCTCCGCTCGCTGGTCGCGCGTACACTGCACCCTATGCGTTACTACAGGTTACCACGACGATCTGCGCAAACAACCGATTCTCGTCTTCTGCGCATCAGCTTGCTACTCTCCCGCGATTATAACTCTTGCGCACGCACCACGTTTCTATGTGTCTGTCGCCGCAACGACCTTGCGCAGACCACCGATTAACCACTTCTGCGCATCCCGACAAGTATTCGACAATTTTATATGTAGAAAAATAATTTAACAAAAAAAACCTCAATTAATTAATCCAATTAACTCATCCGATATATATATATTAACTATTTTAATCAAATACAATTTAATATATTTAAAATAATTCAATAATCGGTTATTCATCAATATTATTGCATCCTCGGGGAAATTCATCTGGATTCAATGTTACCATTCGAGAGCCAAGTCCTTGAACTTTTCACTCGCATAATTTTTATGCCAGACGAAAACAAGCGCGATATTATTAATTAACTTCTTTATCTTATGCCTTAGAAGTACTTCAGGTGCGTATTAAACAACAAGTAAACCTCTTTAAATATCAAACGTTTGAATAATTTAAACGAAAAAAAAACTTGCAAGAGCAAAAAAGTGTTGGCTACCACGGTCGACATAGCCAATTAAAAATAGGCTTATTCGATCGGAAATTGCTCGCTGATCGTGTTGCCCGATGATTCCACTGCCTGAGCCAACTTCGTGTCGAGGGCACGAAAATGTCCACAGCTCATTCTTTGGCCGCTCAGATGTCGCCCCGCGAGACCAACTCTCCAAGTTTCAGCTTATGTTCACCGTTGCCGATCTCCCTACTGATCTCTGGTAAAATGAAAATCGAAAGTTGTCAGCTGATAATAGCTGTTGACTGGTGATGACGATTATACACCCGACGTATACGATGAAAACGTGATAGCGTAGTCGGGGCGGGGGGGGGGGGGGGTTGGTTTGGGTTGGTTTCGTTTGGGATTGGGTTTGGTTTTATTTATATGTAGAAAAATAATTTAACAAAAAAAAACCTCAATTAATTAATCCAATTAACTCATCCGATATATATTTATTAACTATTTGAATCAAGTACAATTTAATATATTGAAAATAATTCAATAATCGGTTATTCATCAATATTATTGCATCCTCGGGGAAATGCATCTGGAATCAGCTTTTTTCCAATTTTTACCCATTTTTTTTTATGCGAGAGAAATACAACGGCGATATTCTTCATAAGTTTATTTACCATGCCTTGGAAGTTCAGGTGCGTATTAAGTCACAAGAGAAACACGTTCAATATCAAACTTTTCAATAATTTTAACAAATTAAAGCTTATAAAAGCGACGATGCGTTCGCTATGACGGTCGAGACAGCACTGTGCTATCACCGCTCCGCTCGCTGGTCGCGCGTACACTGCACCCTATGCGTTACTACAGGTTACCACGACGACCTGCGCAAACAACCGATTCGCGTCTTCTGCGCATCAGCTTGCTACTCTCCCGCGATTATAACCCTTGCGCACGCACCACGTTTCTATGTGTCTGTCGCCGCAACGACCTTGCGCAGACCACCGATTAACCACTTCTGTGCATCCCGACAAGTATTCGACAAATTTATATGTAGAAAAATAATTTAACAAAAAAAACCTCAATTAATTAATCCAATTAACTCATCCGTTATATATTTATTAACCATTTTAATCAAATACAATTTAATATATTAAAAATAATTCAATAATCGGTTATTCATCAATATTATTGCATCCTCGGGGAAATTCATCTGGATTCAATGTTACCATTCGAGAGCCAAGTCCTTGAACTTTTCACTCGCATAATTTTTATGCCAGACGAAAACAAGCGCGATATTATTAGTTAACTTCTTTATCTTATGCCTTAGAAGTACTTGAGGTGCGTATTAAACAACAAGTAAACCTCTTTAAATATCGAACGTTTGAATAATTTAAACGAAAAAAAAAAACTTGCAGGAGAAACCAAGTGTTGGCTACCATGGTCGACATAGCTAATTAAAAATAGGCTTATTCGATCGGAAATTGCTCGCTGATCGTGTTGCCCGATGATTCCACTGGCTGAGCCAACTTCGTGTCGAGGGCACGAAAATGTCCACAGCTCATTCTTTGGCCGCTCAGATGTCGCCCCGCGAGACCAACTCTCCAAGTTTCAGCTTATGTTCACCGTTGCCGATCTCCCTACTGATCTCTGGTAAAATAAAAATCGAAAGTTGTCAGCTGATAATAGCTGTTGACTGGTGATGACGATTATACACCCGACGTATACGATGAAAACGTGATAGCGTAGTCGGGGGGGGGGGGGGGGGGGGGGGGTAAAGTTACAGGTTTCTTAATTTCGTTGTTGTTTCTGTGCAAATTCTTGCCTGCATACCGAATTTCAGCTTTCTAAGACTTCAGGAAGTAAGGTTATGAGGGTTCGACAAGCGCACCTCTTTATAGAGGGTTGGAGGGTAAAAGTTACAGGTTTCTTAATTTTGTTGTTGTTTGTGTGCAAATTGTTGCCTGCATACCGAATTTCAGCTTTCTAAGACTTTAGGAAGTAATGTTATGAGGGTTCGACAAGCGCACTCCTTTGTAGAGGGTTGGCGGGTAAAAGTTACAGGTTTCTTAATTTTATTGTTGTTTGTGTGCAAATTCTTGCCTACATACCGAATTTCAGCTTTCTAAGACTTCAGGAAGTAAGGTTATGAGGGTTCGACAAGCGCACCCCTTTATAGGGGGTTGGAGGGTAAAGTTACAGGTTTCTTAATTTCGTTGTTGTTTCTGTGCAAATTCTTGCCTGCATACCAAATTTCAGCTTTCTAAGACTTCAGGAAGTAAGGTTATGAGGATTCGATAAGCGCACCCCTTTATAGAGGGTTGGAGGGTAAAAGTTACAGGTTTCTTAATTTCGTTGTTGTTTCTGTGCAAATTCTTGCCTGCATACCGAATTTCAGCTTTCTAAGACTTCAGGAAGTAAGGTTATGAGGGTTCGACAAGCGCACCCCTTTATAGAGGGTTGGAGGGTAAAAGTTACAGGTTTCTTAATTTCGTTGTTGTTTCTGTGCAAATTCTTGCCTGCATACCGAATTTCAGCTTTCTAAGACTTCAGGAAGTAAGGTTATGAGGGTTCGACAAGCGCACCTCTTTATAGAGGGTTGGAGGGTAAAAGTTACAGGTTTCTTAATTTTGTTGTTGTTTGTGTGCAAATTGTTGCCTGCATACCGAATTTCAGCTTTCTAAGACTTTAGGAAGTAATGTTATGAGGGTTCGACAAGCGCACTCCTTTGTAGAGGGTTGGCGGGTAAAAGTTACAGGTTTCTTAATTTTATTGTTGTTTGTGTGCAAATTCTTGCCTACATACCGAATTTCAGCTTTCTAAGACTTCAGGAAGTAAGGTTATGAGGGTTCGACAAGCGCACCCCTTTATAGGGGGTTGGAGGGTAAAGTTACAGGTTTCTTAATTTCGTTGTTGTTTCTGTGCAAATTCTTGCCTGCATACCAAATTTCAGCTTTCTAAGACTTCAGGAAGTAAGGTTATGAGGATTCGATAAGCGCACCCCTTTATAGAGGGTTGGAGGGTAAAAGTTACAGGTTTCTTAATTTCGTTGTTGTTTCTGTGCAAATTCTTGCCTGCATACCGAATTTCAGCTTTCTAAGACTTCAGGAAGTAAGGTTATGAGGGTTCGACAAGCGCACCCCTTTATAGAGGGTTGGAGGGTAAAAGTTACAGGTTTCTTAATTTCGTTGTTGTTTCTGTGCAAATTCTTGCCTGCATACCGAATTTCAGCTTTCTAAGACTTCAGGAAGTAAGGTTATGAGGGTTCGACAAGCGCACCCCTTTATAGGGGGTTGGAGGTTAAAAATTACAGGTTTCTTAATTTTGTTGTTGTGTGTGTGCAAATTCTTGCCTGCATACCGAATTTCAGCTTTCTAAGACTTCAGGAAGTAAGGTTATGAGGGTTCGACAAGCGCACCCCTTTATAGGGGGTTGGAGGGTAAAAGTTACAGTTTTCTTAATGTTGTGGTTGTTTGTGTGCAAATCCTAGTCTGCATACGAAATTTCAGCTCTCTAGGACTTCAGGAAATAAGGCTATGCGGGTTCGAAACACACACCCCTTTATAGGGGGTTGGAGGGTGAACGTTACAGTTTTATTAATTCTGTGTGCTAATCCTTGCCTACATACCAAACTTTAGCTTTCTTGGACTTCAGGAAGTAAGGATATGTATGAGGAAGTTCGTGGGGATGCGCACAAGTCGTAAATCGGTTATTCGCGCATGTCGCAGTGGCAACCTGTTGTCACGCATAGAGTTCAGTCTACGCGTAACCGGCGAGGGGTGCGGTAACATCTCAGTGCTCTCTCAACCGTCGTAGCGAATACATCGTCCGTGGCATAAGTTTTTTCGTTTAAATTATTCAAACGTTTGATATTTAAAGTGATTAAGGATATCACTTTTGGTTTCCTCTCGCCGAGAAACCTTGATTTTTGAAAAGTGGTAAAAAGTCGAAAAAACATGAATAACCATTGTTTTCGTGATGTGCGACAAATTTCCAATTTCTCTTTCTCTCCAAATTGAAACGTTTTTGGAGAAAAACAAATTTCGACCACCGGCAAGTGCAGTGTGGAATATCAGTGCAATAATTATTCGCTCGACGTTCGCGGAGCTTTCCGAAACGAGTGAGTAATTTATTATTTTATTCAATGACATTATTTATCGATCAAATGACAAACGGACCAATTATTTTCCGTTCGGTAAGGAGAACACGCGTAAATAAGAAAGACAAACGGCAAATATACAATATGTCTTTATTCATTTAATATTTAATATTTAACAGTTTTCGCTATAATGTCGTCGCTCTAATAGATCGCTGCACCTACAAACGTGGCTTACGAATATATTTTTCTTCTTTTCTATTTCATTGTTTTTTGTTTTGTCATTTTTTTTTCCTTCTACAAGGCAGTTTTTTTACGGCATCCAAAACCCTTTGAATACAAAATCCGCGATTTTTTAACATGCCCCATGCTCGCAATAATTCAACTATTCGTATATTCATACGCTCATTTTTTACATCTCGGGAAGCTCTTTAAAACGTTACGTATAAAATTTGTCGTCAGGCGATCGTATATACAGAGAAATATCCATTTTTCGAGGTGTCGCGAAACCCATCTGGTGTATTTGAATCGTTTCTCAAACTCCAATAACCATATTCGATCGGAAATCACCCAGAAAACCAGAAAACCACGGCCTCGTTTTTAATTCCTCAAAAATTGTCAATCTTTGTTGAAAAAAAATTATAATTAATTCAGTAATTAACCATAATTTATTAATGAACCAATTAGAGGAGAGAGAGCCAATTTTATCTATAGAATGGCGTTTGAATCGTCTGGCCGCGATAATTTGTCGATTATTCATGGATTCAAGAAAATTGTATATAAATTTTTTCACGCGAGTATATCTATATATATAAACAATGTTGGACTGTCTCAACGCGTCGATGTTCCACCATAGGCCTACCTCAATGTATAGGTAGTCGGTCGAGTGACGCGGCGGTAGGGGGAGAGCGACCGGCTACCGCTACGCTCGAGCGTAGTAGCTAAGCGTGGTGGGGATAGCGACTCGGCTCTCTCATTCATCGTACCTCTATTCATTCATCAGCGATAACAGTTCAAGGCTAGTCTTATTTATGCACGCAATAAGAGTATTAGCCATCGATACTACGGTACGCGTAAAATATTTAATTCGTATAAACGTTTTGAAATTCATCCTTCTCACGTTCCATCGATGATATTACATTCATACATTGTTCTAAATGAACAGAATATCGTGTATTAATTATGCGACAGTCAATTTTCGAAACAATTAAGGATTAATTGCATTTTCTTAAACGTGTGAAATTTATTTTTAATCCGAGTTATTTGTGAGACTAATTCATTTTTGCAGTTTTTAGCTTTATTCATTAATGTGTAATAATTAAAAATGTTTTTTTGTTTGTTTTCAGAGTTGTGTGAAGTTGAGCCAAGCTGTGATAAGCTGAATCAAGAGGAGCCGAACTTAACCGTATTGTAACAATCTTTTTTTAATATCTCAAAATTTAATGCACATTCATTTTATACACATATTTCTTTTTAATATAAAAATTGTTTTTTCTCGGTTTCAGAAACGTGTCTGTCCGAAATGTCTCTGAAACGGTGGTAACGTGGGGCTAGTCGTGGCTCGAATTAAGGTAAGAATTATATCTAATCTCTTAAACTTTCTTCAAATACCCAATTTTTGGAGATTTTATTTTTATGAATATTTTATGAAAATAATTTTTCTTCATAATATTCATTATAAATATTTTATCATGTTTCAGGATCGAGCCTATTCGACCAGAAAAAATAATGGGTGGTTGGGTGGTGACTTGGAGCTAATCTTGGCTCGAAATAAGGTCAAAATCATTATCCAATATTGTCCCTAAGAAAATTGAAAAATCATTTCCTATCTTTTAATATATTTCAATAAAAAAATGTTTGTGTTTCAGAAACGAGCAAATCCTATTGGCCAGCCTCGTGTTCTGTTTGGCCTCGACGTGGGACGAACGATGAACAGTGATAAGGTAAGAATCGTTACGTACTAGTGCCCATTTAAAAATTATTACAATGTCCAAGCAAAAAAACTACCAGTTATTCTTGAGACTGTAGATCTTTTTACACTCGAAATAAATGTAATAATTATTTTCGTACTCTCCCCGGTGAAAGTGTGTGTACAAATCGACGAGTGACCAAGCTGGCAGAAATGCTAGGACGGCGTGGGACAAAAGCTAGGACAATGTGGGAGAAGCTGGGACAACGTGGGACCTTGATCACAAAATCTACAACAACATCAAACGGTCTCGTTATTTTTGTATTTCCTCAAGCCTTCGTGCCGTAGGACGAAAGGTCTCAAGCGGCACGATCGCTGGTTGTATTGTTTCTCCCAGGGCATTTGCACAGTGACCGCGAGTCGATTCGACAGTGTCGAGACGTTCAAGTCTCGATATTAAGAATCGACTCGCGAGTGGCCCCATTGTTCATATATGTGTTTAGAAAAATAGGGCGTTCTTCTCGGCAAATTTATTACATCGGTTATAAATTTATTTCTGAAAATGGAATAATAGTCTCGCAAAATTTATAAATATTTGGAAAAAAAATGTTTACTTAAATCGCAAAATTTACATTTGTTTCAAAGCCGAGAAGAACTCGCGTGGCACAGTGACTTGGTGCGAACGAAATTTTCAAACGCTTCACGTTTGATTATATCATGAACCAAATTTCGCTCTGACTTGGTCGCCAATGCCGAGGGTTGCTCTCAGCTCTTCCAGCACGCGACTCCACTCTGGAGATTCGCACAGCCACTTTGGAATTCCGCGAACGCGATTAGAGTCTGCTCATAAAACATAATTAATATGACTCCAGTTAGGATATGATTTAGTACTTTGAGAACAAGTAGTGGTCGAATCTAGTGCGGCGTTGCTATTTGATGAGAAACTAGTTAGGGATTAAATTCAGTAAATTCGCCGTATTTTTACATAAGGCATCGTTACCTCATCCCGTTCTTTATTTTTATTTTTTTTTTAATAAAGAAAAACCTTACCTTACCCCAATAGAAATTAAGGAACCACAAAGCATGTTATTTCTCAACCCCTTCTCATTTTTTTCTCGTTGTTACGAATAAAATAAGCGATTTAAAAAAGAAAATATTTGTGTTGACATAAAATTTCACAGTCGAGCTTCCCTCGACCATGAACCTTCTCGATGAGCTTCCCTCATCTAGAAGGAAAATAGTCTTGACTCATACGATGCAATACATGAGCAACTATTTTTAATAAATTCAATTTTTTTACATCACGCGATTAAAAATGTATTTTATATCAAAGATTTTTTGTTATTAATATCGAGAAAGGGGTATTGCACGAGAAGAAAGCATGCGCGCGCTATTTCAACTTGGAGCACTCGCCTTGCTCGTCGAGTCATTGATAGTTGTTAGGGTTTTGTCGAGTCAGTCGAATCGTCATTGATTTTCAGGGTAGGTAGTTTTAAGCACTCATCTTTAAAATTCACAGCCATCGTCATTGTCATCATCGTTATTGTTGCGATCTCGCCTTGGTTCCACGATAGCTTTCGCGGGGCAGCTCCTGCGAAAGTTAACGTCGAAGTAAGGCGAGGTCGCTTTAGATTAAGAAAAATTGTAAGTGTGTGAGAGCCTCCACCTTCCTACCAAGAGGTGGCCGCCCGCCCGGGTGATGGAGCACGGTAGGGGCCGTGGAATCCCTAGGCTAGGTTTTACACCCGGGCGTGGAATGGACCCCAATGAATGTGAAACAGAAATTGGGAATAGGGAATTGAATGTGACGCGCTTTTGTTTTATTATCTTGCTTTGCAAATACGAAACCGGTGCTGGGGTTAGGGGGAAATAGGCAGGAACCCTCAAAGGCGCGTAGTTATTAAGTAACGTAAAGATTTCTCTTCCGTGTGTGATGGTTAGGCAGGCAGGGCCAGGGAACGCTTAAACAATGTTTCGATTCCTCGTCGAGGAATCGTTCATTTGTTTTCGCCCGTTCCCGCGTACAATTATAAGTTAAATCTGCGTGTTTTAAAGGTTTCAGGATCGAACGATTTATTAAAGCTCAAGGTGATGATCTATGTAGTTGGAGCAACTGCATAGAAATCATTTTGTGGCTGAAATAAATTCAAGTAGATATTAGTCGAACGAATATCTCTTTTTGCGATATTGTTCGACTTTATAAAACGCATCCGTTGCCTTCTGCTCGGACATGTGCGTATTGCCAAATTACCGCTCAAAGTTTTTTCTTTTTCGTACGCCGAGTGACACGTCTCTGCCTCGAGTGCGATGGTTGTCTTTGAATTCAAAGATAACCGGAGTACTCGAGTCGAGTCGTTGGCACGATTTCCTCTTTTTTGTTGTCCATTCGCGATTCGTTGGTCGTCGAAAAACTTAGAGCGGTATATTTCTTCATCGTCATCGTGGCGTCATCGAGGGATCATCGAGGGAGTGAGGCATTTACTCTCGAAGGATCGCATGTATTTCCTTCGAGGCTAAATCGCCCACATAAAATCTACGGTAAATGCAAAAATCACGTCGTCACTGTGCACTGTCCCAAGTCACAACCGTGTGACACCCTTTGTCAGTTTGTTGAATTTTTTTCCAGTAGCTTGTCGAGTCATTTTTTACCGAAAAATTAATCTAGAATCCACCCTTCCTCGCGAAATGAAATTGAATATTGGTGGTGGGAAAATTGGTGGTGGGAAAAGGGAATTTAAAATAATCTCGTTGAATGTCGTGTTGCAAAGTTGCGACACCAATGTGCAATTTAGAACAAAATCGGGAAAGAAAGTAAGATCAGGGGTCGGAGATGATCATATCCATGCGTTTTATATGGATGTAAGTAGTAGGATGTTCTGTTTCTTATGATGAAATTAAATGAACAATCTAAGTTGGTAGGTGACGTTGCACAAAATTTGTCATTCGTACTCATTTCGTTCATTCTGCAATTGATCTTAGATTGTTCATTCAATTTTCACTTTCCTTCATTATTTGTCTAGAAATTGACAAGTATCTGAGAAATAACATTGAATTACATGATGTATGGGAAATTGCCGATGAAAACAAGCCCTTTTTGAGACATTTCTGTTATTTCTCTCGAGTCGCATGGTTTTATCTAAAAAAATCGTAATTTCGGTTTTTTGCATTTTCTCCAAGAGTTTTTGAGATATCGGGCAAAATCGGGTAGGAATATTGATCAGCGAGCAGTTTCCAATAGGAATGCGTTGGGGTTAAAATCATTTTCGAGAAACAAAAAAATTCCCCTCACGAGACTATTCTTTGCGAGCAAACCCCATTGGCTCCAAAAAACGACTTTTCGCGCTTCTGCATCTCGGTTCGCGTTAGTCCTACAGAAAATAGTGCTGAGAACTTTTTGAAGACCTCGCCGAGACGAGAAGAATGGCGTAAGAAAAATCCGGATATCTCAATTTTTGTGGCCGTGGTGAATTTTCGAAAATCGCGATTTTTGGTCGAAAGGGGTTTACCCCCCAAAAAACTAGCTCCGTGGGTGGGAAAAAATTTTGTTCACTAAAAATATTTCAACACTACGTTATTCGATCGGAAATTTCCCGCGCATTACGAAAATCATGGTTATTCGTTCGATAGTTCGAATCTAATGTCCAAAATCCCCGAAAAACGCTGAAATTTCACGTTTTTTCACTTTTTCACATATAAATTATTACCCGACGTCAAAACTACCCAATGGATTCGTGATCAGCGCGCGATTTCCGATCGATATAGATTTTAAGAGTTTGGAAAAAAGATGAAATTCAAAAAGGTCGATTTTTCGACCCTAATGTTCAACCTTGGGACTCGGGGGGTTGGAAAATAAAAAATTTTACCGCAGGAAAATTTCACAAATGCCATTCGATAGGCAATTTCGTCCCGATGAAAATTATATGGCATTTTTTCCCGATAGCTCAAAAACTGGGAGAAAAGTGCGAAAAACCGAAAATAACGATTTTCCCGCTTAAGGTCGATAAAATCTCAAAAATCAAAAGCGAAACCGGTATTTTCTTGTTGTACGGGAAATTTACGATCGACATAGGTTTTTAGAACTTCGGAAACGATTAAAAATGACCGGAATTAGATACATCGTAAATTTCGATGGGTTCGTGAAAACGCGAAAAAACGACTTTTCGCGCATCTGTAGCTCGGTTCGCGTTAGTCCTACAGAAAATAGTGCTAGGAACTTTTTGAAGACCTCGCCGAGACGAGACGAATGGCGTAAGAAAAATCCGGATATCTCAATTTTTGTGGCCGTGGTGAATTTTCGAAAATCGCGATTTTTGGTCGAAAGGGGTTTACCCCCCAAAAAACTAGCTCCGTGGGTGGGAAAAAATTGTTTTCACTAAAAATATTTCAACACTACGTTATTCGATCGGAAATTTCCCGCGCATTACGAAAATCATGGTTATTCGTTCGATAGTTCGAATCTAATGTCCAAAATCCCCGAAAAACGCTGAAATTTCACGTTTTTTCACTTTTTCACATATAAATTATTACCCGACGTCAAAACTACCCAATGGATTCGTGATCAGCGCGCGATTTCCGATCGATATAGATTTTAAGAGTTTGGAAAAAAGATGAAATTCGAAAAGGTCGATTTTTCGACCCTAATGTTCAACCTTGGGACTCGGGGGGTTGGAAAATAAAAAATTTTACCGCAGGAAAATTTCACAAATGCCATTCGATAGGCAATTTTGTCCCGATGAAAATTATATGGCATTTTTTCCCGATAGCTCAAAAACTCTGGGAGAAAAGTGCGAAAAACCGAAAATAACGATTTTCCCGCTTAAGGTCGATAAAATCTCAAAAATCAAAAGCGAAACCGGTATTTTCTTGTTGTACGGGAAATTTACGATCGACATAGGTTTTTAGAACTTCGGAAACGATTAAAAATGACCGGAATTAGATACATCGTAAATTTCGATGGGTTCGTGAAAACGCGAAAAAACGACTTTTCGCGCATCTGTAGCTCGGTTCGCGTTAGTCCTACAGAAAATAGTGCTAGGAACTTTTTGAAAACCTCGCCGAGACGAGAAGAATGGCGTAAGAAAAATCCGGATATCTCAATTTTTGTGGCCGTAGTGAATTTTCGAAAATCGCGATTTTTGGTCGAAAGGGGTTTACCCCCCAAAAAACTAGCTCCGTGGGTGGGAAAAAATTGTTTTCACTAAAAATATTTCAACACTACGTTATTCGATCGGAAATTTCCCGCGCATTACGAAAATCATGGTTATTCGTTCGATAGTTCGAATCTAATGTCCAAAATCCCCGAAAAACGCTGAAATTTCACGTTTTTTCACTTTTTCACATATAAATTATTACCCGACGTCAAAACTACCCAATGGATTCGTGATCAGCGCGCGATTTCCGATCGATATAGATTTTAAGAGTTTGGAAAAAAGATGAAATTCAAAAAGGTCGATTTTTCGACCCTAATGTTCAACCTTGGGACTCGGGGGGTTGGAAAATAAAAAATTTTACCGCAGGAAAATTTCACAAATGCCATTCGATAGGCAATTTCGTCCCGATGAAAACTATATGGCATTTTTTCCCGATAGCTCAAAAACTCTGGGAGAAAAGTGCGAAAAACCGAAAATAACGATTTTCCCGCTTAAGGTCGATAAAATCTCAAAAATCAAAAGCGAAACCGGTATTTTCTTGTTGTACGGGAAATTTACGATCGACATAGGTTTTTAGAACTTCGGAAACGATTAAAAATGACCGGAATTAGATACATCGTAAATTTCGATGGGTTCGTGAAAACGCGAAAAAACGACTTTTCGCGCATCTGTAGCTCGGTTCGCGTTAGTCCTACAGAAAATAGTGCTCGGAACTTTTTGAAGACCTCGCCGAGACGAGAAGAATGGCGTAAGAAAAATCCGGATATCTCAATTTTTGTGGCCGTGGTGAATTTTCGAAAATCGCGATTTTTGGTCGAAAGGGGTTTACCCCCCAAAAAACTAGCTCCGTGGGTGGGAAAAAATTGTTTTCACTAAAAATATTTCAACACTACGTTATTCGATCGGAAATTTCCCGCGCATTACGAAAATCATGGTTATTCGTTCGATAGTTCGAATCTAATGTCCAAAATCCCCGAAAAACGCTGAAATTTCACGTTTTTTCACTTTTTCACATATAAATTATTACCCGACGTCAAAACTACCCAATGGATTCGTGATCAGCGCGCGATTTTCGATCGATATAGATTTTAAGAGTTTGGAAAAAAGATGAAATTCAAAAAGGTCGATTTTTCGACCCTAATGTTCAACTTTGGGACTCGGGGGGTTGGAAAATAAAAAATTTTACCGCAGGAAAATTTCACAAATGCCATTCGATAGGCAATTTCGTCCCGATGAAAATTATATGGCATTTTTTCCCGATAGCTCAAAAACTCTGGGAGAAAAGTGCGAAAAACCGAAAATAACGATTTTCCCGCTTAAGGTCGATAAAATCTCAAAAATCAAAAGCGAAACCGGTATTTTCTTGTTGTACGGGAAATTTACGATCGACATAGGTTTTTAGAACTTCGGAAACGATTAAAAATGACCGGAATTAGATACATCGTAAATTTCGATGGGTTCGTGAAAACGCGAAAAAACGACTTTTCGCGCATCTGTAGCTCGGTTCGCGTTAGTCCTACAGAAAATAGTGCTAGGAACTTTTTGAAGACCTCGCCGAGACGAGAAGAATGGCGTAAGAAAAATCCGGATATCTCAATTTTTGTGGCCGTGGTGAATTTTCGAAAATCGCGATTTTTGGTCGAAAGGGGTTTACCCCCCAAAAAACTAGCTCCGTGGGTGGGAAAAAATTGTTTTCACTAAAAATATTTCAACACTACGTTATTCGATCGGAAATTTCCCGCGCATTACGAAAATCATGGTTATTCGTTCGATAGTTCGAATCTAATGTCCAAAATCCCCGAAAAACGCTGAAATTTCACGTTTTTTCACTTTTTCACATATAAATTATTACCCGACGTCAAAACTACCCAATGGATTCGTGATCAGCGCGCGATTTCCGATCGATATAGATTTTAAGAGTTTGGAAAAAAGATGAAATTCAAAAAGGTCGATTTTTCGACCCTAATGTTCAACCTTGGGACTCGGGGGGTTGGAAAATAAAAAATTTTACCGCAGGAAAATTTCACAAATGCCATTCGATAGGCAATTTCGTCCCGATGAAAACTATATGGCATTTTTTCCCGATAGCTCAAAAACTCTGGGAGAAAAGTGCGAAAAACCGAAAATAACGATTTTCCCGCTTAAGGTCGATAAAATCTCAAAAATCAAAAGCGAAACCGGTATTTTCTTGTTGTACGGGAAATTTACGATCGACATAGGTTTTTAGAACTTCGGAAACGATTAAAAATGACCGGAATTAGATACATCGTAAATTTCGATGGGTTCGTGAAAACGCGAAAAAACGACTTTTCGCGCATCTGTAGCTCGGTTCGCGTTAGTCCTACAGAAAATAGTGCTAGGAACTTTTTGAAGACCTCGCCGAGACGAGAAGAATGGCGTAAGAAAAATCCGGATATCTCAATTTTTGTGGCCGTGGTGAATTTTCGAAAATCGCGATTTTTGGTCGAAAGGGGTTTACCCCCCAAAAAACTAGCTCCGTGGGTGGGAAAAAATTGTTTTCACTAAAAATATTTCAACACTACGTTATTCGATCGGAAATTTCCCGCGCATTACGAAAATCATGGTTATTCGTTCGATAGTTCGAATCTAATGTCCAAAATCCCCGAAAAACGCTGAAATTTCACGTTTTTTCACTTTTTCACATATAAATTATTACCCGACGTCAAAACTACCCAATGGATTCGTGATCAGCGCGCGATTTCCGATCGATATAGATTTTAAGAGTTTGGAAAAAAGATGAAATTCAAAAAGGTCGATTTTTCGACCCTAATGTTCAACCTTGGGACTCGGGGGGTTGGAAAATAAAAAATTTTACCGCAGGAAAATTTCACAAATGCCATTCGATAGGCAATTTCGTCCCGATGAAAACTATATGGCATTTTTTCCCGATAGCTCAAAAACTCTGGGAGAAAAGTGCGAAAAACCGAAAATAACGATTTTCCCGCTTAAGGTCGATAAAATCTCAAAAATCAAAAGCGAAACCGGTATTTTCTTGTTGTACGGGAAATTTACGATCGACATAGGTTTTTAGAACTTCGGAAACGATTAAAAATGACCGGAATTAGATACATCGTAAATTTCGATGGGTTCGTGAAAACGCGAAAAAACGACTTTTCGCGCATCTGTAGCTCGGTTCGCGTTAGTCCTACAGAAAATAGTGCTCGGAACTTTTTGAAGACCTCGCCGAGACGAGAAGAATGGCGTAAGAAAAATCCGGATATCTCAATTTTTGTGGCCGTGGTGAATTTTCGAAAATCGCGATTTTTGGTCGAAAGGGGTTTACCCCCCAAAAAACTAGCTCCGTGGGTGGGAAAAAATTGTTTTCACTAAAAATATTTCAACACTACGTTATTCGATCGGAAATTTCCCGCGCATTACGAAAATCATGGTTATTCGTTCGATAGTTCGAATCTAATGTCCAAAATCCCCGAAAAACGCTGAAATTTCACGTTTTTTCACTTTTTCACATATAAATTATTACCCGACGTCAAAACTACCCAATGGATTCGTGATCAGCGCGCGATTTTCGATCGATATAGATTTTAAGAGTTTGGAAAAAAGATGAAATTCAAAAAGGTCGATTTTTCGACCCTAATGTTCAACTTTGGGACTCGGGGGGTTGGAAAATAAAAAATTTTACCGCAGGAAAATTTCACAAATGCCATTCGATAGGCAATTTCGTCCCGATGAAAATTATATGGCATTTTTTCCCGATAGCTCAAAAACTCTGGGAGAAAAGTGCGAAAAACCGAAAATAACGATTTTCCCGCTTAAGGTCGATAAAATCTCAAAAATCAAAAGCGAAACCGGTATTTTCTTGTTGTACGGGAAATTTACGATCGACATAGGTTTTTAGAACTTCGGAAACGATTAAAAATGACCGGAATTAGATACATCGTAAATTTCGATGGGTTCGTGAAAACGCGAAAAAACGACTTTTCGCGCATCTGTAGCTCGGTTCGCGTTAGTCCTACAGAAAATAGTGCTAGGAACTTTTTGAAGACCTCGCCGAGACGAGAAGAATGGCGTAAGAAAAATCCGGATATCTCAATTTTTGTGGCCGTGGTGAATTTTCGAAAATCGCGATTTTTGGTCGAAAGGGGTTTACCCCCCAAAAAACTAGCTCCGTGGGTGGGAAAAAATTGTTTTCACTAAAAATATTTCAACACTACGTTATTCGATCGGAAATTTCCCGCGCATTACGAAAATCATGGTTATTCGTTCGATAGTTCGAATCTAATGTCCAAAATCCCCGAAAAACGCTGAAATTTCAGGTTTTTTCACTTTTTCACATATAAATTATTACCCGACGTCAAAACTACCCAATGGATTCGTGATCAGCGCGCGATTTCCGATCGATATAGATTTTAAGAGTTTGGAAAAAAGATGAAATTCAAAAAGGTCGATTTTTCGACCCTAATGTTCAACCTTGGGACTCGGGGGGTTGGAAAATAAAAAATTTTACCGCAGGAAAATTTCACAAATGCCATTCGATAGGCAATTTCGTCCCGATGAAAACTATATGGCATTTTTTCCCGATAGCTCAAAAACTCTGGGAGAAAAGTGCGAAAAACCGAAAATAACGATTTTCCCGCTTAAGGTCGATAAAATCTCAAAAATCAAAAGCGAAACCGGTATTTTCTTGTTGTACGGGAAATTTACGATCGACATAGGTTTTTAGAACTTCGGAAACGATTAAAAATGACCGGAATTAGATACATCGTAAATTTCGATGGGTTCGTGAAAACGCGAAAAAACGACTTTTCGCGCATCTGTAGCTCGGTTCGCGTTAGTCCTACAGAAAATAGTGCTCGGAACTTTTTGAAGACCTCGCCGAGACGAGAAGAATGGCGTAAGAAAAATCCGGATATCTCAATTTTTGTGGCCGTGGTGAATTTTCGAAAATCGCGATTTTTGGTCGAAAGGGGTTTACCCCCCAAAAAACTAGCTCCGTGGGTGGGAAAAAATTGTTTTCACTAAAAATATTTCAACACTACGTTATTCGATCGGAAATTTCCCGCGCATTACGAAAATCATGGTTATTCGTTCGATAGTTCGAATCTAATGTCCAAAATCCCCGAAAAACGCTGAAATTTCACGTTTTTTCACTTTTTCACATATAAATTATTACCCGACGTCAAAACTACCCAATGGATTCGTGATCAGCGCGCGATTTTCGATCGATATAGATTTTAAGAGTTTGGAAAAAAGATGAAATTCAAAAAGGTCGATTTTTCGACCCTAATGTTCAACTTTGGGACTCGGGGGGTTGGAAAATAAAAAATTTTACCGCAGGAAAATTTCACAAATGCCATTCGATAGGCAATTTCGTCCCGATGAAAATTATATGGCATTTTTTCCCGATAGCTCAAAAACTCTGGGAGAAAAGTGCGAAAAACCGAAAATAACGATTTTCCCGCTTAAGGTCGATAAAATCTCAAAAATCAAAAGCGAAACCGGTATTTTCTTGTTGTACGGGAAATTTACGATCGACATAGGTTTTTAGAACTTCGGAAACGATTAAAAATGACCGGAATTAGATACATCGTAAATTTCGATGGGTTCGTGAAAACGCGAAAAAACGACTTTTCGCGCATCTGTAGCTCGGTTCGCGTTAGTCCTACAGAAAATAGTGCTAGGAACTTTTTGAAGACCTCGCCGAGACGAGAAGAATGGCGTAAGAAAAATCCGGATATCTCAATTTTTGTGGCCGTGGTGAATTTTCGAAAATCGCGATTTTTGGTCGAAAGGGGTTTACCCCCCAAAAAACTAGCTCCGTGGGTGGGAAAAAATTGTTTTCACTAAAAATATTTCAACACTACGTTATTCGATCGGAAATTTCCCGCGCATTACGAAAATCATGGTTATTCGTTCGATAGTTCGAATCTAATGTCCAAAATCCCCGAAAAACGCTGAAATTTCACGTTTTTTCACTTTTTCACATATAAATTATTACCCGACGTCAAAACTACCCAATGGATTCGTGATCAGCGCGCGATTTCCGATCGATATAGATTTTAAGAGTTTGGAAAAAAGATGAAATTCAAAAAGGTCGATTTTTCGACCCTAATGTTCAACCTTGGGACTCGGGGGGTTGGAAAATAAAAAATTTTACCGCAGGAAAATTTCACAAATGCCATTCGATAGGCAATTTCGTCCCGATGAAAACTATATGGCATTTTTTCCCGATAGCTCAAAAACTCTGGGAGAAAAGTGCGAAAAACCGAAAATAACGATTTTCCCGCTTAAGGTCGATAAAATCTCAAAAATCAAAAGCGAAACCGGTATTTTCTTGTTGTACGGGAAATTTACGATCGACATAGGTTTTTAGAACTTCGGAAACGATTAAAAATGACCGGAATTAGATACATCGTAAATTTCGATGGGTTCGTGAAAACGCGAAAAAACGACTTTTCGCGCATCTGTAGCTCGGTTCGCGTTAGTCCTACAGAAAATAGTGCGAGGAACTTTTTGAAGACCTCGCCGAGACGAGAAGAATGGCGTAAGAAAAATCCGGATATCTCAATTTTTGTGGCCGTGGTGAATTTTCGAAAATCGCGATTTTTGGTCGAAAGGGGTTTACCCCCCAAAAAACTAGCTCCGTGGGTGGGAAAAAATTGTTTTCACTAAAAATATTTCAACACTACGTTATTCGATCGGAAATTTCCCGCGCATTACGAAAATCATGGTTATTCGTTCGATAGTTCGAATCTAATGTCCAAAATCCCCGAAAAACGCTGAAATTTCACGTTTTTTCACTTTTTCACATATAAATTATTACCCGACGTCAAAACTACCCAATGGATTCGTGATCAGCGCGCGATTTTCGATCGATATAGATTTTAAGAGTTTGGAAAAAAGATGAAATTCAAAAAGGTCGATTTTTCGACCCTAATGTTCAACTTTGGGACTCGGGGGGTTGGAAAATAAAAAATTTTACCGCAGGAAAATTTCACAAATGCCATTCGATAGGCAATTTCGTCCCGATGAAAATTATATGGCATTTTTTCCCGATAGCTCAAAAACTCTGGGAGAAAAGTGCGAAAAACCGAAAATAACGATTTTCCCGCTTAAGGTCGATAAAATCTCAAAAATCAAAAGCGAAACCGGTATTTTCTTGTTGTACGGGAAATTTACGATCGACATAGGTTTTTAGAACTTCGGAAACGATTAAAAATGACCGGAATTAGATACATCGTAAATTTCGATGGGTTCGTGAAAACGCAAAAAAACGACTTTTCGCGCATCTGTAGCTCGGTTCGCGTTAGTCCTACAGAAAATAGTGCGAGGAACTTTTTGAAGACCTCGCCGAGACGAGAAGAATGGCGTAAGAAAAAACCGGATATCTCAATTTTTGTGGCCGTGGTGAATTTTCGAAAATCGCGATTTTTGGTCGAAAGGGGTTTACCCCCCAAAAAACTAGCTCCGTGGGTGGGAAAAAATTGTTTTCACTAAAAATATTTCAACACTACGTTATTCGATCGGAAATTTCCCGCGCATTACGAAAATCATGGTTATTCGTTCGATAGTTCGAATCTAATGTCCAAAATCCCCGAAAAACGCTGAAATTTCACGTTTTTTCACTTTTTCACATATAAATTATTACCCGACGTCAAAACTACCCAATGGATTCGTGATCAGCGCGCGATTTCCGATCGATATAGATTTTAAGAGTTTGGAAAAAAGATGAAATTCAAAAAGGTCGATTTTTCGACCCTAATGTTCAACCTTGGGACTCGGGGGGTTGGAAAATAAAAAATTTTACCGCAGGAAAATTTCACAAATGCCATTCGATAGGCAATTTCGTCCCGATGAAAATTATATGGCATTTTTTCCCGATAGCTCAAAAACTCTGGGAGAAAAGTGCGAAAAACCGAAAATAACGATTTTCCCGCTTAAGGTCGATAAAATCTCAAAAATCAAAAGCGAAACCGGTATTTTCTTGTTGTACGGGAAATTTACGATCGACATAGGTTTTTAGAACTTCGGAAACGATTAAAAATGACCGGAATTAGATACATCGTAAATTTCGATGGGTTCGTGAAAACGCGAAAAAACGACTTTTCGCGCATCTGTAGCTCGGTTCGCGTTAGTCCTACAGAAAATAGTGCTAGGAACTTTTTGAAGACCTCGCCGAGACGAGAAGAATGGCGTAAGAAAAATCCGGATATCTCAATTTTTGTGGCCGTGGTGAATTTTCGAAAATCGCGATTTTTGGTCGAAAGGGGTTTACCCCCCAAAAAACTAGCTCCGTGGGTGGGAAAACATTGTTTTCACTAAAAATATTTCAACACTACGTTATTCGATCGGAAATTTCCCGCGCATTACGAAAATCATGGTTATTCGTTCGATAGTTCGAATCTAATGTCCAAAATCCCCGAAAAACGCTGAAATTTCACGTTTTTTCACTTTTTCACATATAAATTATTACCCGACGTCAAAACTACCCAATGGATTCGTGATCAGCGCGCGATTTCCGATCGATATAGATTTTAAGAGTTTGGAAAAAAGATGAAATTCAAAAAGGTCGATTTTTCGACCCTAATGTTCAACCTTGGGACTCGGGGGGTTGGAAAATAAAAAATTTTACCGCAGGAAAATTTCACAAATGCCATTCGATAGGCAATTTCGTCCCGATGAAAATTATATGGCATTTTTTCCCGATAGCTCAAAAACTCTGGGAGAAAAGTGCGAAAAACCGAAAATAACGATTTTCCCGCTTAAGGTCGATAAAATCTCAAAAATCAAAAGCGAAACCGGTATTTTCTTGTTGTACGGGAAATTTACGATCGACATAGGTTTTTAGAACTTCGGAAACGATTAAAAATGACCGGAATTAGATACATCGTAAATTTCGATGGGTTCGTGAAAACGCGAAAAAACGACTTTTCGCGCATCTGTAGCTCGGTTCGCGTTAGTCCTACAGAAAATAGTGCTAGGAACTTTTTGAAGACCTCGCCGAGACGAGAAGAATGGCGTAAGAAAAATCCGGATATCTCAATTTTTGTGGCCGTGGTGAATTTTCGAAAATCGCGATTTTTGGTCGAAAGGGGTTTACCCCCCAAAAAACTAGCTCCGTGGGTGGGAAAACATTTTTTTCACTAAAAATATTTCAACACTACGTTATTCGATCGGAAATTTCCCGCGCATTACGAAAATCATGGTTATTCGTTCGATAGTTCGAATCTAATGTCCAAAATCCCCGAAAAACGCTGAAATTTCACGTTTTTTCACTTTTTCACATATAAATTATTACCCGACGTCAAAACTACCCAATGGATTCGTGATCAGCGCGCGATTTCCGATCGATATAGATTTTAAGAGTTTGGAAAAAAGATGAAATTCAAAAAGGTCGATTTTTCGACCCTAAGGTTCAACCTTGGGACTCGGGGGGTTGGAAAATAAAAAATTTTACCGCGGGAAAATTTCACAAATGCCATTCGATAGGCAATTTCGTCCCGATGAAAACTATATGGCATTTTTTCCCGATAGCTCAAAAACTCTGGGAGAAAAGTGCGAAAAACCGAAAATAACGATTTTCCCGCTTAAGGTCGATAAAATCTCAAAAATCAAAAGCGAAACCGGTATTTTCTTGTTGTACGGGAAATTTACGATCGACATAGGTTTTTAGAACTTCGGAAACGATTAAAAATGACCGGAATTAGATACATCGTAAATTTCGATGGGTTCGCGAAAACGCGAAAAAACGACTTTTCGCGCATCTGTAGCTCGGTTCGCGTTAGTCCTACAGAAAATAGTGCTAGGAACTTTTTGAAGACCTCGCCGAGACGAGAAGAATGGCGTAAGAAAAATCCGGATATCTCAATTTTTGTGGCCGTGGTGAATTTTCGAAAATCGCGATTTTTGGTCGAAAGGGGTTTACCCCCCAAAAAACTAGCTCCGTGGGTGGGAAAACATTTTTTTCACTAAAAATATTTCAACACTACGTTATTCGATCGGAAATTTCCCGCGCATTACGAAAATCATGGTTATTCGTTCGATAGTTCGAATCTAATGTCCAAAATCCCCGAAAAACGCTGAAATTTCACGTTTTTTCACTTTTTCACATATAAATTATTACCCGACGTCAAAACTACCCGATGGATTCGTGATCAGCGCGCGATTTCCGATCGATATAGATTTTAAGAGTTTGGAAAAAAGATGAAATTCAAAAAGGTCGATTTTTCGACCCTAATGTTCAACCTTGGGACTCGGGGGGTTGGAAAATAAAAAATTTTACCGCAGGAAAATTTCACAAATGCCATTCGATAGGCAATTTCGTCCCGATGAAAATTATATGGCATTTTTTCCCGATAGCTCAAAAACTCTGGGAGAAAAGTGCGAAAAACCGAAAATAACGATTTTCCCGCTTAAGGTCGATAAAATCTCAAAAATCAAAAGCGAAACCGGTATTTTCTTGTTGTACGGGAAATTTACGATCGACATAGGTTTTTAGAACTTCGGAAACGATTAAAAATGACCGGAATTAGATACATCGTAAATTTCGATGGGTTCGTGAAAACGCGAAAAAACGACTTTTCGCGCATCTGTAGCTCGGTTCGCGTTAGTCCTACAGAAAATAGTGCTAGGAACTTTTTGAAGACCTCGCCGAGACGAGAAGAATGGCGTAAGAAAAATCCGGATATCTCAATTTTTGTGGCCGTGGTGAATTTTCGAAAATCGCGATTTTTGGTCGAAAGGGGTTTACCCCCCAAAAAACTAGCTCCGTGGGTGGGAAAACATTTTTTTCACTAAAAATATTTCAACACTACGTTATTCGATCGGAAATTTCCCGCGCATTACGAAAATCATGGTTATTCGTTCGATAGTTCGAATCTAATGTCCAAAATCCCCGAAAAACGCTGAAATTTCACGTTTTTTCACTTTTTCACATATAAATTATTACCCGACGTCAAAACTACCCAATGGATTCGTGATCAGCGCGCGATTTCCGATCGATATAGATTTTAAGAGTTTGGAAAAAAGATGAAATTCAAAAAGGTCGATTTTTCGACCCTAAGGTTCAACCTTGGGACTCGGGGGGTTGGAAAATAAAAAATTTTACCGCGGGAAAATTTCACAAATGCCATTCGATAGGCAATTTCGTCCCGATGAAAACTATATGGCATTTTTTCCCGATAGCTCAAAAACTCTGGGAGAAAAGTGCGAAAAACCGAAAATAACGATTTTCCCGCTTAAGGTCGATAAAATCTCAAAAATCAAAAGCGAAACCGGTATTTTCTTGTTGTACGGGAAATTTACGATCGACATAGGTTTTTAGAACTTCGGAAACGATTAAAAATGACCGGAATTAGATACATCGTAAATTTCGATGGGTTCGCGAAAACGCGAAAAAACGACTTTTCGCGCATCTGTAGCTCGGTTCGCGTTAGTCCTACAGAAAATAGTGCTAGGAACTTTTTGAAGACCTCGCCGAGACGAGAAGAATGGCGTAAGAAAAATCCGGATATCTCAATTTTTGTGGCCGTGGTGAATTTTCGAAAATCGCGATTTTTGGTCGAAAGGGGTTTACCCCCCAAAAAACTAGCTCCGTGGGTGGGAAAACATTGTTTTCACTAAAAATATTTCAACACTACGTTATTCGATCGGAAATTTCCCGCGCATTACGAAAATCATGGTTATTCGTTCGATAGTTCGAATCTAATGTCCAAAATCCCCGAAAAACGCTGAAATTTCACGTTTTTTCACTTTTTCACATATAAATTATTACCCGACGTCAAAACTACCCAATGGATTCGTGATCAGCGCGCGATTTCCGATCGATATAGATTTTAAGAGTTTGGAAAAAAGATGAAATTCAAAAAGGTCGATTTTTCGACCCTAATGTTCAACCTTGGGACTCGGGGGGTTGGAAAATAAAAAATTTTACCGCAGGAAAATTTCACAAATGCCATTCGATAGGCAATTTCGTCCCGATGAAAATTATATGGCATTTTTTCCCGATAGCTCAAAAACTCTGGGAGAAAAGTGCGAAAAACCGAAAATAACGATTTTCCCGCTTAAGGTCGATAAAATCTCAAAAATCAAAAGCGAAACCGGTATTTTCTTGTTGTACGGGAAATTTACGATCGACATAGGTTTTTAGAACTTCGGAAACGATTAAAAATGACCGGAATTAGATACATCGTAAATTTCGATGGGTTCGTGAAAACGCGAAAAAACGACTTTTCGCGCATCTGTAGCTCGGTTCGCGTTAGTCCTACAGAAAATAGTGCTAGGAACTTTTTGAAGACCTCGCCGAGACGAGAAGAATGGCGTAAGAAAAATCCGGATATCTCAATTTTTGTGGCCGTGGTGAATTTTCGAAAATCGCGATTTTTGGTCGAAAGGGGTTTACCCCCCAAAAAACTAGCTCCGTGGGTGGGAAAACATTTTTTTCACTAAAAATATTTCAACACTACGTTATTCGATCGGAAATTTCCCGCGCATTACGAAAATCATGGTTATTCGTTCGATAGTTCGAATCTAATGTCCAAAATCCCCGAAAAACGCTGAAATTTCACGTTTTTTCACTTTTTCACATATAAATTATTACCCGACGTCAAAACTACCCAATGGATTCGTGATCAGCGCGCGATTTCCGATCGATATAGATTTTAAGAGTTTGGAAAAAAGATGAAATTCAAAAAGGTCGATTTTTCGACCCTAAGGTTCAACCTTGGGACTCGGGGGGTTGGAAAATAAAAAATTTTACCGCGGGAAAATTTCACAAATGCCATTCGATAGGCAATTTCGTCCCGATGAAAACTATATGGCATTTTTTCCCGATAGCTCAAAAACTCTGGGAGAAAAGTGCGAAAAACCGAAAATAACGATTTTCCCGCTTAAGGTCGATAAAATCTCAAAAATCAAAAGCGAAACCGGTATTTTCTTGTTGTACGGGAAATTTACGATCGACATAGGTTTTTAGAACTTCGGAAACGATTAAAAATGACCGGAATTAGATACATCGTAAATTTCGATGGGTTCGCGAAAACGCGAAAAAACGACTTTTCGCGCATCTGTAGCTCGGTTCGCGTTAGTCCTACAGAAAATAGTGCTAGGAACTTTTTGAAGACCTCGCCGAGACGAGAAGAATGGCGTAAGAAAAATCCGGATATCTCAATTTTTGTGGCCGTGGTGAATTTTCGAAAATCGCGATTTTTGGTCGAAAGGGGTTTACCCCCCAAAAAACTAGCTCCGTGGGTGGGAAAACATTTTTTTCACTAAAAATATTTCAACACTACGTTATTCGATCGGAAATTTCCCGCGCATTACGAAAATCATGGTTATTCGTTCGATAGTTCGAATCTAATGTCCAAAATCCCCGAAAAACGCTGAAATTTCACGTTTTTTCACTTTTTCACATATAAATTATTACCCGACGTCAAAACTACCCGATGGATTCGTGATCAGCGCGCGATTTCCGATCGATATAGATTTTAAGAGTTTGGAAAAAAGATGAAATTCAAAAAGGTCGATTTTTCGACCCTAATGTTCAACCTTGGGACTCGGGGGGTTGGAAAATAAAAAATTTTACCGCAGGAAAATTTCACAAATGCCATTCGATAGGCAATTTCGTCCCGATGAAAATTATATGGCATTTTTTCCCGATAGCTCAAAAACTCTGGGAGAAAAGTGCGAAAAACCGAAAATAACGATTTTCCCGCTTAAGGTCGATAAAATCTCAAAAATCAAAAGCGAAACCGGTATTTTCTTGTTGTACGGGAAATTTACGATCGACATAGGTTTTTAGAACTTCGGAAACGATTAAAAATGACCGGAATTAGATACATCGTAAATTTCGATGGGTTCGTGAAAACGCGAAAAAACGACTTTTCGCGCATCTGTAGCTCGGTTCGCGTTAGTCCTACAGAAAATAGTGCTAGGAACTTTTTGAAGACCTCGCCGAGACGAGAAGAATGGCGTAAGAAAAATCCGGATATCTCAATTTTTGTGGCCGTGGTGAATTTTCGAAAATCGCGATTTTTGGTCGAAAGGGGTTTACCCCCCAAAAAACTAGCTCCGTGGGTGGGAAAACATTTTTTTCACTAAAAATATTTCAACACTACGTTATTCGATCGGAAATTTCCCGCGCATTACGAAAATCATGGTTATTCGTTCGATAGTTCGAATCTAATGTCCAAAATCCCCGAAAAACGCTGAAATTTCACGTTTTTTCACTTTTTCACATATAAATTATTACCCGACGTCAAAACTACCCAATGGATTCGTGATCAGCGCGCGATTTCCGATCGATATAGATTTTAAGAGTTTGGAAAAAAGATGAAATTCAAAAAGGTCGATTTTTCGACCCTAAGGTTCAACCTTGGGACTCGGGGGGTTGGAAAATAAAAAATTTTACCGCGGGAAAATTTCACAAATGCCATTCGATAGGCAATTTCGTCCCGATGAAAACTATATGGCATTTTTTCCCGATAGCTCAAAAACTCTGGGAGAAAAGTGCGAAAAACCGAAAATAACGATTTTCCCGCTTAAGGTCGATAAAATCTCAAAAATCAAAAGCGAAACCGGTATTTTCTTGTTGTACGGGAAATTTACGATCGACATAGGTTTTTAGAACTTCGGAAACGATTAAAAATGACCGGAATTAGATACATCGTAAATTTCGATGGGTTCGCGAAAACGCGAAAAAACGACTTTTCGCGCATCTGTAGCTCGGTTCGCGTTAGTCCTACAGAAAATAGTGCTAGGAACTTTTTGAAGACCTCGCCGAGACGAGAAGAATGGCGTAAGAAAAATCCGGATATCTCAATTTTTGTGGCCGTGGTGAATTTTCGAAAATCGCGATTTTTGGTCGAAAGGGGTTTACCCCCCAAAAAACTAGCTCCGTGGGTGGGAAAAAATTGTTTTCACTAAAAATATTTCAACACTACGTTATTCGATCGGAAATTTCCCGCGCATTACGAAAATCATGGTTATTCGTTCGATAGTTCGAATCTAATGTCCAAAATCCCCGAAAAACGCTGAAATTTCACGTTTTTTCACTTTTTCACATATAAATTATTACCCGACGTCAAAACTACCCAATGGATTCGTGATCAGCGCGCGATTTCCGATCGATATAGATTTTAAGAGTTTGGAAAAAAGATGAAATTCAAAAAGGTCGATTTTTCGACCCTAATGTTCAACCTTGGGACTCGGGGGGTTGGAAAATAAAAAATTTTACCGCGGGAAAATTTCACAAATGCCATTCGATAGGCAATTTCGTCCCGATGAAAATTATATGGCATTTTTTCCCGATAGCTCAAAAACTCTGGGAGAAAAGTCCAAAAAACCGAAAATAACGATTTTCCCGCTTAAGGTCGATAAAATCTCAAAAATCAAAAGCGAAACCGGTATTTTCTTGTTGTACGGGAAATTTACGATCGACATAGGTTTTTAGAACTTCGGAAACGATTAAAAATGACCGGAATTAGATACATCGTAAATTTCGATGGGTTCGTGAAAACGCGAAAAAACGACTTTTCGCGCATCTGTAGCTCGGTTCGCGTTAGTCCTACAGAAAATAGTGCTAGGAACTTTTTGAAGACCTCGCCGAGACGAGACGAATGGCGTAAGAAAAATCCGGATATCTCAATTTTTGTGGCCGTGGTGAATTTTCGAAAATCGCGATTTTTGGTCGAAAGGGGTTTACCCCCCAAAAAACTAGCTCCGTGGGTGGGAAAAAATTGTTTTCACTAAAAATATTTCAACACTACGTTATTCGATCGGAAATTTCCCGCGCATTACGAAAATCATGGTTATTCGTTCGATAGTTCGAATCTAATGTCCAAAATCCCCGAAAAACGCTGAAATTTCACGTTTTTTCACTTTTTCACATATAAATTATTACCCGACGTCAAAACTACCCAATGGATTCGTGATCAGCGCGCGATTTCCGATCGATATAGATTTTAAGAGTTTGGAAAAAAGATGAAATTCAAAAAGGTCGATTTTTCGACCCTAATGTTCAACCTTGGGACTCGGGGGGTTGGAAAATAAAAAATTTTACCGCAGGAAAATTTCACAAATGCCATTCGATAGGCAATTTCGTCCCGATGAAAATTATATGGCATTTTTTCCCGATAGCTCAAAAACTGGGAGAAAAGTGCGAAAAACCGAAAATAACGATTTTCCCGCTTAAGGTCGATAAAATCTCAAAAATCAAAAGCGAAACCGGTATTTTCTTGTTGTACGGGAAATTTACGATCGACATAGGTTTTTAGAACTTCGGAAACGATTAAAAATGACCGGAATTAGATACATCGTAAATTTCGATGGGTTCGTGAAAACGCGAAAAAACGACTTTTCGCGCATCTGTAGCTCGGTTCGCGTTAGTCCTACAGAAAATAGTGCTAGGAACTTTTTGAAGACCTCGCCGAGACGAGAAGAATGGCGTAAGAAAAATCCGGATATCTCAATTTTTGTGGCCGTGGTGAATTTTCGAAAATCGCGATTTTTGGTCGAAAGGGGTTTACCCCCCAAAAAACTAGCTCCGTGGGTGGGAAAAAATTGTTTTCACTAAAAATATTTCAACACTACGTTATTCGATCGGAAATTTCCCGCGCATTACGAAAATCATGGTTATTCGTTCGATAGTTCGAATCTAATGTCCTAAATCCCCGAAAAACGCTGAAATTTCACGTTTTTTCACTTTTTCACATATAAATTATTACCCGACGTCAAAACTACCCAATGGATTCGTGATCAGCGCGCGATTTCCGATCGATATAGATTTTAAGAGTTTGGAAAAAAGATGAAATTCAAAAAGGTCGATTTTTCGACCCTAATGTTCAACCTTGGGACTCGGGGGGTTGGAAAATAAAAAATTTTACCGCAGGAAAATTTCACAAATGCCATTCGATAGGCAATTTCGTCCCGATGAAAATTATATGGCATTTTTTCCCGATAGCTCAAAAACTCTGGGAGAAAAGTGCGAAAAACCGAAAATAACGATTTTCCCGCTTAAGGTCGATAAAATCTCAAAAATCAAAAGCGAAACCGGTATTTTCTTGTTGTACGGGAAATTTACGATCGACATAGGTTTTTAGAACTTCGGAAACGATTAAAAATGACCGGAATTAGATACATCGTAAATTTCGATGGGTTCGTGAAAACGCGAAAAAACGACTTTTCGCGCATCTGTAGCTCGGTTCGCGTTAGTCCTACAGAAAATAGTGCTAGGAACTTTTTGAAGACCTCGCCGAGACGAGAAGAATGGCGTAAGAAAAATCCGGATATCTCAATTTTTGTGGCCGTGGTGAATTTTCGAAAATCGCGATTTTTGGTCGAAAGGGGTTTACCCCCCAAAAAACTAGCTCCGTGGGTGGGAAAAAATTGTTTTCACTAAAAATATTTCAACACTACGTTATTCGATCGGAAATTTCCCGCGCATTACGAAAATCATGGTTATTCGTTCGATAGTTCGAATCTAATGTCCAAAATCCCCGAAAAACGCTGAAATTTCACGTTTTTTCACTTTTTCACATATAAATTATTACCCGACGTCAAAACTACCCAATGGATTCGTGATCAGCGCGCGATTTCCGATCGATATAGATTTTAAGAGTTTGGAAAAAAGATGAAATTCAAAAAGGTCGATTTTTCGACCCTAATGTTCAACCTTGGGACTCGGGGGGTTGGAAAATAAAAAATTTTACCGCGGGAAAATTTCACAAATGCCATTCGATAGGCAATTTCGTCCCGATGAAAATTATATGGCATTTTTTCCCGATAGCTCAAAAACTCTGGGAGAAAAGTCCAAAAAACCGAAAATAACGATTTTCCCGCTTAAGGTCGATAAAATCTCAAAAATCAAAAGCGAAACCGGTATTTTCTTGTTGTACGGGAAATTTACGATCGACATAGGTTTTTAGAACTTCGGAAACGATTAAAAATGACCGGAATTAGATACATCGTAAATTTCGATGGGTTCGTGAAAACGCGAAAAAACGACTTTTCGCGCATCTGTAGCTCGGTTCGCGTTAGTCCTACAGAAAATAGTGCTAGGAACTTTTTGAAGACCTCGCCGAGACGAGACGAATGGCGTAAGAAAAATCCGGATATCTCAATTTTTGTGGCCGTGGTGAATTTTCGAAAATCGCGATTTTTGGTCGAAAGGGGTTAACCCCCCAAAAAACTAGCTCCGTGGGTGGGAAAAAATTGTTTTCACTAAAAATATTTCAACACTACGTTATTCGATCGGAAATTTCCCGCACATTACGAAAATCATGGTTATTCGTTCGATAGTTCGAATCTAATGTCCAAAATCCCCGAAAAACGCTGAAATTTCACGTTTTTTCACTTTTTCACATATAAATTATTACCCGACGTCAAAACTACCCAATGGATTCGTGATCAGCGCGCGATTTCCGATCGATATAGATTTTAAGAGTTTGGAAAAAAGATGAAATTCAAAAAGGTCGATTTTTCGACCCTAATGTTCAACCTTGGGACTCGGGGGGTTGGAAAATAAAAAATTTTACCGCAGGAAAATTTCACAAATGCCATTCGATAGGCAATTTCGTCCCGATGAAAATTATATGGCATTTTTTCCCGATAGCTCAAAAACTGGGAGAAAAGTGCGAAAAACCGAAAATAACGATTTTCCCGCTTAAGGTCGATAAAATCTCAAAAATCAAAAGCGAAACCGGTATTTTCTTGTTGTACGGGAAATTTACGATCGACATAGGTTTTTAGAACTTCGGAAACGATTAAAAATGACCGGAATTAGATACATCGTAAATTTCGATGGGTTCGTGAAAACGCGAAAAAACGACTTTTCGCGCATCTGTAGCTCGGTTCGCGTTAGTCCTACAGAAAATAGTGCTAGGAACTTTTTGAAGACCTCGCCGAGACGAGAAGAATGGCGTAAGAAAAATCCGGATATCTCAATTTTTGTGGCCGTGGTGAATTTTCGAAAATCGCGATTTTTGGTCGAAAGGGGTTTACCCCCCAAAAAACTAGCTCCGTGGGTGGGAAAAAATTGTTTTCACTAAAAATATTTCAACACTACGTTATTCGATCGGAAATTTCCCGCGCATTACGAAAATCATGGTTATTCGTTCGATAGTTCGAATCTAATGTCCAAAATCCCCGAAAAACGCTGAAATTTCACGTTTTTTCACTTTTTCACATATAAATTATTACCCGACGTCAAAACTACCCAATGGATTCGTGATCAGCGCGCGATTTCCGATCGATATAGATTTTAAGAGTTTGGAAAAAAGATGAAATTCAAAAAGGTCGATTTTTCGACCCTAATGTTCAACCTTGGGACTCGGGGGGTTGGAAAATAAAAAATTTTACCGCGGGAAAATTTCACAAATGCCATTCGATAGGCAATTTCGTCCCGATGAAAATTATATGGCATTTTTTCCCGATAGCTCAAAAACTCTGGGAGAAAAGTCCAAAAAACCGAAAATAACGATTTTCCCGCTTAAGGTCGATAAAATCTCAAAAATCAAAAGCGAAACCGGTATTTTCTTGTTGTACGGGAAATTTACGATCGACATAGGTTTTTAGAACTTCGGAAACGATTAAAAATGACCGGAATTAGATACATCGTAAATTTCGATGGGTTCGTGAAAACGCGAAAAAACGACTTTTCGCGCATCTGTAGCTCGGTTCGCGTTAGTCCTACAGAAAATAGTGCTAGGAACTTTTTGAAGACCTCGCCGAGACGAGACGAATGGCGTAAGAAAAATCCGGATATCTCAATTTTTGTGGCCGTGGTGAATTTTCGAAAATCGCGATTTTTGGTCGAAAGGGGTTTACCCCCCAAAAAACTAGCTCCGTGGGTGGGAAAAAATTGTTTTCACTAAAAATATTTCAACACTACGTTATTCGATCGGAAATTTCCCGCGCATTACGAAAATCATGGTTATTCGTTCGATAGTTCGAATCTAATGTCCAAAATCCCCGAAAAACGCTGAAATTTCACGTTTTTTCACTTTTTCACATATAAATTATTACCCGACGTCAAAACTACCCAATGGATTCGTGATCAGCGCGCGATTTCCGATCGATATAGATTTTAAGAGTTTGGAAAAAAGATGAAATTCAAAAAGGTCGATTTTTCGACCCTAATGTTCAACCTTGGGACTCGGGGGGTTGGAAAATAAAAAATTTTACCGCAGGAAAATTTCACAAATGCCATTCGATAGGCAATTTCGTCCCGATGAAAATTATATGGCATTTTTTCCCGATAGCTCAAAAACTGGGAGAAAAGTGCGAAAAACCGAAAATAACGATTTTCCCGCTTAAGGTCGATAAAATCTCAAAAATCAAAAGCGAAACCGGTATTTTCTTGTTGTACGGGAAATTTACGATCGACATAGGTTTTTAGAACTTCGGAAACGATTAAAAATGACCGGAATTAGATACATCGTAAATTTCGATGGGTTCGTGAAAACGCGAAAAAACGACTTTTCGCGCATCTGTAGCTCGGTTCGCGTTAGTCCTACAGAAAATAGTGCTAGGAACTTTTTGAAGACCTCGCCGAGACGAGAAGAATGGCGTAAGAAAAATCCGGATATCTCAATTTTTGTGGCCGTGGTGAATTTTCGAAAATCGCGATTTTTGGTCGAAAGGGGTTTACCCCCCAAAAAACTAGCTCCGTGGGTGGGAAAAAATTGTTTTCACTAAAAATATTTCAACACTACGTTATTCGATCGGAAATTTCCCGCGCATTACGAAAATCATGGTTATTCGTTCGATAGTTCGAATCTAATGTCCTAAATCCCCGAAAAACGCTGAAATTTCACGTTTTTTCACTTTTTCACATATAAATTATTACCCGACGTCAAAACTACCCAATGGATTCGTGATCAGCGCGCGATTTCCGATCGATATAGATTTTAAGAGTTTGGAAAAAAGATGAAATTCAAAAAGGTCGATTTTTCGACCCTAATGTTCAACCTTGGGACTCGGGGGGTTGGAAAATAAAAAATTTTACCGCGGGAAAATTTCACAAATGCCATTCGATAGGCAATTTCGTCCCGATGAAAATTATATGGCATTTTTTCCCGATAGCTCAAAAACTCTGGGAGAAAAGTCCAAAAAACCGAAAATAACGATTTTCCCGCTTAAGGTCGATAAAATCTCAAAAATCAAAAGCGAAACCGGTATTTTCTTGTTGTACGGGAAATTTACGATCGACATAGGTTTTTAGAACTTCGGAAACGATTAAAAATGACCGGAATTAGATACATCGTAAATTTCGATGGGTTCGTGAAAACGCGAAAAAACGACTTTTCGCGCATCTGTAGCTCGGTTCGCGTTAGTCCTACAGAAAATAGTGCTAGGAACTTTTTGAAGACCTCGCCGAGACGAGACGAATGGCGTAAGAAAAATCCGGATATCTCAATTTTTGTGGCCGTGGTGAATTTTCGAAAATCGCGATTTTTGGTCGAAAGGGGTTAACCCCCCAAAAAACTAGCTCCGTGGGTGGGAAAAAATTGTTTTCACTAAAAATATTTCAACACTACGTTATTCGATCGGAAATTTCCCGCGCATTACGAAAATCATGGTTATTCGTTCGATAGTTCGAATCTAATGTCCAAAATCCCCGAAAAACGCTGAAATTTCACGTTTTTTCACTTTTTCACATATAAATTATTACCCGACGTCAAAACTACCCAATGGATTCGTGATCAGCGCGCGATTTCCGATCGATATAGATTTTAAGAGTTTGGAAAAAAGATGAAATTCAAAAAGGTCGATTTTTCGACCCTAATGTTCAACCTTGGGACTCGGGGGGTTGGAAAATAAAAAATTTTACCGCAGGAAAATTTCACAAATGCCATTCGATAGGCAATTTCGTCCCGATGAAAATTATATGGCATTTTTTCCCGATAGCTCAAAAACTGGGAGAAAAGTGCGAAAAACCGAAAATAACGATTTTCCCGCTTAAGGTCGATAAAATCTCAAAAATCAAAAGCGAAACCGGTATTTTCTTGTTGTACGGGAAATTTACGATCGACATAGGTTTTTAGAACTTCGGAAACGATTAAAAATGACCGGAATTAGATACATCGTAAATTTCGATGGGTTCGTGAAAACGCGAAAAAACGACTTTTCGCGCATCTGTAGCTCGGTTCGCGTTAGTCCTACAGAAAATAGTGCTAGGAACTTTTTGAAGACCTCGCCGAGACGAGAAGAATGGCGTAAGAAAAATCCGGATATCTCAATTTTTGTGGCCGTGGTGAATTTTCGAAAATCGCGATTTTTGGTCGAAAGGGGTTTACCCCCCAAAAAACTAGCTCCGTGGGTGGGAAAAAATTGTTTTCACTAAAAATATTTCAACACTACGTTATTCGATCGGAAATTTCCCGCGCATTACGAAAATCATGGTTATTCGTTCGATAGTTCGAATCTAATGTCCAAAATCCCCGAAAAACGCTGAAATTTCACGTTTTTTCACTTTTTCACATATAAATTATTACCCGACGTCAAAACTACCCAATGGATTCGTGATCAGCGCGCGATTTCCGATCGATATAGATTTTAAGAGTTTGGAAAAAAGATGAAATTCAAAAAGGTCGATTTTTCGACCCTAATGTTCAACCTTGGGACTCGGGGGGTTGGAAAATAAAAAATTTTACCGCGGGAAAATTTCACAAATGCCATTCGATAGGCAATTTCGTCCCGATGAAAATTATATGGCATTTTTTCCCGATAGCTCAAAAACTCTGGGAGAAAAGTGCGAAAAACCGAAAATAACGATTTTCCCGCTTAAGGTCGATAAAATCTCAAAAATCAAAAGCGAAACCGGTATTTTCTTGTTGTACGGGAAATTTACGATCGACATAGGTTTTTAGAACTTCGGAAACGATTAAAAATGACCGGAATTAGATACATCGTAAATTTCGATGGGTTCGTGAAAACGCGAAAAAACGACTTTTCGCGCATCTGTAGCTCGGTTCGCGTTAGTCCTACAGAAAATAGTGCTAGGAACTTTTTGAAGACCTCGCCGAGACGAGAAGAATGGCGTAAGAAAAATCCGGATATCTCAATTTTTGTGGCCGTGGTGAATTTTCGAAAATCGCGATTTTTGGTCGAAAGGGGTTTACCCCCCAAAAAACTAGCTCCGTGGGTGGGAAAAAATTGTTTTCACTAAAAATATTTCAACACTACGTTATTCGATCGGAAATTTCCCGCGCATTACGAAAATCATGGTTATTCGTTCGATAGTTCGAATCTAATGTCCAAAATCCCCGAAAAACGCTGAAATTTCACGTTTTTTCACTTTTTCACATATAAATTATTACCCGACGTCAAAACTACCCAATGGATTCGTGATCAGCGCGCGATTTCCGATCGATATAGATTTTAAGAGTTTGGAAAAAAGATGAAATTCAAAAAGGTCGATTTTTCGACCCTAATGTTCAACCTTGGGACTCGGGGGGTTGGAAAATAAAAAATTTTACCGCGGGAAAATTTCACAAATGCCATTCGATAGGCAATTTCGTCCCGATGAAAATTATATGGCATTTTTTCCCGATAGCTCAAAAACTCTGGGAGAAAAGTCCAAAAAACCGAAAATAACGATTTTCCCGCTTAAGGTCGATAAAATCTCAAAAATCAAAAGCGAAACCGGTATTTTCTTGTTGTACGGGAAATTTACGATCGACATAGGTTTTTAGAACTTCGGAAACGATTAAAAATGACCGGAATTAGATACATCGTAAATTTCGATGGGTTCGTGAAAACGCGAAAAAACGACTTTTCGCGCATCTGTAGCTCGGTTCGCGTTAGTCCTACAGAAAATAGTGCTAGGAACTTTTTGAAGACCTCGCCGAGACGAGACGAATGGCGTAAGAAAAATCCGGATATCTCAATTTTTGTGGCCGTGGTGAATTTTCGAAAATCGCGATTTTTGGTCGAAAGGGGTTTACCCCCCAAAAAACTAGCTCCGTGGGTGGGAAAAAATTGTTTTCACTAAAAATATTTCAACACTACGTTATTCGATCGGAAATTTCCCGCGCATTACGAAAATCATGGTTATTCGTTCGATAGTTCGAATCTAATGTCCAAAATCCCCGAAAAACGCTGAAATTTCACGTTTTTTCACTTTTTCACATATAAATTATTACCCGACGTCAAAACTACCCAATGGATTCGTGATCAGCGCGTGATTTCCGATCGATATAGATTTTAAGAGTTTGGAAAAAAGATGAAATTCAAAAAGGTCGATTTTTCGACCCTAATGTTCAACCTTGGGACTCGGGGGGTTGGAAAATAAAAAATTTTACCGCAGGAAAATTTCACAAATGCCATTCGATAGGCAATTTCGTCCCGATGAAAATTATATGGCATTTTTTCCCGATAGCTCAAAAACTGGGAGAAAAGTGCGAAAAACCGAAAATAACGATTTTCCCGCTTAAGGTCGATAAAATCTCAAAAATCAAAAGCGAAACCGGTATTTTCTTGTTGTACGGGAAATTTACGATCGACATAGGTTTTTAGAACTTCGGAAACGATTAAAAATGACCGGAATTAGATACATCGTAAATTTCGATGGGTTCGTGAAAACGCGAAAAAACGACTTTTCGCGCATCTGTAGCTCGGTTCGCGTTAGTCCTACAGAAAATAGTGCTAGGAACTTTTTGAAGACCTCGCCGAGACGAGAAGAATGGCGTAAGAAAAATCCGGATATCTCAATTTTTGTGGCCGTGGTGAATTTTCGAAAATCGCGATTTTTGGTCGAAAGGGGTTTACCCCCCAAAAAACTAGCTCCGTGGGTGGGAAAAAATTGTTTTCACTAAAAATATTTCAACACTACGTTATTCGATCGGAAATTTCCCGCGCATTACGAAAATCATGGTTATTCGTTCGATAGTTCGAATCTAATGTCCAAAATCCCCGAAAAACGCTGAAATTTCACGTTTTTTCACTTTTTCACATATAAATTATTACCCGACGTCAAAACTACCCAATGGATTCGTGATCAGCGCGCGATTTCCGATCGATATAGATTTTAAGAGTTTGGAAAAAAGATGAAATTCAAAAAGGTCGATTTTTCGACCCTAATGTTCAACCTTGGGACTCGGGGGGTTGGAAAATAAAAAATTTTACCGCAGGAAAATTTCACAAATGCCATTCGATAGGCAATTTCGTCCCGATGAAAATTATATGGCATTTTTTCCCGATAGCTCAAAAACTGGGAGAAAAGTGCGAAAAACCGAAAATAACGATTTTCCCGCTTAAGGTCGATAAAATCTCAAAAATCAAAAGCGAAACCGGTATTTTCTTGTTGTACGGGAAATTTACGATCGACATAGGTTTTTAGAACTTCGGAAACGATTAAAAATGACCGGAATTAGATACATCGTAAATTTCGATGGGTTCGTGAAAACGCGAAAAAACGACTTTTCGCGCATCTGTAGCTCGGTTCGCGTTAGTCCTACAGAAAATAGTGCTAGGAACTTTTTGAAGACCTCGCCGAGACGAGAAGAATGGCGTAAGAAAAATCCGGATATCTCAATTTTTGTGGCCGTGGTGAATTTTCGAAAATCGCGATTTTTGGTCGAAAGGGGTTTACCCCCCAAAAAACTAGCTCCGTGGGTGGGAAAAAATTGTTTTCACTAAAAATATTTCAACACTACGTTATTCGATCGGAAATTTCCCGCGCATTACGAAAATCATGGTTATTCGTTCGATAGTTCGAATCTAATGTCCAAAATCCCCGAAAAACGCTGAAATTTCACGTTTTTTCACTTTTTCACATATAAATTATTACCCGACGTCAAAACTACCCAATGGATTCGTGATCAGCGCGCGATTTCCGATCGATATAGATTTTAAGAGTTTGGAAAAAAGATGAAATTCAAAAACGTCGATTTTTCGACCCTAATGTTCAACTTTGGGACTCGGGGGGTTGGAAAATAAAAAATTTTACCGCAGGAAAATTTCACAAATGCCATTCGATAGGCAATTTCGTCCCGATGAAAATTATATGGCATTTTTTCCCGATAGCTCAAAAACTCTGGGAGAAAAGTGCGAAAAACCGAAAATAACGATTTTCCCGCTTAAGGTCGATAAAATCTCAAAAATCAAAAGCGAAACCGGTATTTTCTTGTTGTACGGGAAATTTACGATCGACATAGGTTTTTAGAACTTCGGAAACGATTAAAAATGACCGGAATTAGATACATCGTAAATTTCGATGGGTTCGTGAAAACGCGAAAAAACGACTTTTCGCGCATCTGTAGCTCGGTTCGCGTTAGTCCTACAGAAAATAGTGCCAGGAACTTTTTGAAGACCTCGCCGAGACGAGAAGAATGGCGTAAGAAAAATCCGGATATCTCAATTTTTGTGGCCGTGGTGAATTTTCGAAAATCGCGATTTTTGGTCGAAAGGGGTTTACCCCCCAAAAAACTAGCTCCGTGGGTGGGAAAAAATTGTTTTCACTAAAAATATTTCAACACTACGTTATTCGATCGGAAATTTCCCGCGCATTACGAAAATCATGGTTATTCGTTCGATAGTTCGAATCTAATGTCCAAAATCCCCGAAAAACGCTGAAATTTCACGTTTTTTCACTTTTTCACATATAAATTATTACCCGACGTCAAAACTACCCAATGGATTCGTGATCAGCGCGCGATTTCCGATCGATATAGATTTTAAGAGTTTGGAAAAAAGATGAAATTCAAAAAGGTCGATTTTTCGACCCTAATGTTCAACCTTGGGACTCGGGGGGTTGGAAAATAAAAAATTTTACCGCGGGAAAATTTCACAAATGCCATTCGATAGGCAATTTCGTCCCGATGAAAATTATATGGCATTTTTTCCCGATAGCTCAAAAACTCTGGGAGAAAAGTCCAAAAAACCGAAAATAACGATTTTCCCGCTTAAGGTCGATAAAATCTCAAAAATCAAAAGCGAAACCGGTATTTTCTTGTTGTACGGGAAATTTACGATCGACATAGGTTTTTAGAACTTCGGAAACGATTAAAAATGACCGGAATTAGATACATCGTAAATTTCGATGGGTTCGTGAAAACGCGAAAAAACGACTTTTCGCGCATCTGTAGCTCGGTTCGCGTTAGTCCTACAGAAAATAGTGCTAGGAACTTTTTGAAGACCTCGCCGAGACGAGAAGAATGGCGTAAGAAAAATCCGGATATCTCAATTTTTGTGGCCGTAGTGAATTTTCGAAAATCGCGATTTTTGGTCGAAAGGGGTTTACCCCCCAAAAAACTAGCTCCGTGGGTGGGAAAAAATTTTTATCACTAAAAATATTTCAACACTACGTTATTCGATCGGAAATTTCCCGCGCATTACGAAAATCATGGTTATTCGTTCGATAGTTCGAATCTAATGTCCAAAATCCCCGAAAAACGCTGAAATTTCACGTTTTTTCACTTTTTCACATATAAATTATTACCCGACGTCAAAACTACCCAATGGATTCGTGATCAGCGCGCGATTTCCGATCGATATAGATTTTAAGAGTTTGGAAAAAAGATGAAATTCGAAAAGGTCGATTTTTCGACCCTAATGTTCAACCTTGGGACTCGGGGGGTTGGAAAATAAAAAATTTTACCGCAGGAAAATTTCACAAATGCCATTCGATAGGCAATTTTGTCCCGATGAAAATTATATGGCATTTTTTCCCGATAGCTCAAAAACTCTGGGAGAAAAGTGCGAAAAACCGAAAATAACGATTTTCCCGCTTAAGGTCGATAAAATCTCAAAAATCAAAAGCGAAACCGGTATTTTCTTGTTGTACGGGAAATTTACGATCGACATAGGTTTTTAGAACTTCGGAAACGATTAAAAATGACCGGAATTAGATACATCGTAAATTTCGATGGGTTCGTGAAAACGCGAAAAAACGACTTTTCGCGCATCTGTAGCTCGGTTCGCGTTAGTCCTACAGAAAATAGTGCTAGGAACTTTTTGAAGACCTCGCCGAGACGAGAAGAATGGCGTAAGAAAAATCCGGATATCTCAATTTTTGTGGCCGTAGTGAATTTTCGAAAATCGCGATTTTTGGTCGAAAGGGGTTTACCCCCCAAAAAACTAGCTCCGTGGGTGGGAAAAAATTTTTTTCACTAAAAATATTTCAACACTACGTTATTCGATCGGAAATTTCCCGCGCATTACGAAAATCATGGTTATTCGTTCGTTAGTTCGAATCTAATGTCCAAAATCCCCGAAAAACGCTGAAATTTCACGTTTTTTCACTTTTTCACATATAAATTATTACCCGACGTCAAAACTACCCAATGGATTCGTGATCAGCGCGCGATTTCCGATCGATATAGATTTTAAGAGTTTGGAAAAAAGATGAAATTCAAAAAGGTCGATTTTTCGACCCTAATGTTCAACCTTGGGACTCGGGGGGTTGGAAAATAAAAAATTTTACCGCAGGAAAATTTCACAAATGCCATTCGATAGGCAATTTCGTCCCGATGAAAACTATATGGCATTTTTTCCCGATAGCTCAAAAACTCTGGGAGAAAAGTGCGAAAAACCGAAAATAACGATTTTCCCGCTTAAGGTCGATAAAATCTCAAAAATCAAAAGCGAAACCGGTATTTTCTTGTTGTACGGGAAATTTACGATCGACATAGGTTTTTAGAACTTCGGAAACGATTAAAAATGACCGGAATTAGATACATCGTAAATTTCGATGGGTTCGTGAAAACGCGAAAAAACGACTTTTCGCGCATCTGTAGCTCGGTTCGCGTTAGTCCTACAGAAAATAGTGCTAGGAACTTTTTGAAGACCTCGCCGAGACGAGAAGAATGGCGTAAGAAAAATCCGGATATCTCAATTTTTGTGGCCGTAGTGAATTTTCGAAAATCGCGATTTTTGGTCGAAAGGGGTTTACCCCCCAAAAAACTAGCTCCGTGGGTGGGAAAAAATTTTTTTCACTAAAAATATTTCAACACTACGTTATTCGATCGGAAATTTCCCGCGCATTACGAAAATCATGGTTATTCGTTCGATAGTTCGAATCTAATGTCCAAAATCCCCGAAAAACGCTGAAATTTCACGTTTTTTCACTTTTTCACATATAAATTATTACCCGACGTCAAAACTACCCAATGGATTCGTGATCAGCGCGCGATTTCCGATCGATATAGATTTTAAGAGTTTGGAAAAAAGATGAAATTCAAAAAGGTCGATTTTTCGACCCTAATGTTCAACCTTGGGACTCGGGGGGTTGGAAAATAAAAAATTTTACCGCAGGAAAATTTCACAAATGCCATTCGATAGGCAATTTCGTCCCGATGAAAATTATATGGCATTTTTTCCCGATAGCTCAAAAACTCTGGGAGAAAAGTCCAAAAAACCGAAAATAACGATTTTCCCGCTTAAGGTCGATAAAATCTCAAAAATCAAAAGCGAAACCGGTATTTTCTTGTTGTACGGGAAATTTACGATCGACATAGGTTTTTAGAACTTCGGAAACGATTAAAAATGACCGGAATTAGATACATCGTAAATTTCGATGGGTTCGTGAAAACGCGAAAAAACGACTTTTCGCGCATCTGTAGCTCGGTTCGCGTTAGTCCTACAGAAAATAGTGCTAGGAACTTTTTGAAGACCTCGCCGAGGCGAGAAGAATGGCGTAAGAAAAATCCGGATATCTCAATTTTTGTGGCCGTAGTGAATTTTCGAAAATCGCGATTTTTGGTCGAAAGGGGTTTACCCCCCAAAAAACTAGCTCCGTGGGTGGGAAAAAATTGTTTTCACTAAAAATATTTCAACACTACGTTATTCGATCGGAAATTTCCCGCGCATTACGAAAATCATGGTTATTCGTTCGATAGTTCGAATCTAATGTCCAAAATCCCCGAAAAACGCTGAAATTTCACGTTTTTTCACTTTTTCACATATAAATTATTACCCGACGTCAAAACTACCCAATGGATTCGTGATCAGCGCGCGATTTCCGATCGATATAGATTTTAAGAGTTTGGAAAAAAGATGAAATTCAAAAAGGTCGATTTTTCGACCCTAATGTTCAACCTTGGGACTCGGGGGGTTGGAAAATAAAAAATTTTACCGCAGGAAAATTTCACAAATGCCATTCGATAGGCAATTTCGTCCCGATGAAAATTATATGGCATTTTTTCCCGATAGCTCAAAAACTGGGAGAAAAGTGCGAAAAACCGAAAATAACGATTTTCCCGCTTAAGGTCGATAAAATCTCAAAAATCAAAAGCGAAACCGGTATTTTCTTGTTGTACGGGAAATTTACGATCGACATAGGTTTTTAGAACTTCGGAAACGATTAAAAATGACCGGAATTAGATACATCGTAAATTTCGATGGGTTCGTGAAAACGCGAAAAAACGACTTTTCGCGCATCTGTAGCTCGGTTCGCGTTAGTCCTACAGAAAATAGTGCTAGGAACTTTTTGAAGACCTCGCCGAGACGAGAAGAATGGCGTAAGAAAAATCCGGATATCTCAATTTTTGTGGCCGTGGTGAATTTTCGAAAATCGCGATTTTTGGTCGAAAGGGGTTTACCCCCCAAAAAACTAGCTCCGTGGGTGGGAAAAAATTGTTTTCACTAAAAATATTTCAACACTACGTTATTCGATCGGAAATTTCCCGCGCATTACGAAAATCATGGTTATTCGTTCGATAGTTCGAATCTAATGTCCAAAATCCCCGAAAAACGCTGAAATTTCACGTTTTTTCACTTTTTCACATATAAATTATTACCCGACGTCAAAACTACCCAATGGATTCGTGATCAGCGCGCGATTTCCGATCGATATAGATTTTAAGAGTTTGGAAAAAAGATGAAATTCAAAAACGTCGATTTTTCGACCCTAATGTTCAACTTTGGGACTCGGGGGGTTGGAAAATAAAAAATTTTACCGCAGGAAAATTTCACAAATGCCATTCGATAGGCAATTTCGTCCCGATGAAAATTATATGGCATTTTTTCCCGATAGCTCAAAAACTCTGGGAGAAAAGTGCGAAAAACCGAAAATAACGATTTTCCCGCTTAAGGTCGATAAAATCTCAAAAATCAAAAGCGAAACCGGTATTTTCTTGTTGTACGGGAAATTTACGATCGACATAGGTTTTTAGAACTTCGGAAACGATTAAAAATGACCGGAATTAGATACATCGTAAATTTCGATGGGTTCGTGAAAACGCGAAAAAACGACTTTTCGCGCATCTGTAGCTCGGTTCGCGTTAGTCCTACAGAAAATAGTGCCAGGAACTTTTTGAAGACCTCGCCGAGACGAGAAGAATGGCGTAAGAAAAATCCGGATATCTCAATTTTTGTGGCCGTGGTGAATTTTCGAAAATCGCGATTTTTGGTCGAAAGGGGTTTACCCCCCAAAAAACTAGCTCCGTGGGTGGGAAAAAATTGTTTTCACTAAAAATATTTCAACACTACGTTATTCGATCGGAAATTTCCCGCGCATTACGAAAATCATGGTTATTCGTTCGATAGTTCGAATCTAATGTCCAAAATCCCCGAAAAACGCTGAAATTTCACGTTTTTTCACTTTTTCACATATAAATTATTACCCGACGTCAAAACTACCCAATGGATTCGTGATCAGCGCGCGATTTCCGATCGATATAGATTTTAAGAGTTTGGAAAAAAGATGAAATTCAAAAAGGTCGATTTTTCGACCCTAATGTTCAACCTTGGGACTCGGGGGGTTGGAAAATAAAAAATTTTACCGCGGGAAAATTTCACAAATGCCATTCGATAGGCAATTTCGTCCCGATGAAAATTATATGGCATTTTTTCCCGATAGCTCAAAAACTCTGGGAGAAAAGTCCAAAAAACCGAAAATAACGATTTTCCCGCTTAAGGTCGATAAAATCTCAAAAATCAAAAGCGAAACCGGTATTTTCTTGTTGTACGGGAAATTTACGATCGACATAGGTTTTTAGAACTTCGGAAACGATTAAAAATGACCGGAATTAGATACATCGTAAATTTCGATGGGTTCGTGAAAACGCGAAAAAACGACTTTTCGCGCATCTGTAGCTCGGTTCGCGTTAGTCCTACAGAAAATAGTGCTAGGAACTTTTTGAAGACCTCGCCGAGACGAGAAGAATGGCGTAAGAAAAATCCGGATATCTCAATTTTTGTGGCCGTAGTGAATTTTCGAAAATCGCGATTTTTGGTCGAAAGGGGTTTACCCCCCAAAAAACTAGCTCCGTGGGTGGGAAAAAATTGTTTTCACTAAAAATATTTCAACACTACGTTATTCGATCGGAAATTTCCCGCGCATTACGAAAATCATGGTTATTCGTTCGATAGTTCGAATCTAATGTCCAAAATCCCCGAAAAACGCTGAAATTTCACGTTTTTTCACTTTTTCACATATAAATTATTACCCGACGTCAAAACTACCCAATGGATTCGTGATCAGCGCGCGATTTCCGATCGATATAGATTTTAAGAGTTTGGAAAAAAGATGAAATTCGAAAAGGTCGATTTTTCGACCCTAATGTTCAACCTTGGGACTCGGGGGGTTGGAAAATAAAAAATTTTACCGCAGGAAAATTTCACAAATGCCATTCGATAGGCAATTTTGTCCCGATGAAAATTATATGGCATTTTTTCCCGATAGCTCAAAAACTCTGGGAGAAAAGTGCGAAAAACCGAAAATAACGATTTTCCCGCTTAAGGTCGATAAAATCTCAAAAATCAAAAGCGAAACCGGTATTTTCTTGTTGTACGGGAAATTTACGATCGACATAGGTTTTTAGAACTTCGGAAACGATTAAAAATGACCGGAATTAGATACATCGTAAATTTCGATGGGTTCGTGAAAACGCGAAAAAACGACTTTTCGCGCATCTGTAGCTCGGTTCGCGTTAGTCCTACAGAAAATAGTGCTAGGAACTTTTTGAAGACCTCGCCGAGACGAGAAGAATGGCGTAAGAAAAATCCGGATATCTCAATTTTTGTGGCCGTAGTGAATTTTCGAAAATCGCGATTTTTGGTCGAAAGGGGTTTACCCCCCAAAAAACTAGCTCCGTGGGTGGGAAAAAATTTTTTTCACTAAAAATATTTCAACACTACGTTATTCGATCGGAAATTTCCCGCGCATTACGAAAATCATGGTTATTCGTTCGTTAGTTCGAATCTAATGTCCAAAATCCCCGAAAAACGCTGAAATTTCACGTTTTTTCACTTTTTCACATATAAATTATTACCCGACGTCAAAACTACCCAATGGATTCGTGATCAGCGCGCGATTTCCGATCGATATAGATTTTAAGAGTTTGGAAAAAAGATGAAATTCAAAAAGGTCGATTTTTCGACCCTAATGTTCAACCTTGGGACTCGGGGGGTTGGAAAATAAAAAATTTTACCGCAGGAAAATTTCACAAATGCCATTCGATAGGCAATTTCGTCCCGATGAAAATTATATGGCATTTTTTCCCGATAGCTCAAAAACTGGGAGAAAAGTGCGAAAAACCGAAAATAACGATTTTCCCGCTTAAGGTCGATAAAATCTCAAAAATCAAAAGCGAAACCGGTATTTTCTTGTTGTACGGGAAATTTACGATCGACATAGGTTTTTAGAACTTCGGAAACGATTAAAAATGACCGGAATTAGATACATCGTAAATTTCGATGGGTTCGTGAAAACGCGAAAAAACGACTGTTCGCGCATCTGTAGCTCGGTTCGCGTTAGTCCTACACAAAATAGTGCCAGGAACTTTTTGAAGACCTCGCCGAGACGAGAAGAATGGCGTAAGAAAAATCCGGATATCTCAATTTTTGTGGCCGTGGTGAATTTTCGAAAATCGCGATTTTTGGTCGAAAGGGGTTTACCCCCCAAAAAACTAGCTCCGTGGGTGGGAAAAAATTGTTTTCACTAAAAATATTTCAACACTACGTTATTCGATCGGAAATTTCCCGCGCATTACGAAAATCATGGTTATTCGTTCGATAGTTCGAATCTAATGTCCAAAATCCCCGAAAAACGCTGAAATTTCACGTTTTTTCACTTTTTCACATATAAATTATTACCCGACGTCAAAACTACCCAATGGATTCGTGATCAGCGCGCGATTTCCGATCGATATAGATTTTAAGAGTTTGGAAAAAAGATGAAATTCAAAAACGTCGATTTTTCGACCCTAATGTTCAACTTTGGGACTCGGGGGGTTGGAAAATAAAAAATTTTACCGCAGGAAAATTTCACAAATGCCATTCGATAGGCAATTTCGTCCCGATGAAAATTATATGGCATTTTTTCCCGATAGCTCAAAAACTCTGGGAGAAAAGTGCGAAAAACCGAAAATAACGATTTTCCCGCTTAAGGTCGATAAAATCTCAAAAATCAAAAGCGAAACCGGTATTTTCTTGTTGTACGGGAAATTTACGATCGACATAGGTTTTTAGAACTTCGGAAACGATTAAAAATGACCGGAATTAGATACATCGTAAATTTCGATGGGTTCGTGAAAACGCGAAAAAACGACTTTTCGCGCATCTGTAGCTCGGTTCGCGTTAGTCCTACAGAAAATAGTGCCAGGAACTTTTTGAAGACCTCGCCGAGACGAGAAGAATGGCGTAAGAAAAATCCGGATATCTCAATTTTTGTGGCCGTGGTGAATTTTCGAAAATCGCGATTTTTGGTCGAAAGGGGTTTACCCCCCAAAAAACTAGCTCCGTGGGTGGGAAAAAATTGTTTTCACTAAAAATATTTCAACACTACGTTATTCGATCGGAAATTTCCCGCGCATTACGAAAATCATGGTTATTCGTTCGATAGTTCGAATCTAATGTCCAAAATCCCCGAAAAACGCTGAAATTTCACGTTTTTTCACTTTTTCACATATAAATTATTACCCGACGTCAAAACTACCCAATGGATTCGTGATCAGCGCGCGATTTCCGATCGATATAGATTTTAAGAGTTTGGAAAAAAGATGAAATTCAAAAAGGTCGATTTTTCGACCCTAATGTTCAACCTTGGGACTCGGGGGGTTGGAAAATAAAAAATTTTACCGCAGGAAAATTTCACAAATGCCATTCGATAGGCAATTTCGTCCCGATGAAAACTATATGGCATTTTTTCCCGATAGCTCAAAAACTCTGGGAGAAAAGTGCGAAAAACCGAAAATAACGATTTTCCCGCTTAAGGTCGATAAAATCTCAAAAATCAAAAGCGAAACCGGTATTTTCTTGTTGTACGGGAAATTTACGATCGACATAGGTTTTTAGAACTTCGGAAACGATTAAAAATGACCGGAATTAGATACATCGTAAATTTCGATGGGTTCGTGAAAACGCGAAAAAACGACTTTTCGCGCATCTGTAGCTCGGTTCGCGTTAGTCCTACAGAAAATAGTGCTAGGAACTTTTTGAAGACCTCGCCGAGACGAGAAGAATGGCGTAAGAAAAATCCGGATATCTCAATTTTTGTGGCCGTAGTGAATTTTCGAAAATCGCGATTTTTGGTCGAAAGGGGTTTACCCCCCAAAAAACTAGCTCCGTGGGTGGGAAAAAATTTTTTTCACTAAAAATATTTCAACACTACGTTATTCGATCGGAAATTTCCCGCGCATTACGAAAATCATGGTTATTCGTTCGATAGTTCGAATCTAATGTCCAAAATCCCCGAAAAACGCTGAAATTTCACGTTTTTTCACTTTTTCACATATAAATTATTACCCGACGTCAAAACTACCCAATGGATTCGTGATCAGCGCGCGATTTCCGATCGATATAGATTTTAAGAGTTTGGAAAAAAGATGAAATTCAAAAAGGTCGATTTTTCGACCCTAATGTTCAACCTTGGGACTCGGGGGGTTGGAAAATAAAAAATTTTACCGCAGGAAAATTTCACAAATGCCATTCGATAGGCAATTTCGTCCCGATGAAAACTATATGGCATTTTTTCCCGATAGCTCAAAAACTCTGGGAGAAAAGTGCGAAAAACCGAAAATAACGATTTTCCCGCTTAAGGTCGATAAAATCTCAAAAATCAAAAGCGAAACCGGTATTTTCTTGTTGTACGGGAAATTTACGATCGACATAGGTTTTTAGAACTTCGGAAACGATTAAAAATGACCGGAATTAGATACATCGTAAATTTCGATGGGTTCGTGAAAACGCGAAAAAACGACTTTTCGCGCATCTGTAGCTCGGTTCGCGTTAGTCCTACAGAAAATAGTGCTAGGAACTTTTTGAAGACCTCGCCGAGACGAGAAGAATGGCGTAAGAAAAATCCGGATATCTCAATTTTTGTGGCCGTAGTGAATTTTCGAAAATCGCGATTTTTGGTCGAAAGGGGTTTACCCCCCAAAAAACTAGCTCCGTGGGTGGGAAAAAATTTTTTTCACTAAAAATATTTCAACACTACGTTATTCGATCGGAAATTTCCCGCGCATTACGAAAATCATGGTTATTCGTTCGATAGTTCGAATCTAATGTCCAAAATCCCCGAAAAACGCTGAAATTTCACGTTTTTTCACTTTTTCACATATAAATTATTACCCGACGTCAAAACTACCCAATGGATTCGTGATCAGCGCGCGATTTCCGATCGATATAGATTTTAAGAGTTTGGAAAAAAGATGAAATTCAAAAAGGTCGATTTTTCGACCCTAATGTTCAACCTTGGGACTCGGGGGGTTGGAAAATAAAAAATTTTACCGCAGGAAAATTTCACAAATGCCATTCGATAGGCAATTTCGTCCCGATGAAAACTATATGGCATTTTTTCCCGATAGCTCAAAAACTCTGGGAGAAAAGTGCGAAAAACCGAAAATAACGATTTTCCCGCTTAAGGTCGATAAAATCTCAAAAATCAAAAGCGAAACCGGTATTTTCTTGTTGTACGGGAAATTTACGATCGACATAGGTTTTTAGAACTTCGGAAACGATTAAAAATGACCGGAATTAGATACATCGTAAATTTCGATGGGTTCGTGAAAACGCGAAAAAACGACTTTTCGCGCATCTGTAGCTCGGTTCGCGTTAGTCCTACAGAAAATAGTGCTAGGAACTTTTTGAAGACCTCGCCGAGACGAGAAGAATGGCGTAAGAAAAATCCGGATATCTCAATTTTTGTGGCCGTAGTGAATTTTCGAAAATCGCGATTTTTGGTCGAAAGGGGTTTACCCCCCAAAAAACTAGCTCCGTGGGTGGGAAAAAATTTTTTTCACTAAAAATATTTCAACACTACGTTATTCGATCGGAAATTTCCCGCGCATTACGAAAATCATGGTTATTCGTTCGATAGTTCGAATCTAATGTCCAAAATCCCCGAAAAACGCTGAAATTTCACGTTTTTTCACTTTTTCACATATAAATTATTACCCGACGTCAAAACTACCCAATGGATTCGTGATCAGCGCGCGATTTCCGATCGATATAGATTTTAAGAGTTTGGAAAAAAGATGAAATTCAAAAAGGTCGATTTTTCGACCCTAATGTTCAACCTTGGGACTCGGGGGGTTGGAAAATAAAAAATTTTACCGCAGGAAAATTTCACAAATGCCATTCGATAGGCAATTTCGTCCCGATGAAAATTATATGGCATTTTTTCCCGATAGCTCAAAAACTGGGAGAAAAGTGCGAAAAACCGAAAATAACGATTTTCCCGCTTAAGGTCGATAAAATCTCAAAAATCAAAAGCGAAACCGGTATTTTCTTGTTGTACGGGAAATTTACGATCGACATAGGTTTTTAGAACTTCGGAAACGATTAAAAATGACCGGAATTAGATACATCGTAAATTTCGATGGGTTCGTGAAAACGCGAAAAAACGACTGTTCGCGCATCTGTAGCTCGGTTCGCGTTAGTCCTACACAAAATAGTGCCAGGAACTTTTTGAAGACCTCGCCGAGACGAGAAGAATGGCGTAAGAAAAATCCGGATATCTCAATTTTTGTGGCCGTGGTGAATTTTCGAAAATCGCGATTTTTGGTCGAAAGGGGTTTACCCCCCAAAAAACTAGCTCCGTGGGTGGGAAAAAATTGTTTTCACTAAAAATATTTCAACACTACGTCATTCGATCGGAAATTTCCCGCGCATTACGAAAATCATGGTTATTCGTTCGATAGTTCGAATCTAATGTCCAAAATCCCCGAAAAACGCTGAAATTTCACGTTTTTTCACTTTTTCACATATAAATTATTACCCGACGTCAAAACTACCCAATGGATTCGTGATCAGCGCGCGATTTCCGATCGATATAGATTTTAAGAGTTTGGAAAAAAGATGAAATTCAAAAAGGTCGATTTTTCGACCCTAATGTTCAACCTTGGGACTCGGGGGGTTGGAAAATAAAAAATTTTACCGCAGGAAAATTTCACAAATGCCATTCGATAGGCAATTTCGTCCCGATGAAAATTATATGGCATTTTTTCCCGATAGCTCAAAAACTGGGAGAAAAGTGCGAAAAACCGAAAATAACGATTTTCCCGCTTAAGGTCGATAAAATCTCAAAAATCAAAAGCGAAACCGGTATTTTCTTGTTGTACGGGAAATTTACGATCGACATAGGTTTTTAGAACTTCGGAAACGATTAAAAATGACCGGAATTAGATACATCGTAAATTTCGATGGGTTCGTGAAAACGCGAAAAAACGACTTTTCGCGCATCTGTAGCTCGGTTCGCGTTAGTCCTACAGAAAATAGTGCTAGGAACTTTTTGAAGACCTCGCCGAGACGAGAAGAATGGCGTAAGAAAAATCCGGATATCTCAATTTTTGTGGCCGTAGTGAATTTTCGAAAATCGCGATTTTTGGTCGAAAGGGGTTTACCCCCCAAAAAACTAGCTCCGTGGGTGGGAAAAAATTTTTTTCACTAAAAATATTTCAACACTACGTTATTCGATCGGAAATTTCCCGCGCATTACGAAAATCATGGTTATTCGTTCGATAGTTCGAATCTAATGTCCAAAATCCCCGAAAAACGCTGAAATTTCACGTTTTTTCACTTTTTCACATATAAATTATTACCCGACGTCAAAACTACCCAATGGATTCGTGATCAGCGCGCGATTTCCGATCGATATAGATTTTAAGAGTTTGGAAAAAAGATGAAATTCAAAAAGGTCGATTTTTCGACCCTAATGTTCAACCTTGGGACTCGGGGGGTTGGAAAATAAAAAATTTTACCGCAGGAAAATTTCACAAATGCCATTCGATAGGCAATTTCGTCCCGATGAAAATTATATGGCATTTTTTCCCGATAGCTCAAAAACTCTGGGAGAAAAGTGCGAAAAACCGAAAATAACGATTTTCCCGCTTAAGGTCGATAAAATCTCAAAAATCAAAAGCGAAACCGGTATTTTCTTGTTGTACGGGAAATTTACGATCGACATAGGTTTTTAGAACTTCGGAAACGATTAAAAATGACCGGAATTAGATACATCGTAAATTTCGATGGGTTCGTGAAAACGCGAAAAAACGACTTTTCGCGCATCTGTAGCTCGGTTCGCGTTAGTCCTACAGAAAATAGTGCTAGGAACTTTTTGAAGACCTCGCCGAGACGAGAAGAATGGCGTAAGAAAAATCCGGATATCTCAATTTTTGTGGCCGTGGTGAATTTTCGAAAATCGCGATTTTTGGTCGAAAGGGGTTTACCCCCCAAAAAACTAGCTCCGTGGGTGGGAAAAAATTGTTTTCACTAAAAATATTTCAACACTACGTTATTCGATCGGAAATTTCCCGCGCATTACGAAAATCATGGTTATTCGTTCGATAGTTCGAATCTAATGTCCAAAATCCCCGAAAAACGCTGAAATTTCACGTTTTTTCACTTTTTCACATATAAATTATTACCCGACGTCAAAACTACCCAATGGATTCGTGATCAGCGCGCGATTTCCGATCGATATAGATTTTAAGAGTTTGGAAAAAAGATGAAATTCAAAAAGGTCGATTTTTCGACCCTAATGTTCAACCTTGGGACTCGGGGGGTTGGAAAATAAAAAATTTTACCGCGGGAAAATTTCACAAATGCCATTCGATAGGCAATTTCGTCCCGATGAAAATTATATGGCATTTTTTCCCGATAGCTCAAAAACTCTGGGAGAAAAGTCCAAAAAACCGAAAATAACGATTTTCCCGCTTAAGGTCGATAAAATCTCAAAAATCAAAAGCGAAACCGGTATTTTCTTGTTGTACGGGAAATTTACGATCGACATAGGTTTTTAGAACTTCGGAAACGATTAAAAATGACCGGAATTAGATACATCGTAAATTTCGATGGGTTCGTGAAAACGCGAAAAAACGACTTTTCGCGCATCTGTAGCTCGGTTCGCGTTAGTCCTACAGAAAATAGTGCTAGGAACTTTTTGAAGACCTCGCCGAGACGAGAAGAATGGCGTAAGAAAAATCCGGATATCTCAATTTTTGTGGCCGTAGTGAATTTTCGAAAATCGCGATTTTTGGTCGAAAGGGGTTTACCCCCCAAAAAACTAGCTCCGTGGGTGGGAAAAAATTTTTTTCACTAAAAATATTTCAACACTACGTTATTCGATCGGAAATTTCCCGCGCATTACGAAAATCATGGTTATTCGTTCGATAGTTCGAATCTAATGTCCAAAATCCCCGAAAAACGCTGAAATTTCACGTTTTTTCACTTTTTCACATATAAATTATTACCCGACGTCAAAACTACCCAATGGATTCGTGATCAGCGCGCGATTTCCGATCGATATAGATTTTAAGAGTTTGGAAAAAAGATGAAATTCAAAAAGGTCGATTTTTCGACCCTAATGTTCAACCTTGGGACTCGGGGGGTTGGAAAATAAAAAATTTTACCGCAGGAAAATTTCACAAATGCCATTCGATAGGCAATTTCGTCCCGATGAAAATTATATGGCATTTTTTCCCGATAGCTCAAAAACTGGGAGAAAAGTGCGAAAAACCGAAAATAACGATTTTCCCGCTTAAGGTCGATAAAATCTCAAAAATCAAAAGCGAAACCGGTATTTTCTTGTTGTACGGGAAATTTACGATCGACATAGGTTTTTAGAACTTCGGAAACGATTAAAAATGACCGGAATTAGATACATCGTAAATTTCGATGGGTTCGTGAAAACGCGAAAAAACGACTGTTCGCGCATCTGTAGCTCGGTTCGCGTTAGTCCTACACAAAATAGTGCCAGGAACTTTTTGAAGACCTCGCCGAGACGAGAAGAATGGCGTAAGAAAAATCCGGATATCTCAATTTTTGTGGCCGTGGTGAATTTTCGAAAATCGCGATTTTTGGTCGAAAGGGGTTTACCCCCCAAAAAACTAGCTCCGTGGGTGGGAAAAAATTGTTTTCACTAAAAATATTTCAACACTATGTTATTCGATCGGAAATTTCCCGCGCATTACGAAAATCATGGTTATTCGTTCGATAGTTCGAATCTAATGTCCAAAATCCCCGAAAAACGCTGAAATTTCACGTTTTTTCACTTTTTCACATATAAATTATTACCCGACGTCAAAACTACCCAATGGATTCGTGATCAGCGCGCGATTTCCGATCGATATAGATTTTAAGAGTTTGGAAAAAAGATGAAATTCAAAAAGGTCGATTTTTCGACCCTAATGTTCAACCTTGGGACTCGGGGGGTTGGAAAATAAAAAATTTTACCGCAGGAAAATTTCACAAATGCCATTCGATAGGCAATTTCGTCCCGATGAAAACTATATGGCATTTTTTCCCGATAGCTCAAAAACTCTGGGAGAAAAGTGCGAAAAACCGAAAATAACGATTTTCCCGCTTAAGGTCGATAAAATCTCAAAAATCAAAAGCGAAACCGGTATTTTCTTGTTGTACGGGAAATTTACGATCGACATAGGTTTTTAGAACTTCGGAAACGATTAAAAATGACCGGAATTAGATACATCGTAAATTTCGATGGGTTCGTGAAAACGCGAAAAAACGACTTTTCGCGCATCTGTAGCTCGGTTCGCGTTAGTCCTACAGAAAATAGTGCTAGGAACTTTTTGAAGACCTCGCCGAGACGAGAAGAATGGCGTAAGAAAAATCCGGATATCTCAATTTTTGTGGCCGTAGTGAATTTTCGAAAATCGCGATTTTTGGTCGAAAGGGGTTTACCCCCCAAAAAACTAGCTCCGTGGGTGGGAAAAAATTTTTTTCACTAAAAATATTTCAACACTACGTTATTCGATCGGAAATTTCCCGCGCATTACGAAAATCATGGTTATTCGTTCGATAGTTCGAATCTAATGTCCAAAATCCCCGAAAAACGCTGAAATTTCACGTTTTTTCACTTTTTCACATATAAATTATTACCCGACGTCAAAACTACCCAATGGATTCGTGATCAGCGCGCGATTTCCGATCGATATAGATTTTAAGAGTTTGGAAAAAAGATGAAATTCAAAAAGGTCGATTTTTCGACCCTAATGTTCAACCTTGGGACTCGGGGGGTTGGAAAATAAAAAATTTTACCGCAGGAAAATTTCACAAATGCCATTCGATAGGCAATTTCGTCCCGATGAAAATTATATGGCATTTTTTCCCGATAGCTCAAAAACTGGGAGAAAAGTGCGAAAAACCGAAAATAACGATTTTCCCGCTTAAGGTCGATAAAATCTCAAAAATCAAAAGCGAAACCGGTATTTTCTTGTTGTACGGGAAATTTACGATCGACATAGGTTTTTAGAACTTCGGAAACGATTAAAAATGACCGGAATTAGATACATCGTAAATTTCGATGGGTTCGTGAAAACGCGAAAAAACGACTTTTCGCGCATCTGTAGCTCGGTTCGCGTTAGTCCTACAGAAAATAGTGCTAGGAACTTTTTGAAGACCTCGCCGAGACGAGAAGAATGGCGTAAGAAAAATCCGGATATCTCAATTTTTGTGGCCGTGGTGAATTTTCGAAAATCGCGATTTTTGGTCGAAAGGGGTTTACCCCCCAAAAAACTAGCTCCGTGGGTGGGAAAAAATTGTTTTCACTAAAAATATTTCAACACTACGTTATTCGATCGGAAATTTCCCGCGCATTACGAAAATCATGGTTATTCGTTCGATAGTTCGAATCTAATGTCCAAAATCCCCGAAAAACGCTGAAATTTCACGTTTTTTCACTTTTTCACATATAAATTATTACCCGACGTCAAAACTACCCAATGGATTCGTGATCAGCGCGCGATTTCCGATCGATATAGATTTTAAGAGTTTGGAAAAAAGATGAAATTCAAAAAGGTCGATTTTTCGACCCTAATGTTCAACCTTGGGACTCGGGGGGTTGGAAAATAAAAAATTTTACCGCAGGAAAATTTCACAAATGCCATTCGATAGGCAATTTCGTCCCGATGAAAATTATATGGCATTTTTTCCCGATAGCTCAAAAACTGGGAGAAAAGTGCGAAAAACCGAAAATAACGATTTTCCCGCTTAAGGTCGATAAAATCTCAAAAATCAAAAGCGAAACCGGTATTTTCTTGTTGTACGGGAAATTTACGATCGACATAGGTTTTTAGAACTTCGGAAACGATTAAAAATGACCGGAATTAGATACATCGTAAATTTCGATGGGTTCGTGAAAACGCGAAAAAACGACTTTTCGCGCATCTGTAGCTCGGTTCGCGTTAGTCCTACAGAAAATAGTGCTAGGAACTTTTTGAAGACCTCGCCGAGACGAGAAGAATGGCGTAAGAAAAATCCGGATATCTCAATTTTTGTGGCCGTAGTGAATTTTCGAAAATCGCGATTTTTGGTCGAAAGGGGTTTACCCCCCAAAAAACTAGCTCCGTGGGTGGGAAAAAATTTTTTTCACTAAAAATATTTCAACACTACGTTATTCGATCGGAAATTTCCCGCGCATTACGAAAATCATGGTTATTCGTTCGATAGTTCGAATCTAATGTCCAAAATCCCCGAAAAACGCTGAAATTTCACGTTTTTTCACTTTTTCACATATAAATTATTACCCGACGTCAAAACTACCCAATGGATTCGTGATCAGCGCGCGATTTCCGATCGATATAGATTTTAAGAGTTTGGAAAAAAGATGAAATTCAAAAAGGTCGATTTTTCGACCCTAATGTTCAACCTTGGGACTCGGGGGGTTGGAAAATAAAAAATTTTACCGCAGGAAAATTTCACAAATGCCATTCGATAGGCAATTTCGTCCCGATGAAAACTATATGGCATTTTTTCCCGATAGCTCAAAAACTCTGGGAGAAAAGTGCGAAAAACCGAAAATAACGATTTTCCCGCTTAAGGTCGATAAAATCTCAAAAATCAAAAGCGAAACCGGTATTTTCTTGTTGTACGGGAAATTTACGATCGACATAGGTTTTTAGAACTTCGGAAACGATTAAAAATGACCGGAATTAGATACATCGTAAATTTCGATGGGTTCGTGAAAACGCGAAAAAACGACTTTTCGCGCATCTGTAGCTCGGTTCGCGTTAGTCCTACAGAAAATAGTGCTAGGAACTTTTTGAAGACCTCGCCGAGACGAGAAGAATGGCGTAAGAAAAATCCGGATATCTCAATTTTTGTGGCCGTAGTGAATTTTCGAAAATCGCGATTTTTGGTCGAAAGGGGTTTACCCCCCAAAAAACTAGCTCCGTGGGTGGGAAAAAATTTTTTTCACTAAAAATATTTCAACACTACGTTATTCGATCGGAAATTTCCCGCGCATTACGAAAATCATGGTTATTCGTTCGATAGTTCGAATCTAATGTCCAAAATCCCCGAAAAACGCTGAAATTTCACGTTTTTTCACTTTTTCACATATAAATTATTACCCGACGTCAAAACTACCCAATGGATTCGTGATCAGCGCGCGATTTCCGATCGATATAGATTTTAAGAGTTTGGAAAAAAGATGAAATTCAAAAAGGTCGATTTTTCGACCCTAATGTTCAACCTTGGGACTCGGGGGGTTGGAAAATAAAAAATTTTACCGCAGGAAAATTTCACAAATGCCATTCGATAGGCAATTTCGTCCCGATGAAAATTATATGGCATTTTTTCCCGATAGCTCAAAAACTGGGAGAAAAGTGCGAAAAACCGAAAATAACGATTTTCCCGCTTAAGGTCGATAAAATCTCAAAAATCAAAAGCGAAACCGGTATTTTCTTGTTGTACGGGAAATTTACGATCGACATAGGTTTTTAGAACTTCGGAAACGATTAAAAATGACCGGAATTAGATACATCGTAAATTTCGATGGGTTCGTGAAAACGCGAAAAAACGACTGTTCGCGCATCTGTAGCTCGGTTCGCGTTAGTCCTACACAAAATAGTGCCAGGAACTTTTTGAAGACCTCGCCGAGACGAGAAGAATGGCGTAAGAAAAATCCGGATATCTCAATTTTTGTGGCCGTGGTGAATTTTCGAAAATCGCGATTTTTGGTCGAAAGGGGTTTACCCCCCAAAAAACTAGCTCCGTGGGTGGGAAAAAATTGTTTTCACTAAAAATATTTCAACACTACGTCATTCGATCGGAAATTTCCCGCGCATTACGAAAATCATGGTTATTCGTTCGATAGTTCGAATCTAATGTCCAAAATCCCCGAAAAACGCTGAAATTTCACGTTTTTTCACTTTTTCACATATAAATTATTACCCGACGTCAAAACTACCCAATGGATTCGTGATCAGCGCGCGATTTCCGATCGATATAGATTTTAAGAGTTTGGAAAAAAGATGAAATTCAAAAAGGTCGATTTTTCGACCCTAATGTTCAACCTTGGGACTCGGGGGGTTGGAAAATAAAAAATTTTACCGCAGGAAAATTTCACAAATGCCATTCGATAGGCAATTTCGTCCCGATGAAAATTATATGGCATTTTTTCCCGATAGCTCAAAAACTGGGAGAAAAGTGCGAAAAACCGAAAATAACGATTTTCCCGCTTAAGGTCGATAAAATCTCAAAAATCAAAAGCGAAACCGGTATTTTCTTGTTGTACGGGAAATTTACGATCGACATAGGTTTTTAGAACTTCGGAAACGATTAAAAATGACCGGAATTAGATACATCGTAAATTTCGATGGGTTCGTGAAAACGCGAAAAAACGACTTTTCGCGCATCTGTAGCTCGGTTCGCGTTAGTCCTACAGAAAATAGTGCTAGGAACTTTTTGAAGACCTCGCCGAGACGAGAAGAATGGCGTAAGAAAAATCCGGATATCTCAATTTTTGTGGCCGTAGTGAATTTTCGAAAATCGCGATTTTTGGTCGAAAGGGGTTTACCCCCCAAAAAACTAGCTCCGTGGGTGGGAAAAAATTTTTTTCACTAAAAATATTTCAACACTACGTTATTCGATCGGAAATTTCCCGCGCATTACGAAAATCATGGTTATTCGTTCGATAGTTCGAATCTAATGTCCAAAATCCCCGAAAAACGCTGAAATTTCACGTTTTTTCACTTTTTCACATATAAATTATTACCCGACGTCAAAACTACCCAATGGATTCGTGATCAGCGCGCGATTTCCGATCGATATAGATTTTAAGAGTTTGGAAAAAAGATGAAATTCAAAAAGGTCGATTTTTCGACCCTAATGTTCAACCTTGGGACTCGGGGGGTTGGAAAATAAAAAATTTTACCGCAGGAAAATTTCACAAATGCCATTCGATAGGCAATTTCGTCCCGATGAAAATTATATGGCATTTTTTCCCGATAGCTCAAAAACTCTGGGAGAAAAGTGCGAAAAACCGAAAATAACGATTTTCCCGCTTAAGGTCGATAAAATCTCAAAAATCAAAAGCGAAACCGGTATTTTCTTGTTGTACGGGAAATTTACGATCGACATAGGTTTTTAGAACTTCGGAAACGATTAAAAATGACCGGAATTAGATACATCGTAAATTTCGATGGGTTCGTGAAAACGCGAAAAAACGACTTTTCGCGCATCTGTAGCTCGGTTCGCGTTAGTCCTACAGAAAATAGTGCTAGGAACTTTTTGAAGACCTCGCCGAGACGAGAAGAATGGCGTAAGAAAAATCCGGATATCTCAATTTTTGTGGCCGTGGTGAATTTTCGAAAATCGCGATTTTTGGTCGAAAGGGGTTTACCCCCCAAAAAACTAGCTCCGTGGGTGGGAAAAAATTGTTTTCACTAAAAATATTTCAACACTACGTTATTCGATCGGAAATTTCCCGCGCATTACGAAAATCATGGTTATTCGTTCGATAGTTCGAATCTAATGTCCAAAATCCCCGAAAAACGCTGAAATTTCACGTTTTTTCACTTTTTCACATATAAATTATTACCCGACGTCAAAACTACCCAATGGATTCGTGATCAGCGCGCGATTTCCGATCGATATAGATTTTAAGAGTTTGGAAAAAAGATGAAATTCAAAAAGGTCGATTTTTCGACCCTAATGTTCAACCTTGGGACTCGGGGGGTTGGAAAATAAAAAATTTTACCGCGGGAAAATTTCACAAATGCCATTCGATAGGCAATTTCGTCCCGATGAAAATTATATGGCATTTTTTCCCGATAGCTCAAAAACTCTGGGAGAAAAGTCCAAAAAACCGAAAATAACGATTTTCCCGCTTAAGGTCGATAAAATCTCAAAAATCAAAAGCGAAACCGGTATTTTCTTGTTGTACGGGAAATTTACGATCGACATAGGTTTTTAGAACTTCGGAAACGATTAAAAATGACCGGAATTAGATACATCGTAAATTTCGATGGGTTCGTGAAAACGCGAAAAAACGACTTTTCGCGCATCTGTAGCTCGGTTCGCGTTAGTCCTACAGAAAATAGTGCTAGGAACTTTTTGAAGACCTCGCCGAGACGAGAAGAATGGCGTAAGAAAAATCCGGATATCTCAATTTTTGTGGCCGTAGTGAATTTTCGAAAATCGCGATTTTTGGTCGAAAGGGGTTTACCCCCCAAAAAACTAGCTCCGTGGGTGGGAAAAAATTTTTTTCACTAAAAATATTTCAACACTACGTTATTCGATCGGAAATTTCCCGCGCATTACGAAAATCATGGTTATTTGTTCGATAGTTCGAATCTAATGTCCAAAATCCCCGAAAAACGCTGAAATTTCACGTTTTTTCACTTTTTCACATATAAATTATTACCCGACGTCAAAACTACCCAATGGATTCGTGATCAGCGCGCGATTTCCGATCGATATAGATTTTAAGAGTTTGGAAAAAAGATGAAATTCAAAAAGGTCGATTTTTCGACCCTAATGTTCAACCTTGGGACTCGGGGGGTTGGAAAATAAAAAATTTTACCGCAGGAAAATTTCACAAATGCCATTCGATAGGCAATTTCGTCCCGATGAAAACTATATGGCATTTTTTCCCGATAGCTCAAAAACTCTGGGAGAAAAGTGCGAAAAACCGAAAATAACGATTTTCCCGCTTAAGGTCGATAAAATCTTAAAAATCAAAAGCGAAACCGGTATTTTCTTGTTGTACGGGAAATTTACGATCGACATAGGTTTTTAGAACTTCGGAAACGATTAAAAATGACCGGAATTAGATACATCGTAAATTTCGATGGGTTCGTGAAAACGCGAAAAAACGACTTTTCGCGCATCTGTAGCTCGGTTCGCGTTAGTCCTACAGAAAATAGTGCTAGGAACTTTTTGAAGACCTCGCCGAGACGAGAAGAATGGCGTAAGAAAAATCCGGATATCTCAATTTTTGTGGCCGTAGTGAATTTTCGAAAATCGCGATTTTTGGTCGAAAGGGGTTTACCCCCCAAAAAACTAGCTCCGTGGGTGGGAAAAAATTTTTTTCACTAAAAATATTTCAACACTACGTTATTCGATCGGAAATTTCCCGCGCATTACGAAAATCATGGTTATTCGTTCGATAGTTCGAATCTAATGTCCAAAATCCCCGAAAAACGCTGAAATTTCACGTTTTTTCACTTTTTCACATATAAATTATTACCCGACGTCAAAACTACCCAATGGATTCGTGATCAGCGCGCGATTTCCGATCGATATAGATTTTAAGAGTTTGGAAAAAAGATGAAATTCAAAAAGGTCGATTTTTCGACCCTAATGTTCAACCTTGGGACTCGGGGGGTTGGAAAATAAAAAATTTTACCGCAGGAAAATTTCACAAATGCCATTCGATAGGCAATTTCGTCCCGATGAAAATTATATGGCATTTTTTCCCGATAGCTCAAAAACTGGGAGAAAAGTGCGAAAAACCGAAAATAACGATTTTCCCGCTTAAGGTCGATAAAATCTCAAAAATCAAAAGCGAAACCGGTATTTTCTTGTTGTACGGGAAATTTACGATCGACATAGGTTTTTAGAACTTCGGAAACGATTAAAAATGACCGGAATTAGATACATCGTAAATTTCGATGGGTTCGTGAAAACGCGAAAAAACGACTGTTCGCGCATCTGTAGCTCGGTTCGCGTTAGTCCTACACAAAATAGTGCCAGGAACTTTTTGAAGACCTCGCCGAGACGAGAAGAATGGCGTAAGAAAAATCCGGATATCTCAATTTTTGTGGCCGTGGTGAATTTTCGAAAATCGCGATTTTTGGTCGAAAGGGGTTTACCCCCCAAAAAACTAGCTCCGTGGGTGGGAAAAAATTGTTTTCACTAAAAATATTTCAACACTATGTTATTCGATCGGAAATTTCCCGCGCATTACGAAAATCATGGTTATTCGTTCGATAGTTCGAATCTAATGTCCAAAATCCCCGAAAAACGCTGAAATTTCACGTTTTTTCACTTTTTCACATATAAATTATTACCCGACGTCAAAACTACCCAATGGATTCGTGATCAGCGCGCGATTTCCGATCGATATAGATTTTAAGGGTTTGGAAAAAAGATGAAATTCAAAAAGGTCGATTTTTCGACCCTAATGTTCAACCTTGGGACTCGGGGGGTTGGAAAATAAAAAATTTTACCGCAGGAAAATTTCACAAATGCCATTCGATAGGCAATTTCGTCCCGATGAAAACTATATGGCATTTTTTCCCGATAGCTCAAAAACTCTGGGAGAAAAGTGCGAAAAACCGAAAATAACGATTTTCCCGCTTAAGGTCGATAAAATCTCAAAAATCAAAAGCGAAACCGGTATTTTCTTGTTGTACGGGAAATTTACGATCGACATAGGTTTTTAGAACTTCGGAAACGATTAAAAATGACCGGAATTAGATACATCGTAAATTTCGATGGGTTCGTGAAAACGCGAAAAAACGACTTTTCGCGCATCTGTAGCTCGGTTCGCGTTAGTCCTACAGAAAATAGTGCTAGGAACTTTTTGAAGACCTCGCCGAGACGAGAAGAATGGCGTAAGAAAAATCCGGATATCTCAATTTTTGTGGCCGTAGTGAATTTTCGAAAATCGCGATTTTTGGTCGAAAGGGGTTTACCCCCCAAAAAACTAGCTCCGTGGGTGGGAAAAAATTTTTTTCACTAAAAATATTTCAACACTACGTTATTCGATCGGAAATTTCCCGCGCATTACGAAAATCATGGTTATTCGTTCGATAGTTCGAATCTAATGTCCAAAATCCCCGAAAAACGCTGAAATTTCACGTTTTTTCACTTTTTCACATATAAATTATTACCCGACGTCAAAACTACCCAATGGATTCGTGATCAGCGCGCGATTTCCGATCGATATAGATTTTAAGAGTTTGGAAAAAAGATGAAATTCAAAAAGGTCGATTTTTCGACCCTAATGTTCAACCTTGGGACTCGGGGGGTTGGAAAATAAAAAATTTTACCGCAGGAAAATTTCACAAATGCCATTCGATAGGCAATTTCGTCCCGATGAAAATTATATGGCATTTTTTCCCGATAGCTCAAAAACTCTGGGAGAAAAGTGCGAAAAACCGAAAATAACGATTTTCCCGCTTAAGGTCGATAAAATCTCAAAAATCGAAAGCGAAACCGGTATTTTCTTGTTGTACGGGAAATTTACGATCGACATAGGTTTTTAGAACTTCGGAAACGATTAAAAATGACCGGAATTAGATACATCGTAAATTTCGATGGGTTCGTGAAAACGCGAAAAAACGACTTTTCGCGCATCTGTAGCTCGGTTCGCGTTAGTCCTACACAAAATAGTGCCAGGAACTTTTTGAAGACCTCGCCGAGACGAGAAGAATGGCGTAAGAAAAATCCGGATATCTCAATTTTTGTGGCCGTGGTGAATTTTCGAAAATCGCGATTTTTGGTCGAAAGGGGTTTACCCCCCAAAAAACTAGCTCCGTGGGTGGGAAAAAATTGTTTTCACTAAAAATATTTCAACACTACGTCATTCGATCGGAAATTTCCCGCGCATTACGAAAATCATGGTTATTCGTTCGATAGTTCGAATCTAATGTCCAAAATCCCCGAAAAACGCTGAAATTTCACGTTTTTTCACTTTTTCACATATAAATTATTACCCGACGTCAAAACTACCCAATGGATTCGTGATCAGCGCGCGATTTCCGATCGATATAGATTTTAAGAGTTTGGAAAAAAGATGAAATTCAAAAAGGTCGATTTTTCGACCCTAATGTTCAACCTTGGGACTCGGGGGGTTGGAAAATAAAAAATTTTACCGCAGGAAAATTTCACAAATGCCATTCGATAGGCAATTTCGTCCCGATGAAAATTATATGGCATTTTTTCCCGATAGCTCAAAAACTGGGAGAAAAGTGCGAAAAACCGAAAATAACGATTTTCCCGCTTAAGGTCGATAAAATCTCAAAAATCAAAAGCGAAACCGGTATTTTCTTGTTGTACGGGAAATTTACGATCGACATAGGTTTTTAGAACTTCGGAAACGATTAAAAATGACCGGAATTAGATACATCGTAAATTTCGATGGGTTCGTGAAAACGCGAAAAAACGACTGTTCGCGCATCTGTAGCTCGGTTCGCGTTAGTCCTACAGAAAATAGTGCTAGGAACTTTTTGAAGACCTCGCCGAGACGAGAAGAATGGCGTAAGAAAAATCCGGATATCTCAATTTTTGTGGCCGTGGTGAATTTTCGAAAATCGCGATTTTTGGTCGAAAGGGGTTTACCCCCCAAAAAACTAGCTCCGTGGGTGGGAAAAAATTGTTTTCACTAAAAATATTTCAACACTACGTCATTCGATCGGAAATTTCCCGCGCATTACGAAAATCATGGTTATTCGTTCGATAGTTCGAATCTAATGTCCAAAATCCCCGAAAAACGCTGAAATTTCACGTTTTTTCACTTTTTCACATATAAATTATTACCCGACGTCAAAACTACCCAATGGATTCGTGATCAGCGCGCGATTTCCGATCGATATAGATTTTAAGAGTTTGGAAAAAAGATGAAATTCAAAAAGGTCGATTTTTCGACCCTAATGTTCAACCTTGGGACTCGGGGGGTTGGAAAATAAAAAATTTTACCGCAGGAAAATTTCACAAATGCCATTCGATAGGCAATTTCGTCCCGATGAAAATTATATGGCATTTTTTCCCGATAGCTCAAAAACTGGGAGAAAAGTGCGAAAAACCGAAAATAACGATTTTCCCGCTTAAGGTCGATAAAATCTCAAAAATCAAAAGCGAAACCGGTATTTTCTTGTTGTACGGGAAATTTACGATCGACATAGGTTTTTAGAACTTCGGAAACGATTAAAAATGACCGGAATTAGATACATCGTAAATTTCGATGGGTTCGTGAAAACGCGAAAAAACGACTTTTCGCGCATCTGTAGCTCGGTTCGCGTTAGTCCTACAGAAAATAGTGCTAGGAACTTTTTGAAGACCTCGCCGAGACGAGAAGAATGGCGTAAGAAAAATCCGGATATCTCAATTTTTGTGGCCGTAGTGAATTTTCGAAAATCGCGATTTTTGGTCGAAAGGGGTTTACCCCCCAAAAAACTAGCTCCGTGGGTGGGAAAAAATTTTTTTCACTAAAAATATTTCAACACTACGTTATTCGATCGGAAATTTCCGGCGCATTACGAAAATCATGGTTATTCGTTCGATAGTTCGAATCTAATGTCCAAAATCCCCGAAAAACGCTGAAATTTCACGTTTTTTCACTTTTTCACATATAAATTATTACCCGACGTCAAAACTACCCAATGGATTCGTGATCAGCGCGCGATTTCCGATCGATATAGATTTTAAGAGTTTGGAAAAAAGATGAAATTCAAAAAGGTCGATTTTTCGACCCTAATGTTCAACCTTGGGACTCGGGGGGTTGGAAAATAAAAAATTTTACCGCAGGAAAATTTCACAAATGCCATTCGATAGGCAATTTCGTTCCGATGAAAACTATATGGCATTTTTTCCCGATAGCTCAAAAACTCTGGGAGAAAAGTGCGAAAAACCGAAAATAACGATTTTCCCGCTTAAGGTCGATAAAATCTCAAAAATCAAAAGCGAAACCGGTATTTTCTTGTTGTACGGGAAATTTACGATCGACATAGGTTTTTAGAACTTCGGAAACGATTAAAAATGACCGGAATTAGATACATCGTAAATTTCGATGGGTTCGTGAAAACGCGAAAAAACGACTGTTCGCGCATCTGTAGCTCGGTTCGCGTTAGTCCTACAGAAAATAGTGCTAGGAACTTTTTGAAGACCTCGCCGAGACGAGAAGAATGGCGTAAGAAAAATCCGGATATCTCAATTTTTGTGGCCGTGGTGAATTTTCGAAAATCGCGATTTTTGGTCGAAAGGGGTTTACCCCCCAAAAAACTAGCTCCGTGGGTGGGAAAAAATTGTTTTCACTAAAAATATTTCAACACTACGTCATTCGATCGGAAATTTCCCGCGCATTACGAAAATCATGGTTATTCGTTCGATAGTTCGAATCTAATGTCCAAAATCCCCGAAAAACGCTGAAATTTCACGTTTTTTCACTTTTTCACATATAAATTATTACCCGACGTCAAAACTACCCAATGGATTCGTGATCAGCGCGCGATTTCCGATCGATATAGATTTTAAGAGTTTGGAAAAAAGATGAAATTCAAAAAGGTCGATTTTTCGACCCTAATGTTCAACCTTGGGACTCGGGGGGTTGGAAAATAAAAAATTTTACCGCAGGAAAATTTCACAAATGCCATTCGATAGGCAATTTCGTCCCGATGAAAATTATATGGCATTTTTTCCCGATAGCTCAAAAACTGGGAGAAAAGTGCGAAAAACCGAAAATAACGATTTTCCCGCTTAAGGTCGATAAAATCTCAAAAATCAAAAGCGAAACCGGTATTTTCTTGTTGTACGGGAAATTTACGATCGACATAGGTTTTTAGAACTTCGGAAACGATTAAAAATGACCGGAATTAGATACATCGTAAATTTCGATGGGTTCGTGAAAACGCGAAAAAACGACTTTTCGCGCATCTGTAGCTCGGTTCGCGTTAGTCCTACAGAAAATAGTGCTAGGAACTTTTTGAAGACCTCGCCGAGACGAGAAGAATGGCGTAAGAAAAATCCGGATATCTCAATTTTTGTGGCCGTAGTGAATTTTCGAAAATCGCGATTTTTGGTCGAAAGGGGTTTACCCCCCAAAAAACTAGCTCCGTGGGTGGGAAAAAATTTTTTTCACTAAAAATATTTCAACACTACGTTATTCGATCGGAAATTTCCCGCGCATTACGAAAATCATGGTTATTCGTTCGATAGTTCGAATCTAATGTCCAAAATCCCCGAAAAACGCTGAAATTTCACGTTTTTTCACTTTTTCACATATAAATTATTACCCGACGTCAAAACTACCCAATGGATTCGTGATCAGCGCGCGATTTCCGATCGATATAGATTTTAAGAGTTTGGAAAAAAGATGAAATTCAAAAAGGTCGATTTTTCGACCCTAATGTTCAACCTTGGGACTCGGGGGGTTGGAAAATAAAAAATTTTACCGCAGGAAAATTTCACAAATGCCATTCGATAGGCAATTTCGTTCCGATGAAAACTATATGGCATTTTTTCCCGATAGCTCAAAAACTCTGGGAGAAAAGTGCGAAAAACCGAAAATAACGATTTTCCCGCTTAAGGTCGATAAAATCTCAAAAATCAAAAGCGAAACCGGTATTTTCTTGTTGTACGGGAAATTTACGATCGACATAGGTTTTTAGAACTTCGGAAACGATTAAAAATGACCGGAATTAGATACATCGTAAATTTCGATGGGTTCGTGAAAACGCGAAAAAACGACTTTTCGCGCATCTGTAGCTCGGTTCGCGTTAGTCCTACAGAAAATAGTGCTAGGAACTTTTTGAAGACCTCGCCGAGACGAGAAGAATGGCGTAAGAAAAATCCGGATATCTCAATTTTTGTGGCCGTGGTGAATTTTCGAAAATCGCGATTTTTGGTCGAAAGGGGTTTACCCCCCAAAAAACTAGCTCCGTGGGTGGGAAAAAATTGTTTTCACTAAAAATATTTCAACACTACGTTATTCGATCGGAAATTTCCCGCGCATTACGAAAATCATGGTTATTCGTTCGATAGTTCGAATCTAATGTCCAAAATCCCCGAAAAACGCTGAAATTTCACGTTTTTTCACTTTTTCACATATAAATTATTACCCGACGTCAAAACTACCCAATGGATTCGTGATCAGCGCGCGATTTCCGATCGATATAGATTTTAAGAGTTTGGAAAAAAGATGAAATTCAAAAAGGTCGATTTTTCGACCCTAATGTTCAACCTTGGGACTCGGGGGGTTGGAAAATAAAAAATTTTACCGCAGGAAAATTTCACAAATGCCATTCGATAGTCAATTTCGTCCCGATGAAAATTATATGGCATTTTTTCCCGATAGCTCAAAAACTGGGAGAAAAGTGCGAAAAACCGAAAATAACGATTTTCCCGCTTAAGGTCGATAAAATCTCAAAAATCAAAAGCGAAACCGGTATTTTCTTGTTGTACGGGAAATTTACGATCGACATAGGTTTTTAGAACTTCGGAAACGATTAAAAATGACCGGAATTAGATACATCGTAAATTTCGATGGGTTCGTGAAAACGCGAAAAAACGACTTTTCGCGCATCTGTAGCTCGGTTCGCGTTAGTCCTACAGAAAATAGTGCTAGGAACTTTTTGAAGACCTCGCCGAGACGAGAAGAATGGCGTAAGAAAAATCCGGATATCTCAATTTTTGTGGCCGTAGTGAATTTTCGAAAATCGCGATTTTTGGTCGAAAGGGGTTTACCCCCCAAAAAACTAGCTCCGTGGGTGGGAAAAAATTTTTTTCACTAAAAATATTTCAACACTACGTTATTCGATCGGAAATTTCCCGCGCATTACGAAAATCATGGTTATTCGTTCGATAGTTCGAATCTAATGTCCAAAATCCCCGAAAAACGCTGAAATTTCACGTTTTTTCACTTTTTCACATATAAATTATTACCCGACGTCAAAACTACCCAATGGATTCGTGATCAGCGCGCGATTTCCGATCGATATAGATTTTAAGAGTTTGGAAAAAAGATGAAATTCAAAAAGGTCGATTTTTCGACCCTAATGTTCAACCTTGGGACTCGGGGGGTTGGAAAATAAAAAATTTTACCGCAGGAAAATTTCACAAATGCCATTCGATAGTCAATTTCGTCCCGATGAAAATTATATGGCATTTTTTCCCGATAGCTCAAAAACTGGGAGAAAAGTGCGAAAAACCGAAAATAACGATTTTCCCGCTTAAGGTCGATAAAATCTCAAAAATCAAAAGCGAAACCGGTATTTTCTTGTTGTACGGGAAATTTACGATCGACATAGGTTTTTAGAACTTCGGAAACGATTAAAAATGACCGGAATTAGATACATCGTAAATTTCGATGGGTTCGTGAAAACGCGAAAAAACGACTTTTCGCGCATCTGTACCTCGGTTCGCGTTAGTCCTACAGAAAATAGTGCTAGGAACTTTTTGAAGACCTCGCCGAGACGAGAAGAATGGCGTAAGAAAAATCCGGATATCTCAATTTTTGTGGCCGTAGTGAATTTTCGAAAATCGCGATTTTTGGTCGAAAGGGGTTTACCCCCCAAAAAACTAGCTCCGTGGGTGGGAAAAAATTTTTTTCACTAAAAATATTTCAACACTACGTTATTCGATCGGAAATTTCCCGCGCATTACGAAAATCATGGTTATTCGTTCGATAGTTCGAATCTAATGTCCAAAATCCCCGAAAAACGCTGAAATTTCACGTTTTTTCACTTTTTCACATATAAATTATTACCCGACGTCAAAACTACCCAATGGATTCGTGATCAGCGCGCGATTTCCGATCGATATAGATTTTAAGAGTTTGGAAAAAAGATGAAATTCAAAAAGGTCGATTTTTCGACCCTAATGTTCAACCTTGGGACTCGGGGGGTTGGAAAATAAAAAATTTTACCGCAGGAAAATTTCACAAATGCCATTCGATAGGCAATTTCGTCCCGATGAAAATTATATGGCATTTTTTCCCGATAGCTCAAAAACTGGGAGAAAAGTGCGAAAAACCGAAAATAACGATTTTCCCGCTTAAGGTCGATAAAATCTCAAAAATCAAAAGCGAAACCGGTATTTTCTTGTTGTACGGGAAATTTACGATCGACATAGGTTTTTAGAACTTCGGAAACGATTAAAAATGACCGGAATTAGATACATCGTAAATTTCGATGGGTTCGTGAAAACGCGAAAAAACGACTTTTCGCGCATCTGTAGCTCGGTTCGCGTTAGTCCTACAGAAAATAGTGCTAGGAACTTTTTGAAGACCTCGCCGAGACGAGAAGAATGGCGTAAGAAAAATCCGGATATCTCAATTTTTGTGGCCGTGGTGAATTTTCGAAAATCGCGATTTTTGGTCGAAAGGGGTTTACCCCCCAAAAAACTAGCTCCGTGGGTGGGAAAAAATTGTTTTCACTAAAAATATTTCAACACTACGTTATTCGATCGGAAATTTCCCGCGCATTACGAAAATCATGGTTATTCGTTCGATAGTTCGAATCTAATGTCCAAAATCCCCGAAAAACGCTGAAATTTCACGTTTTTTCACTTTTTCACATATAAATTATTACCCGACGTCAAAACTACCCAATGGATTCGTGATCAGCGCGCGATTTCCGATCGATATAGATTTTAAGAGTTTGGAAAAAAGATGAAATTCAAAAAGGTCGATTTTTCGACCCTAATGTTCAACCTTGGGACTCGGGGGGTTGGAAAATAAAAAATTTTACCGCAGGAAAATTTCACAAATGCCATTCGATAGTCAATTTCGTCCCGATGAAAATTATATGGCATTTTTTCCCGATAGCTCAAAAACTGGGAGAAAAGTGCGAAAAACCGAAAATAACGATTTTCCCGCTTAAGGTCGATAAAATCTCAAAAATCAAAAGCGAAACCGGTATTTTCTTGTTGTACGGGAAATTTACGATCGACATAGGTTTTTAGAACTTCGGAAACGATTAAAAATGACCGGAATTAGATACATCGTAAATTTCGATGGGTTCGTGAAAACGCGAAAAAACGACTTTTCGCGCATCTGTAGCTCGGTTCGCGTTAGTCCTACAGAAAATAGTGCTAGGAACTTTTTGAAGACCTCGCCGAGACGAGAAGAATGGCGTAAGAAAAATCCGGATATCTCAATTTTTGTGGCCGTGGTGAATTTTCGAAAATCGCGATTTTTGGTCGAAAGGGGTTTACCCCCCAAAAAACTAGCTCCGTGGGTGGGAAAAAATTGTTTTCACTAAAAATATTTCAACACTACGTTATTCGATCGGAAATTTCCCGCGCATTACGAAAATCATGGTTATTCGTTCGATAGTTCGAATCTAATGTCCAAAATCCCCGAAAAACGCTGAAATTTCACGTTTTTTCACTTTTTCACATATAAATTATTACCCGACGTCAAAACTACCCAATGGATTCGTGATCAGCGCGCGATTTTCGATCGATATGGATTTTAAGAGTTTGGAAAAAAGATGAAATTCAAAAAGGTCGATTTTTCGACCCTAATGTTCAACTTTGGGACTCGGGGGGTTGGAAAATAAAAAATTTTACCGCAGGAAAATTTCACAAATGCCATTCGATAGGCAATTTCGTCCCGATGAAAATTATATGGCATTTTTTCCCGATAGCTCAAAAACTCTGGGAGAAAAGTGCGAAAAACCGAAAATAACGATTTTCCCGCTTAAGGTCGATAAAATCTCAAAAATCAAAAGCGAAACCGGTATTTTCTTGTTGTACGGGAAATTTACGATCGACATAGGTTTTTAGAACTTCGGAAACGATTAAAAATGACCGGAATTAGATACATCGTAAATTTCGATGGGTTCGTGAAAACGCGAAAAAACGACTTTTCGCGCATCTGTAGCTCGGTTCGCGTTAGTCCTACAGAAAATAGTGCTAGGAACTTTTTGAAGACCTCGCCGAGACGAGAAGAATGGCGTAAGAAAAATCCGGATATCTCAATTTTTGTGGCCGTGGTGAATTTTCGAAAATCGCGATTTTTGGTCGAAAGGGGTTTACCCCCCAAAAAACTAGCTCCGTGGGTGGGAAAAAATTGTTTTCACTAAAAATATTTCAACACTACGTTATTCGATCGGAAATTTCCCGCGCATTACGAAAATCATGGTTATTCGTTCGATAGTTCGAATCTAATGTCCAAAATCCCCGAAAAACGCTGAAATTTCACGTTTTTTCACTTTTTCACATATAAATTATTACCCGACGTCAAAACTACCCAATGGATTCGTGATCAGCGCGCGATTTCCGATCGATATAGATTTTAAGAGTTTGGAAAAAAGATGAAATTCAAAAAGGTCGATTTTTCGACCCTAATGTTCAACCTTGGGACTCGGGGGGTTGGAAAATAAAAAATTTTACCGCAGGAAAATTTCACAAATGCCATTCGATAGGCAATTTCGTCCCGATGAAAATTATATGGCATTTTTTCCCGATAGCTCAAAAACTGGGAGAAAAGTGCGAAAAACCGAAAATAACGATTTTCCCGCTTAAGGTCGATAAAATCTCAAAAATCAAAAGCGAAACCGGTATTTTCTTGTTGTACGGGAAATTTACGATCGACATAGGTTTTTAGAACTTCGGAAACGATTAAAAATGACCGGAATTAGATACATCGTAAATTTCGATGGGTTCGTGAAAACGCGAAAAAACGACTTTTCGCGCATCTGTAGCTCGGTTCGCGTTAGTCCTACAGAAAATAGTGCTAGGAACTTTTTGAAGACCTCGCCGAGACGAGAAGAATGGCGTAAGAAAAATCCGGATATCTCAATTTTTGTGGCCGTAGTGAATTTTCGAAAATCGCGATTTTTGGTCGAAAGGGGTTTACCCCCCAAAAAACTAGCTCCGTGGGTGGGAAAAAATTTTTTTCACTAAAAATATTTCAACACTACGTTATTCGATCGGAAATTTCCCGCGCATTACGAAAATCATGGTTATTCGTTCGATAGTTCGAATCTAATGTCCAAAATCCCCGAAAAACGCTGAAATTTCACGTTTTTTCACTTTTTCACATATAAATTATTACCCGACGTCAAAACTACCCAATGGATTCGTGATCAGCGCGCGATTTCCGATCGATATAGATTTTAAGAGTTTGGAAAAAAGATGAAATTCAAAAAGGTCGATTTTTCGACCCTAATGTTCAACCTTGGGACTCGGGGGGTTGGAAAATAAAAAATTTTACCGCAGGAAAATTTCACAAATGCCATTCGATAGGCAATTTCGTCCCGATGAAAATTATATGGCATTTTTTCCCGATAGCTCAAAAACTCTGGGAGAAAAGTGCGAAAAACCGAAAATAACGATTTTCCCGCTTAAGGTCGATAAAATCTCAAAAATCAAAAGCGAAACCGGTATTTTCTTGTTGTACGGGAAATTTACGATCGACATAGGTTTTTAGAACTTCGGAAACGATTAAAAATGACCGGAATTAGATACATCGTAAATTTCGATGGGTTCGTGAAAACGCGAAAAAACGACTTTTCGCGCATCTGTAGCTCGGTTCGCGTTAGTCCTACAGAAAATAGTGCTAGGAACTTTTTGAAGACCTCGCCGAGACGAGAAGAATGGCGTAAGAAAAATCCGGATATCTCAATTTTTGTGGCCGTAGTGAATTTTCGAAAATCGCGATTTTTGGTCGAAAGGGGTTTACCCCCCAAAAAACTAGCTCCGTGGGTGGGAAAAAATTGTTTTCACTAAAAATATTTCAACACTACGTTATTCGATCGGAAATTTCCCGCGCATTACGAAAATCATGGTTATTCGTTCGATAGTTCGAATCTAATGTCCAAAATCCCCGAAAAACGCTGAAATTTCACGTTTTTTCACTTTTTCACATATAAATTATTACCCGACGTCAAAACTACCCAATGGATTCGTGATCAGCGCGCGATTTCCGATCGATATAGATTTTAAGAGTTTGGAAAAAAGATGAAATTCAAAAAGGTCGATTTTTCGACCCTAATGTTCAACCTTGGGACTCGGGGGGTTGGAAAATAAAAAATTTTACCGCAGGAAAATTTCACAAATGCCATTCGATAGGCAATTTCGTCCCGATGAAAATTATATGGCATTTTTTCCCGATAGCTCAAAAACTGGGAGAAAAGTGCGAAAAACCGAAAATAACGATTTTCCCGCTTAAGGTCGATAAAATCTCAAAAATCAAAAGCGAAACCGGTATTTTCTTGTTGTACGGGAAATTTACGATCGACATAGGTTTTTAGAACTTCGGAAACGATTAAAAATGACCGGAATTAGATACATCGTAAATTTCGATGGGTTCGTGAAAACGCGAAAAAACGACTTTTCGCGCATCTGTAGCTCGGTTCGCGTTAGTCCTACAGAAAATAGTGCTAGGAACTTTTTGAAGACCTCGCCGAGACGAGAAGAATGGCGTAAGAAAAATCCGGATATCTCAATTTTTGTGGCCGTGGTGAATTTTCGAAAATCGCGATTTTTGGTCGAAAGGGGTTTACCCCCCAAAAAACTAGCTCCGTGGGTGGGAAAAAATTTTTTTCACTAAAAATATTTCAACACTACGTTATTCGATCGGAAATTTCCCGCGCATTACGAAAATCATGGTTATTCGTTCGATAGTTCGAATCTAATGTCCAAAATCCCCGAAAAACGCTGAAATTTCACGTTTTTTCACTTTTTCACATATAAATTATTACCCGACGTCAAAACTACCCAATGGATTCGTGATCAGCGCGCGATTTCCGATCGATATAGATTTTAAGAGTTTGGAAAACAGATGAAATTCAAAAAGGTCGATTTTTCGACCCTAATGTTCAACCTTGGGACTCGGGGGGTTGGAAAATAAAAAATTTTACCGCAGGAAAATTTCACAAATGCCATTCGATAGGCAATTTCGTCCCGATGAAAATTATATGGCATTTTTTCCCGATAGCTCAAAAACTGGGAGAAAAGTGCGAAAAACCGAAAATAACGATTTTCCCGCTTAAGGTCGATAAAATCTCAAAAATCAAAAGCGAAACCGGTATTTTCTTGTTGTACGGGAAATTTACGATCGACATAGGTTTTTAGAACTTCGGAAACGATTAAAAATGACCGGAATTAGATACATCGTAAATTTCGATGGGTTCGTGAAAACGCGAAAAAACGACTTTTCGCGCATCTGTAGCTCGGTTCGCGTTAGTCCTACAGAAAATAGTGCTAGGAACTTTTTGAAGACCTCGCCGAGACGAGAAGAATGGCGTAAGAAAAATCCGGATATCTCAATTTTTGTGGCCGTGGTGAATTTTCGAAAATCGCGATTTTTGGTCGAAAGGGGTTTACCCCCCAAAAAACTAGCTCCGTGGGTGGGAAAAAATTGTTTTCACTAAAAATATTTCAACACTACGTTATTCGATCGGAAATTTCCCGCGCATTACGAAAATCATGGTTATTCGTTCGATAGTTCGAATCTAATGTCCAAAATCCCCGAAAAACGCTGAAATTTCACGTTTTTTCACTTTTTCACATATAAATTATTACCCGACGTCAAAACTACCCAATGGATTCGTGATCAGCGCGCGATTTCCGATCGATATAGATTTTAAGAGTTTGGAAAAAAGATGAAATTCAAAAAGGTCGATTTTTCGACCCTAATGTTCAACCTTGGGACTCGGGGGGTTTGAAAATAAAAAATTTTACCGCAGGAAAATTTCACAAATGCCATTCGATAGTCAATTTCGTCCCGATGAAAATTATATGGCATTTTTTCCCGATAGCTCAAAAACTGGGAGAAAAGTGCGAAAAACCGAAAATAACGATTTTCCCGCTTAAGGTCGATAAAATCTCAAAAATCAAAAGCGAAACCGGTATTTTCTTGTTGTACGGGAAATTTACGATCGACATAGGTTTTTAGAACTTCGGAAACGATTAAAAATGACCGGAATTAGATACATCGTAAATTTCGATGGGTTCGTGAAAACGCGAAAAAACGACTTTTCGCGCATCTGTAGCTCGGTTCGCGTTAGTCCTACAGAAAATAGTGCTAGGAACTTTTTGAAGACCTCGCCGAGACGAGAAGAATGGCGTAAGAAAAATCCGGATATCTCAATTTTTGTGGCCGTGGTGAATTTTCGAAAATCGCGATTTTTGGTCGAAAGGGGTTTACCCCCCAAAAAACTAGCTCCGTGGGTGGGAAAAAATTGTTTTCACTAAAAATATTTCAACACTACGTTATTCGATCGGAAATTTCCCGCGCATTACGAAAATCATGGTTATTCGTTCGATAGTTCGAATCTAATGTCCAAAATCCCCGAAAAACGCTGAAATTTCACGTTTTTTCACTTTTTCACATATAAATTATTACCCGACGTCAAAACTACCCAATGGATTCGTGATCAGCGCGCGATTTTCGATCGATATGGATTTTAAGAGTTTGGAAAAAAGATGAAATTCAAAAAGGTCGATTTTTCGACCCTAATGTTCAACTTTGGGACTCGGGGGGTTGGAAAATAAAAAATTTTACCGCAGGAAAATTTCACAAATGCCATTCGATAGGCAATTTCGTCCCGATGAAAATTATATGGCATTTTTTCCCGATAGCTCAAAAACTGGGAGAAAAGTGCGAAAAACCGAAAATAACGATTTTCCCGCTTAAGGTCGATAAAATCTCAAAAATCAAAAGCGAAACCGGTATTTTCTTGTTGTACGGGAAATTTACGATCGACATAGGTTTTTAGAACTTCGGAAACGATTAAAAATGACCGGAATTAGATACATCGTAAATTTCGATGGGTTCGTGAAAACGCGAAAAAACGACTTTTCGCGCATCTGTAGCTCGGTTCGCGTTAGTCCTACAGAAAATAGTGCTAGGAACTTTTTGAAGACCTCGCCGAGACGAGAAGAATGGCGTAAGAAAAATCCGGATATCTCAATTTTTGTGGCCGTAGTGAATTTTCGAAAATCGCGATTTTTGGTCGAAAGGGGTTTACCCCCCAAAAAACTAGCTCCGTGGGTGGGAAAAAATTGTTTTCACTAAAAATATTTCAACACTACGTTATTCGATCGGAAATTTCCCGCGCATTACGAAAATCATGGTTATTCGTTCGATAGTTCGAATCTAATGTCCAAAATCCCCGAAAAACGCTGAAATTTCACGTTTTTTCACTTTTTCACATATAAATTATTACCCGACGTCAAAACTACCCAATGGATTCGTGATCAGCGCGCGATTTCCGATCGATATAGATTTTAAGAGTTTGGAAAAAAGATGAAATTCAAAAAGGTCGATTTTTCGACCCTAATGTTCAACCTTGGGACTCGGGGGGTTGGAAAATAAAAAATTTTACCGCAGGAAAATTTCACAAATGCCATTCGATAGGCAATTTCGTCCCGATGAAAACTATATGGCATTTTTTCCCGATAGCTCAAAAACTCTGGGAGAAAAGTGCGAAAAACCGAAAATAACGATTTTCCCGCTTAAGGTCGATAAAATCTCAAAAATCAAAAGCGAAACCGGTATTTTCTTGTTGTACGGGAAATTTACGATCGACATAGGTTTTTAGAACTTCGGAAACGATTAAAAATGACCGGAATTAGATACATCGTAAATTTCGATGGGTTCGTGAAAACGCGAAAAAACGACTTTTCGCGCATCTGTAGCTCGGTTCGCGTTAGTCCTACAGAAAATAGTGCTAGGAACTTTTTGAAGACCTCGCCGAGACGAGAAGAATGGCGTAAGAAAAATCCGGATATCTCAATTTTTGTGGCCGTAGTGAATTTTCGAAAATCGCGATTTTTGGTCGAAAGGGGTTTACCCCCCAAAAAACTAGCTCCGTGGGTGGGAAAAAATTTTTTTCACTAAAAATATTTCAACACTACGTTATTCGATCGGAAATTTCCCGCGCATTACGAAAATCATGGTTATTCGTTCGATAGTTCGAATCTAATGTCCAAAATCCCCGAAAAACGCTGAAATTTCACGTTTTTTCACTTTTTCACATATAAATTATTACCCGACGTCAAAACTACCCAATGGATTCGTGATCAGCGCGCGATTTCCGATCGATATAGATTTTAAGAGTTTGGAAAAAAGATGAAATTCAAAAAGGTCGATTTTTCGACCCTAATGTTCAACCTTGGGACTCGGGGGGTTGGAAAATAAAAAATTTTACCGCAGGAAAATTTCACAAATGCCATTCGATAGGCAATTTCGTCCCGATGAAAATTATATGGCATTTTTTCCCGATAGCTCAAAAACTGGGAGAAAAGTGCGAAAAACCGAAAATAACGATTTTCCCGCTTAAGGTCGATAAAATCTCAAAAATCAAAAGCGAAACCGGTATTTTCTTGTTGTACGGGAAATTTACGATCGACATAGGTTTTTAGAACTTCGGAAACGATTAAAAATGACCGGAATTAGATACATCGTAAATTTCGATGGGTTCGTGAAAACGCGAAAAAACGACTTTTCGCGCATCTGTAGCTCGGTTCGCGTTAGTCCTACAGAAAATAGTGCTAGGAACTTTTTGAAGACCTCGCCGAGACGAGAAGAATGGCGTAAGAAAAATCCGGATATCTCAATTTTTGTGGCCGTAGTGAATTTTCGAAAATCGCGATTTTTGGTCGAAAGGGGTTTACCCCCCAAAAAACTAGCTCCGTGGGTGGGAAAAAATTGTTTTCACTAAAAATATTTCAACACTACGTTATTCGATCGGAAATTTCCCGCGCATTACGAAAATCATGGTTATTCGTTCGATAGTTCGAATCTAATGTCCAAAATCCCCGAAAAACGCTGAAATTTCACGTTTTTTCACTTTTTCACATATAAATTATTACCCGACGTCAAAACTACCCAATGGATTCGTGATCAGCGCGCGATTTCCGATCGATATAGATTTTAAGAGTTTGGAAAAAAGATGAAATTCAAAAAGGTCGATTTTTCGACCCTAATGTTCAACCTTGGGACTCGGGGGGTTGGAAAATAAAAAATTTTACCGCAGGAAAATTTCACAAATGCCATTCGATAGTCAATTTCGTCCCGATGAAAATTATATGGCATTTTTTCCCGATAGCTCAAAAACTGGGAGAAAAGTGCGAAAAACCGAAAATAACGATTTTCCCGCTTAAGGTCGATAAAATCTCAAAAATCAAAAGCGAAACCGGTATTTTCTTGTTGTACGGGAAATTTACGATCGACATAGGTTTTTAGAACTTCGGAAACGATTAAAAATGACCGGAATTAGATACATCGTAAATTTCGATGGGTTCGTGAAAACGCGAAAAAACGACTTTTCGCGCATCTGTAGCTCGGTTCGCGTTAGTCCTACAGAAAATAGTGCTAGGAACTTTTTGAAGACCTCGCCGAGACGAGAAGAATGGCGTAAGAAAAATCCGGATATCTCAATTTTTGTGGCCGTGGTGAATTTTCGAAAATCGCGATTTTTGGTCGAAAGGGGTTTACCCCCCAAAAAACTAGCTCCGTGGGTGGGAAAAAATTGTTTTCACTAAAAATATTTCAACACTACGTTATTCGATCGGAAATTTCCCGCGCATTACGAAAATCATGGTTATTCGTTCGATAGTTCGAATCTAATGTCCAAAATCCCCGAAAAACGCTGAAATTTCACGTTTTTTCACTTTTTCACATATAAATTATTACCCGACGTCAAAACTACCCAATGGATTCGTGATCAGCGCGCGATTTCCGATCGATATAGATTTTAAGAGTTTGGAAAAAAGATGAAATTCAAAAAGGTCGATTTTTCGACCCTAATGTTCAACCTTGGGACTCAGGGGGTTGGAAAATAAAAAATTTTACCGCAGGAAAATTTCACAAATGCCATTCGATAGGCAATTTCGTCCCGATGAAAATTATATGGCATTTTTTCCCGATAGCTCAAAAACTCTGGGAGAAAAGTGCGAAAAACCGAAAATAACGATTTTCCCGCTTAAGGTCGATAAAATCTCAAAAATCAAAAGCGAAACCGGTATTTTCTTGTTGTACGGGAAATTTACGATCGACATAGGTTTTTAGAACTTCGGAAACGATTAAAAATGACCGGAATTAGATACATCGTAAATTTCGATGGGTTCGTGAAAACGCGAAAAAACGACTTTTCGCGCATCTGTAGCTCGGTTCGCGTTAGTCCTACAGAAAATAGTGCTAGGAACTTTTTGAAGACCTCGCCGAGACGAGAAGAATGGCGTAAGAAAAATCCGGATATCTCAATTTTTGTGGCCGTAGTGAATTTTCGAAAATCGCGATTTTTGGTCGAAAGGGGTTTACCCCCCAAAAAACTAGCTCCGTGGGTGGGAAAAAATTTTGTTCACTAAAAATATTTCAACACTACGTTATTCGATCGGAAATTTCCCGCGCATTACGAAAATCATGGTTATTCGTTCGATAGTTCGAATCTAATGTCCAAAATCCCCGAAAAACGCTGAAATTTCACGTTTTTTCACTTTTTCACATATAAATTATTACCCGACGTCAAAACTACCCAATGGATTCGTGATCAGCGCGCGATTTCCGATCGATATAGATTTTAAGAGTTTGGAAAAAAGATGAAATTCAAAAAGGTCGATTTTTCGACCCTAATGTTCAACCTTGGGACTCGGGGGGTTGGAAAATAAAAAATTTTACCGCAGGAAAATTTCACAAATGCCATTCGATAGGCAATTTCGTCCCGATGAAAACTATATGGCATTTTTTCCCGATAGCTCAAAAACTCTGGGAGAAAAGTGCGAAAAACCGAAAATAACGATTTTCCCGCTTAAGGTCGATAAAATCTCAAAAATCAAAAGCGAAACCGGTATTTTCTTGTTGTACGGGAAATTTACGATCGACATAGGTTTTTAGAACTTCGGAAACGATTAAAAATGACCGGAATTAGATACATCGTAAATTTCGATGGGTTCGTGAAAACGCGAAAAAACGACTTTTCGCGCATCTGTAGCTCGGTTCGCGTTAGTCCTACAGAAAATAGTGCTAGGAACTTTTTGAAGACCTCGCCGAGACGAGAAGAATGGCGTAAGAAAAATCCGGATATCTCAATTTTTGTGGCCGTAGTGAATTTTCGAAAATCGCGATTTTTGGTCGAAAGGGGTTTACCCCCCAAAAAACTAGCTCCGTGGGTGGGAAAAAATTTTTTTCACTAAAAATATTTCAACACTACGTTATTCGATCGGAAATTTCCCGCGCATTACGAAAATCATGGTTATTCGTTCGATAGTTCGAATCTAATGTCCAAAATCCCCGAAAAACGCTGAAATTTCACGTTTTTTCACTTTTTCACATATAAATTATTACCCGACGTCAAAACTACCCAATGGATTCGTGATCAGCGCGCGATTTCCGATCGATATAGATTTTAAGAGTTTGGAAAAAAGATGAAATTCAAAAAGGTCGATTTTTCGACCCTAATGTTCAACCTTGGGACTCGGGGGGTTGGAAAATAAAAAATTTTACCGCAGGAAAATTTCACAAATGCCATTCGATAGGCAATTTCGTCCCGATGAAAATTATATGGCATTTTTTCCCGATAGCTCAAAAACTGGGAGAAAAGTGCGAAAAACCGAAAATAACGATTTTCCCGCTTAAGGTCGATAAAATCTCAAAAATCAAAAGCGAAACCGGTATTTTCTTGTTGTACGGGAAATTTACGATCGACATAGGTTTTTAGAACTTCGGAAACGATTAAAAATGACCGGAATTAGATACATCGTAAATTTCGATGGGTTCGTGAAAACGCGAAAAAACGACTTTTCGCGCATCTGTAGCTCGGTTCGCGTTAGTCCTACAGAAAATAGTGCTAGGAACTTTTTGAAGACCTCGCCGAGACGAGAAGAATGGCGTAAGAAAAATCCGGATATCTCAATTTTTGTGGCCGTAGTGAATTTTCGAAAATCGCGATTTTTGGTCGAAAGGGGTTTACCCCCCAAAAAACTAGCTCCGTGGGTGGGAAAAAATTTTGTTCACTAAAAATATTTCAACACTACGTTATTCGATCGGAAATTTCCCGCGCATTACGAAAATCATGGTTATTCGTTCGATAGTTCGAATCTAATGTCCAAAATCCCCGAAAAACGCTGAAATTTCACGTTTTTTCACTTTTTCACATATAAATTATTACCCGACGTCAAAACTACCCAATGGATTCGTGATCAGCGCGCGATTTCCGATCGATATAGATTTTAAGAGTTTGGAAAAAAGATGAAATTCAAAAAGGTCGATTTTTCGACCCTAATGTTCAACCTTGGGACTCGGGGGGTTGGAAAATAAAAAATTTTACCGCAGGAAAATTTCACAAATGCCATTCGATAGGCAATTTCGTCCCGATGAAAACTATATGGCATTTTTTCCCGATAGCTCAAAAACTCTGGGAGAAAAGTGCGAAAAACCGAAAATAACGATTTTCCCGCTTAAGGTCGATAAAATCTCAAAAATCAAAAGCGAAACCGGTATTTTCTTGTTGTACGGGAAATTTACGATCGACATAGGTTTTTAGAACTTCGGAAACGATTAAAAATGACCGGAATTAGATACATCGTAAATTTCGATGGGTTCGTGAAAACGCGAAAAAACGACTTTTCGCGCATCTGTAGCTCGGTTCGCGTTAGTCCTACAGAAAATAGTGCTAGGAACTTTTTGAAGACCTCGCCGAGACGAGAAGAATGGCGTAAGAAAAATCCGGATATCTCAATTTTTGTGGCCGTAGTGAATTTTCGAAAATCGCGATTTTTGGTCGAAAGGGGTTTACCCCCCAAAAAACTAGCTCCGTGGGTGGGAAAAAATTTGTTTCACTAAAAATATTTCAACACTACGTTATTCGATCGGAAATTTCCCGCGCATTACGAAAATCATGGTTATTCGTTCGATAGTTCGAATCTAATGTCCAAAATCCCCGAAAAACGCTGAAATTTCACGTTTTTTCACTTTTTCACATATAAATTATTACCCGACGTCAAAACTACCCAATGGATTCGTGATCAGCGCGCGATTTCCGATCGATATAGATTTTAAGAGTTTGGAAAAAAGATGAAATTCAAAAAGGTCGATTTTTCGACCCTAATGTTCAACCTTGGGACTCGGGGGGTTGGAAAATAAAAAATTTTACCGCAGGAAAATTTCACAAATGCCATTCGATAGGCAATTTCGTCCCGATGAAAATTATATGGCATTTTTTCCCGATAGCTCAAAAACTGGGAGAAAAGTGCGAAAAACCGAAAATAACGATTTTCCCGCTTAAGGTCGATAAAATCTCAAAAATCAAAAGCGAAACCGGTATTTTCTTGTTGTACGGGAAATTTACGATCGACATAGGTTTTTAGAACTTCGGAAACGATTAAAAATGACCGGAATTAGATACATCGTAAATTTCGATGGGTTCGTGAAAACGCGAAAAAACGACTTTTCGCGCATCTGTAGCTCGGTTCGCGTTAGTCCTACAGAAAATAGTGCTAGGAACTTTTTGAAGACCTCGCCGAGACGAGAAGAATGGCGTAAGAAAAATCCGGATATCTCAATTTTTGTGGCCGTGGTGAATTTTCGAAAATCGCGATTTTTGGTCGAAAGGGGTTTACCCCCCAAAAAACTAGCTCCGTGGGTGGGAAAAAATTGTTTTCACTAAAAATATTTCAACACTACGTTATTCGATCGGAAATTTCCCGCGCATTACGAAAATCATGGTTATTCGTTCGATAGTTCGAATCTAATGTCCAAAATCCCCGAAAAACGCTGAAATTTCACGTTTTTTCACTTTTTCACATATAAATTATTACCCGACGTCAAAACTACCCAATGGATTCGTGATCAGCGCGCGATTTCCGATCGATATAGATTTTAAGAGTTTGGAAAAAAGATGAAATTCAAAAAGGTCGATTTTTCGACCCTAATGTTCAACCTTGGGACTCGGGGGGTTGGAAAATAAAAAATTTTACCGCAGGAAAATTTCACAAATGCCATTCGATAGTCAATTTCGTCCCGATGAAAATTATATGGCATTTTTTCCCGATAGCTCAAAAACTGGGAGAAAAGTGCGAAAAACCGAAAATAACGATTTTCCCGCTTAAGGTCGATAAAATCTCAAAAATCAAAAGCGAAACCGGTATTTTCTTGTTGTACGGGAAATTTACGATCGACATAGGTTTTTAGAACTTCGGAAACGATTAAAAATGACCGGAATTAGATACATCGTAAATTTCGATGGGTTCGTGAAAACGCGAAAAAACGACTTTTCGCGCATCTGTAGCTCGGTTCGCGTTAGTCCTACAGAAAATAGTGCTAGGAACTTTTTGAAGACCTCGCCGAGACGAGAAGAATGGCGTAAGAAAAATCCGGATATCTCAATTTTTGTGGCCGTGGTGAATTTTCGAAAATCGCGATTTTTGGTCGAAAGGGGTTTACCCCCCAAAAAACTAGCTCCGTGGGTGGGAAAAAATTGTTTTCACTAAAAATATTTCAACACTACGTTATTCGATCGGAAATTTCCCGCGCATTACGAAAATCATGGTTATTCGTTCGATAGTTCGAATCTAATGTCCAAAATCCCCGAAAAACGCTGAAATTTCACGTTTTTTCACTTTTTCACATATAAATTATTACCCGACGTCAAAACTACCCAATGGATTCGTGATCAGCGCGCGATTTTCGATCGATATGGATTTTAAGAGTTTGGAAAAAAGATGAAATTCAAAAAGGTCGATTTTTCGACCCTAATGTTCAACTTTGGGACTCGGGGGGTTGGAAAATAAAAAATTTTACCGCAGGAAAATTTCACAAATGCCATTCGATAGGCAATTTCGTCCCGATGAAAATTATATGGCATTTTTTCCCGATAGCTCAAAAACTCTGGGAGAAAAGTGCGAAAAACCGAAAATAACGATTTTCCCGCTTAAGGTCGATAAAATCTCAAAAATCAAAAGCGAAACCGGTATTTTCTTGTTGTACGGGAAATTTACGATCGACATAGGTTTTTAGAACTTCGGAAACGATTAAAAATGACCGGAATTAGATACATCGTAAATTTCGATGGGTTCGTGAAAACGCGAAAAAACGACTTTTCGCGCATCTGTAGCTCGGTTCGCGTTAGTCCTACAGAAAATAGTGCTAGGAACTTTTTGAAGACCTCGCCGAGACGAGAAGAATGGCGTAAGAAAAATCCGGATATCTCAATTTTTGTGGCCGTGGTGAATTTTCGAAAATCGCGATTTTTGGTCGAAAGGGGTTTACCCCCCAAAAAACTAGCTCCGTGGGTGGGAAAAAATTTTTTTCACTAAAAATATTTCAACACTACGTTATTCGATCGGAAATTTCCCGCGCATTACGAAAATCATGGTTATTCGTTCGATAGTTCGAATCTAATGTCCAAAATCCCCGAAAAACGCTGAAATTTCACGTTTTTTCACTTTTTCACATATAAATTATTACCCGACGTCAAAACTACCCAATGGATTCGTGATCAGCGCGCGATTTCCGATCGATATAGATTTTAAGAGTTTGGAAAAAAGATGAAATTCGAAAAGGTCGATTTTTCGACCCTAATGTTCAACCTTGGGACTCGGGGGGTTGGAAAATAAAAAATTTTACCGCAGGAAAATTTCACAAATGCCATTCGATAGGCAATTTTGTCCCGATGAAAATTATATGGCATTTTTTCCCGATAGCTCAAAAACTCTGGGAGAAAAGTGCGAAAAACCGAAAATAACGATTTTCCCGCTTAAGGTCGATAAAATCTCAAAAATCAAAAGCGAAACCGGTATTTTCTTGTTGTACGGGAAATTTACGATCGACATAGGTTTTTAGAACTTCGGAAACGATTAAAAATGACCGGAATTAGATACATCGTAAATTTCGATGGGTTCGTGAAAACGCGAAAAAACGACTTTTCGCGCATCTGTAGCTCGGTTCGCGTTAGTCCTACAGAAAATAGTGCTAGGAACTTTTTGAAGACCTCGCCGAGACGAGAAGAATGGCGTAAGAAAAATCCGGATATCTCAATTTTTGTGGCCGTGGTGAATTTTCGAAAATCGCGATTTTTGGTCGAAAGGGGTTTACCCCCCAAAAAACTAGCTCCGTGGGTGGGAAAAAATTGTTTTCACTAAAAATATTTCAACACTACGTTATTCGATCGGAAATTTCCCGCGCATTACGAAAATCATGGTTATTCGTTCGATAGTTCGAATCTAATGTCCAAAATCCCCGAAAAACGCTGAAATTTCACGTTTTTTCACTTTTTCACATATAAATTATTACCCGACGTCAAAACTACCCAATGGATTCGTGATCAGCGCGCGATTTTCGATCGATATGGATTTTAAGAGTTTGGAAAAAAGATGAAATTCAAAAAGGTCGATTTTTCGACCCTAATGTTCAACTTTGGGACTCGGGGGGTTGGAAAATAAAAAATTTTACCGCAGGAAAATTTCACAAATGCCATTCGATAGGCAATTTCGTCCCGATGAAAATTATATGGCATTTTTTCCCGATAGCTCAAAAACTCTGGGAGAAAAGTGCAAAAAACCGAAAATAACGATTTTCCCGCTTAAGGTCGATAAAATCTCAAAAATCAAAAGCGAAACCGGTATTTTCTTGTTGTACGGGAAATTTACGATCGACATAGGTTTTTAGAACTTCGGAAACGATTAAAAATGACCGGAATTAGATACATCGTAAATTTCGATGGGTTCGTGAAAACGCGAAAAAACGACTTTTCGCGCATCTGTAGCTCGGTTCGCGTTAGTCCTACAGAAAATAGTGCTAGGAACTTTTTGAAGACCTCGCCGAGACGAGAAGAATGGCGTAAGAAAAATCCGGATATCTCAATTTTTGTGGCCGTGGTGAATTTTCGAAAATCGCGATTTTTGGTCGAAAGGGGTTTACCCCCCAACAAACTAGCTCCGTGGGTGGGAAAAAATTGTTTTCACTAAAAATATTTCAACACTACGTTATTCGATCGGAAATTTCCCGCGCATTACGAAAATCATGGTTATTCGTTCGATAGTTCGAATCTAATGTCCAAAATCCCCGAAAAACGCTGAAATTTCACGTTTTTTCACTTTTTCACATATAAATTATTACCCGACGTCAAAACTACCCAATGGATTCGTGATCAGCGCGCGATTTCCGATCGATATAGATTTTAAGAGTTTGGAAAAAAGATGAAATTCAAAAAGGTCGATTTTTCGACCCTAATTTTCAACCTTGGGACTCGGGGGGTTGGAAAATAAAAAATTTTACCGCAGGAAAATTTCACAAATGCCATTCGATAGGCAATTTCGTCCCGATGAAAATTATATGGCATTTTTTCCCGATAGCTCAAAAACTCTGGGAGAAAAGTGCGAAAAACCGAAAATAACGATTTTCCCGCTTAAGGTCGATAAAATCTCAAAAATCAAAAGCGAAACCGGTATTTTCTTGATGTACGGGAAATTTACGATCGACATAGGTTTTTAGAACTTCGGAAACGATTAAAAATGACCGGAATTAGATACATCGTAAATTTCGATGGGTTCGTGAAAACGCGAAAAAACGACTTTTCGCGCATCTGTAGCTCGGTTCGCGTTAGTCCTACAGAAAATAGTGCTAGGAACTTTTTGAAGACCTCGCCGAGACGAGAAGAATGGCGTAAGAAAAATCCGGATATCTCAATTTTTGTGGCCGTGGTGAATTTTCGAAAATCGCGATTTTTGGTCGAAAGGGGTTTACCCCCCAAAAAACTAGCTCCGTGGGTGGGAAAAAATTGTTTTCACTAAAAATATTTCAACACTACGTCATTCGATCGGAAATTTCCCGCGCATTACGAAAATCATGGTTATTCGTTCGATAGTTCGAATCTAATGTCCAAAATCCCCGAAAAACGCTGAAATTTCACGTTTTTTCACTTTTTCACATATAAATTATTACCCGACGTCAAAACTACCCAATGGATTCGTGATCAGCGCGCGATTTCCGATCGATATAGATTTTAAGAGTTTGGAAAAAAGATGAAATTCAAAAAGGTCGATTTTTCGACCCTAATGTTCAACCTTGGGACTCGGGGGGTTGGAAAATAAAAAATTTTACCGCAGGAAAATTTCACAAATGCCATTCGATAGTCAATTTCGTCCCGATGAAAATTATATGGCATTTTTTCCCGATAGCTCAAAAACTGGGAGAAAAGTGCGAAAAACCGAAAATAACGATTTTCCCGCTTAAGGTCGATAAAATCTCAAAAATCAAAAGCGAAACCGGTATTTTCTTGTTGTACGGGAAATTTACGATCGACATAGGTTTTTAGAACTTCGGAAACGATTAAAAATGACCGGAATTAGATACATCGTAAATTTCGATGGGTTCGTGAAAACGCGAAAAAACGACTTTTCGCGCATCTGTAGCTCGGTTCGCGTTAGTCCTACAGAAAATAGTGCTAGGAACTTTTTGAAGACCTCGCCGAGACGAGAAGAATGGCGTAAGAAAAATCCGGATATCTCAATTTTTGTGGCCGTGGTGAATTTTCGAAAATCGCGATTTTTGGTCGAAAGGGGTTTACCCCCCAAAAAACTAGCTCCGTGGGTGGGAAAAAATTGTTTTCACTAAAAATATTTCAACACTACGTTATTCGATCGGAAATTTCCCGCGCATTACGAAAATCATGGTTATTCGTTCGATAGTTCGAATCTAATGTCCAAAATCCCCGAAAAACGCTGAAATTTCACGTTTTTTCACTTTTTCACATATAAATTATTACCCGACGTCAAAACTACCGAATGGATTCGTGATCAGCGCGCGATTTCCGATCGATATAGATTTTAAGAGTTTGGAAAAAAGATGAAATTCAAAAAGGTCGATTTTTCGACCCTAATGTTCAACCTTGGGACTCGGGGGGTTGGAAAATAAAAAATTTTACCGCAGGAAAATTTCACAAATGCCATTCGATAGGCAATTTCGTCCCGATGAAAATTATATGGCATTTTTTCCCGATAGCTCAAAAACTGGGAGAAAAGTGCGAAAAACCGAAAATAACGATTTTCCCGCTTAAGGTCGATAAAATCTCAAAAATCAAAAGCGAAACCGGTATTTTCTTGTTGTACGGGAAATTTACGATCGACATAGGTTTTTAGAACTTCGGAAACGATTAAAAATGACCGGAATTAGATACATCGTAAATTTCGATGGGTTCGTGAAAACGCGAAAAAACGACTTTTCGCGCATCTGTAGCTCGGTTCGCGTTAGTCCTACAGAAAATAGTGCTAGGAACTTTTTGAAGACCTCGCCGAGACGAGAAGAATGGCGTAAGAAAAATCCGGATATCTCAATTTTTGTGGCCGTGGTGAATTTTCGAAAATCGCGATTTTTGGTCGAAAGGGGTTTACCCCCCAAAAAACTAGCTCCGTGGGTGGGAAAAAATTGTTTTCACTAAAAATATTTCAACACTACGTCATTCGATCGGAAATTTCCCGCGCATTACGAAAATCATGGTTATTCGTTCGATAGTTCGAATCTAATGTCCAAAATCCCCGAAAAACGCTGAAATTTCACGTTTTTTCACTTTTTCACATATAAATTATTACCCGACGTCAAAACTACCCAATGGATTCGTGATCAGCGCGCGATTTCCGATCGATATAGATTTTAAGAGTTTGGAAAAAAGATGAAATTCAAAAAGGTCGATTTTTCGACCCTAATGTTCAACCTTGGGACTCGGGTGGTTGGAAAATAAAAAATTTTACCGCAGGAAAATTTCACAAATGCCATTCGATAGTCAATTTCGTCCCGATGAAAATTATATGGCATTTTTTCCCGATAGCTCAAAAACTGGGAGAAAAGTGCGAAAAACCGAAAATAACGATTTTCCCGCTTAAGGTCGATAAAATCTCAAAAATCAAAAGCGAAACCGGTATTTTCTTGTTGTACGGGAAATTTACGATCGACATAGGTTTTTAGAACTTCGGAAACGATTAAAAATGACCGGAATTAGATACATCGTAAATTTCGATGGGTTCGTGAAAACGCGAAAAAACGACTTTTCGCGCATCTGTAGCTCGGTTCGCGTTAGTCCTACAGAAAATAGTGCTAGGAACTTTTTGAAGACCTCGCCGAGACGAGAAGAATGGCGTAAGAAAAATCCGGATATCTCAATTTTTGTGGCCGTGGTGAATTTTCGAAAATCGCGATTTTTGAAAATTAGCTCCGTACCCACGGAGCTAGTTTTCCCACCCACGGAGCTAGTTTTTTGCCCCGTGGCAAAAAACTAGCTCCGTGGGTGGGAAAAAATTGTTTTCACTAAAAATATTTCAACACTACGTTATTCGATCGGAAATTTCCCGCGCATTACGAAAATCATGGTTATTCGTTCGATAGTTCGAATTTAATGTCCAAAATCCCCGAAAAACGCTGAAATTTCACGTTTTTTCACTTTTTCACATATAAATTATTACCCGACGTCAAAACTACCCAATGGATTCGTGATCAGCGCGCGATTTCCGATCGATATAGATTTTAAGAGTTTGGAAAAAAGATGAAATTCAAAAAGGTCGATTTTTCGACCCTAATGTTCAACCTTGGGACTCGGGGGGTTGGAAAATAAAAAATTTTACCGCAGGAAAATTTCACAAATGCCATTCGATAGTCAATTTCGTCCCGATGAAAATTATATGGCATTTTTTCCCGATAGCTCAAAAACTGGGAGAAAAGTGCGAAAAACCGAAAATAACGATTTTCCCGCTTAAGGTCGATAAAATCTCAAAAATCAAAAGCGAAACCGGTATTTTCTTGTTGTACGGGAAATTTACGATCGACATAGGTTTTTAGAACTTCGGAAACGATTAAAAATGACCGGAATTAGATACATCGTAAATTTCGATGGGTTCGTGAAAACGCGAAAAAACGACTTTTCGCGCATCTGTAGCTCGGTTCGCGTTAGTCCTACAGAAAATAGTGCTAGGAACTTTTTGAAGACCTCGCCGAGACGAGAAGAATGGCGTAAGAAAAATCCGGATATCTCAATTTTTGTGGCCGTGGTGAATTTTCGAAAATCGCGATTTTTGGTCGAAAGGGGTTTACCCCCCAAAAAACTAGCTCCGTGGGTGGGAAAAAATTGTTTTCACTAAAAATATTTCAACACTACGTTATTCGATCGGAAATTTCCCGCGCATTACGAAAATCATGGTTATTCGTTCGATAGTTCGAATTTAATGTCCAAAATCCCCGAAAAACGCTGAAATTTCACGTTTTTTCACTTTTTCACATATAAATTATTACCCGACGTCAAAACTACCCAATGGATTCGTGATCAGCGCGCGATTTCCGATCGATATAGATTTTAAGAGTTTGGAAAAAAGATGAAATTCAAAAAGGTCGATTTTTCGACCCTAATGTTCAACCTTGGGACTCGGGGGGTTGGAAAATAAAAAATTTTACCGCAGGAAAATTTCACAAATGCCATTCGATAGTCAATTTCGTCCCGATGAAAATTATATGGCATTTTTTCCCGATAGCTCAAAAACTGGGAGAAAAGTGCGAAAAACCGAAAATAACGATTTTCCCGCTTAAGGTCGATAAAATCTCAAAAATCAAAAGCGAAACCGGTATTTTCTTGTTGTACGGGAAATTTACGATCGACATAGGTTTTTAGAACTTCGGAAACGATTAAAAATGACCGGAATTAGATACATCGTAAATTTCGATGGGTTCGTGAAAACGCGAAAAAACGACTTTTCGCGCATCTGTAGCTCGGTTCGCGTTAGTCCTACAGAAAATAGTGCTAGGAACTTTTTGAAGACCTCGCCGAGACGAGAAGAATGGCGTAAGAAAAATCCGGATATCTCAATTTTTGTGGCCGTGGTGAATTTTCGAAAATCGCGATTTTTGGTCGAAAGGGGTTTACCCCCCAAAAAACTAGCTCCGTGGGTGGGAAAAAATTGTTTTCACTAAAAATATTTCAACACTACGTTATTCGATCGGAAATTTCCCGCGCATTACGAAAATCATGGTTATTCGTTCGATAGTTCGAATTTAATGTCCAAAATCCCCGAAAAACGCTGAAATTTCACGTTTTTTCACTTTTTCACATATAAATTATTACCCGACGTCAAAACTACCCAATGGATTCGTGATCAGCGCGCGATTTCCGATCGATATAGATTTTAAGAGTTTGGAAAAAAGATGAAATTCAAAAAGGTCGATTTTTCGACCCTAATGTTCAACCTTGGGACTCGGGGGGTTGGAAAATAAAAAATTTTACCGCAGGAAAATTTCACAAATGCCATTCGATAGGCAATTTCGTCCCGATGAAAATTATATGGCATTTTTTCCCGATAGCTCAAAAACTCTGGGAGAAAAGTCCAAAAAACCGAAAATAACGATTTTCCCGCTTAAGGTCGATAAAATCTCAAAAATCAAAAGCGAAACCGGTATTTTCTTGTTGTACGGGAAATTTACGATCGACATAGGTTTTTAGAACTTCGGAAACGATTAAAAATGACCGGAATTAGATACATCGTAAATTTCGATGGGTTCGTGAAAACGCGAAAAAACGACTTTTCGCGCTCCTGTAGCTCGGTTCGCGTTAGTCCTACAGAAAATAGTGCTAGGAACTTTTTGAAGACCTCGCCGAGACGAGAAGAATGGCGCAAGAAAAATCCGGATATCTTTATTTTTGTGGCTGTGGTGAATTTTCGAAAATCACGATTTTTGGTCGAAAAATTTTGGTCCGCATTCGCTTAGAATTGCGATATACTAATTTTTTATATGTTGATACAACTTTCAAGCCGAACTTCTTGTGAACAATTTTGCATCTCGAATTCTCATTCATTTCTGCATAAAATCAAATGAAATAAAGCTCAAAATGTGAGTTTTTTAGTCGTGGAGTGACTCTTGGCCTAGACAGTCCGATTCGATCCGTGCGCCCATACAAATCTTGTAATTTATCCAGTGATAATTGAAACGGGCCATTTTTGTTGCAAAGTTTTGGAAAAAATATACCAAGAGCCACTTCTTGCCATAATTCTCCGTGAATTTGCCATTTTTTTAACCTGATCAGTTGTTTACTGCTCGCACGAGTACTGATGAAAATTTCCAAGCGCACGTCGCCGGTATCACTGCCTCTTAAACAACAAGAGAAACACCTTAAATATCGAAGGTTTGAATAATTTAAACGATAAAAACTTATGAGCGCGACCAAGTGTTGGCTACCACGGTCATGACATAGACAATTGAAAATCGGCTTACTCGATCGGAAATTGCTCGCTGATGAAGATTATTGCCTCTCATGTTGCCCGATATGACTCCGCTGGCACAGCCAACTTCGTGTCTAGGGCCCAAAAATACCTACAGTTCATTCTTTTGCCATGTAGATGTGGCCCCGCGCAACCGAATTGTGATGGACGTGTAAAGGCGCGTTTGGTGGTCGGTAAGATAGAGTGAGGCCGGAAAAAGGAAAGTGGGTTTCGTCTCGGGTACAGCGACAGGCTCCTCGGTAGGGCTGCGTCGCTGTACCCTGCCGACACTCCCGTGAACTTGGCCGGTCAACTTTCACTTTATTAATTGACTTTTTTTTATATCGTTAGTTGTTCGTTAGGTAGTGTTAGATAGTCTAATTAAAACGTTAGATAGTCAATAGTTTTTTCAAAAAAAAAAAAATTAAAAATATATGGGAAGTTGGCCGAAATTTTTTGTTTTTCCTTTATTTATCTTTTCAAGATGGTTAAATGATGTGGTAATCGTTAGGTGGTTATGAATAGACTAATAAAAACGTTAGGTAGTCAACTAAATCCTTGCAAAAGCCAAAAAACAATTTTGAGAAACGTTCATGCGCGACGCATGCGTAAACGTAAAGATCGCAATTGTCAGTCGACTGGCTAAATTCACACAGTTGCGCATTAGCCGTTGCGCATGCATAATTCGCACAATTGTTTTTTGTATTTGCAAGGATATGATTGACTACCTAGCGTTTTAATTAGTATAATCATGACTACCTAACGATCACGCATCATTTGAGCATCTTGAAGAGATAAATATAAAGGGAAAACAAAATTTTTCGGCCAACTTCACATACATTTTTAATTACTTTTTTTTTTAAACTATCGACTACCTAACGTTTTAATTAAACTACCTAACACTACCTAACGACCACCTAACGATATAAAAAAAAGTCAATTAATAAAGTGCAAGTTGTCCAGCCACCTTCACGGGGGTCCTGCCGAGCCGGCCCTTAACGCGCTGGGTGTTAGGAGTGTAGGGGACGTTATATTGTCACGTCCCAGCATGAGTGACGCACATCTCCAGTCGATAAATTAGATTATTATCTTGCCTACCCCCGAAACAATGCAGCCTGCCGGTAAAATTCAAATACTATGTATATCTTTTATTCTTATTATCATCTTATTATTTCATTGATTAAGCTACATTTAAGAAACAACAATTATTCTTGCTTCGGTTACGAAACTATGATTTCCCAAAACATTTCTAGATTATTTTCCAAACATTTGAAAGACCAAACTGAACCTATTTATGTATGTAGTCACGCAATGTAACAAGCCACGTTCCATATATTTCCAAACATTCTCCCAACGAACAAACATCCCTCCTATACACATCCTTCCAAGAATAAACCCTTAACGAAGAGCGACATATTTCATTTCTACGAACGCCATGTGCGACATATCCACTCGAAAATCTAGCTATATGCCAAACTCTGTAAAATTCTCGGAACTATAAATTCAAAACTGTATTTTCTTTCTTCCGAACGTCGTCCACGAAGGGATGATCTCAAGCCACCCCCGTATGACTGAGACACCCCCTCCACAGAAAAACGAACAGTCTCGCTAGAAGTCAGACCAATCGAGTCAGCCCAATTTTTGTAACTCCTCTCAAACCCCGAAGCGAAATGGATAACCTTTTTAGAGAAGACGAGCAGAATTTCACCAACCTCGAATCAGATAGTATCTCAAGGGAGTAAAATCCCAGTCTCTTTACGAAACGACTCTAAGTAGAATTTTTTTAGTTGTAACTTTAAAGTAAAAAATAAAGTATCAGTTTTTGTTAAGTGTACTTGCGTTGTTGGTGTTGCAATTAAGAATTTTCCCAAGAAACTCACTCTCATGGATCAACATCGTGAAGCTTGGGAAAACAACAAACATCCAACGGGAAACGTCTTCGAAGAGGAATCCACCTCGACGATTTATCTCAAAATCGTTGAATTAGTACATTGGAGTTCAAGTAAATGAAAGCCGGGGAGCCCGCGTACACACGAATAGGGCTCTACACATTTCAGATATCGCGCGCACATCGCATTCCTCGATGGGGCTACCCATCAGGTAGCACATATACTCTCTCCCCACCTTGGGACGTAACAGTATATGTATATTGAAACACTTGGTCCTGCGAACATTTGCGAGAAACGCTGGAACTGTTGCGCCGCCGTAGCGGTGCGAAGTGGAACCCCCACAACATCGCGGCGTCACACTCGCCGTCGGTACCGTCGGTACGATCACTGCCGATCCCGCGAACGTTGCAAGTGCATATAGTGTTACATATATAGTTTGCCATCAGCACAGCTGTGGCACTGTGTTTGTGTTCCGCTTGTATATAGTTAACTTGCCTTGTATTTTTGTATTCTTATTCTCTTTTTGGGATGCTCATTCAAAAAATATATGGATATTTTTTTCGATGTGATGCATCGAGACGTTGCATCGATGTTTTACGATGTATCGAATAAAAACATGGATTCTTTCTATGCATCGAACAAAACCATCGACACATATTATATCAGTCACACAGCAGTTACACTTCTTAGAGGAATGGAAAGTAGCAAAATGAGATAAAATCCAAAATTCTGTTGAAATCTTGTTTATTTCCTGTTGTTTATCATCGAAGCTTAATTCGAAAGCGAGGCAGTGCACAATTAGAAATCCCAATACTTGTTTTCTATACTTTGGATAAATAAAATTTATTATCCCATTTTACTTGTATTCTATTACGTTGTTAACTTGTGAAGCTTTGTAAAATAGTATTCCCGATGGTACCGAGCTGACTACCAAAGTTGAATATTTATAAGCTATTTTGTGTACTTTTGGCAACTGTTGTCTATAATATGAGGCCATATTTCCATTTTTTTTAAACATTAACGGGAAGAGGGGCAAGAGCAGGCAAAGGGACATCACCTTACAGCCTAGACTGTGCGAACGTCGTATTATTGACGTGGTCCGCCGCCTAAACAATGGCACGATGGCACGCACAGTCGAGTAAATCGAAAATTTTGTATCGTGTATAGGGCATACGCTCCGTGTATGAAATACATCGATGCATCGTTAAACATCGAATCCATCGAATCGTGGAGCCTAGAGCATCGAATGTAACCGATGCACCGGATTGATTCGATACATCGAATAATAAACATCGATGTTCTCGAAACATCGATGTACGTACATCGAGCAACCCTATTCTCTCTAGATTATTCTACTCACTACCTTTTGTTTCCGCGCAACTTAACTCAGCGTTCTGCTCTATTCCAGAGTTTATAGAGTAATAACAGTTATTATAACAATTTAAAGAATAATATTTGTTAACTAAAGTGGTAATCGACTCGACAAACTCTCGAGGTTTCAACTTTCGTCGAGCGTTGCCGATCTTCCTTACTATTCATTTTTGGGACAACCAGAAGGTAAAGGCGAACTCGGTGTGCGAAGGCGGTATCACAGCTGCTGCGCCATGCGCCACAGTCGTCCGATTTGTGGCGTCATCGCACACGTTCTAACATCCGACAAGTCTATAAAAGAAGTGTTCCGAGTGTGTTGCTTTTAACCCGAAAAAGTTAGAGAATGGATAAAAAGAAGACTGATGGTGGTGGTAGAGTTCGTGGTTGCAAATAAGTTAATAACTCATTCGTCTTTATTATACAAATATGGTTACTACGTAACAAGGACAACGGCGACGACGACGACGACGACGACGACGAACGACGACGTTCTCATTTGAGCTGTCAAGAGAAACTCATTGGTTTCTAACCTCTTGGCGGAATAAGCGAGAAACGGGCTAGCGCGAAGCAACTATGTCGTCGGAAGATGCGTATCCATACAGGCTAGAAGGTACCGATGGCAATGAAATTGGGGGATTGATCGTACGTAAAAAAACGTCCGAGCATACGTTCAAAAAGCCTACGACATCGCGGCTGGGCCTTGATAAACTCGCGGAACGAAAACGCGTCGAAAATTGTCAAGAAGTAGGTACGTGTATACAAGATTCGAAGCGAGCGAGATCGCAAGGTCATGAGAACAAAGATAGTAGAAGGTACAGAGCTCGCGAGGAAGAAACTCCGACTCACACGGGTGGCGTAAATGTCGAGGCTCGCCGAAAATTGGAGAGTCGTCTGAGACACCAGAGGTTGGACGCTCTGGATCGTGCCCGAAAGGAAAGAGAGACGAGTCGCGGCAGGGAACGCAGGGAGAGCCGAACGCCGAGATTTCGGGACGAGCCTCAAACACCAAAAATTCGAGCACGGGTGAGAATAGCCCAACGGATAAATACGTTGGTTCGGGTTTGGGTTTGGTTCGCTCGGGTCCTTTCTAATCTCGAATATGTATCATCGTTTAAAACAGGATCCGACTTGTCGCAGTAACTGGGACGACGATGACGACGAGGAGCCGCGTAGATCGAGCTGGGACCATCCTACTCCCAAGCTTTACGGATCGAAAGATTATCGCGAGAGTACGAGAAGCGAATTTACGCCTTCGTACAAGTATAATTCGTGGAATCGCGATCATCGAAGCAGCTCGGGAGCTACCCCCTTGGTAGACGCGGAGGAAAAGGCGCTGTGGGACGAGGAACAACGAAGGTACGCGATAGAGATACGTCGGACGCGCCAAGTTGCGTCGAATGAATTTGAGAATAAAGCACGAGGGAGTCTCGTCGTTGGTTTACTTACACAGGCTCGATCGCGAATGGTACAGCCTCGACGACGGTGACAATCAGCGTTTCGCCGACGTGTCCGAAGAATACACGCGAAAAAAAGAAATGGAATTGGAGGCAAAGCGCGAGAAACGAGTATCGGCGCAGCAACGTCAGATTAACAAGGACAACGAGCTCTGGGAGAGAAATCGTATGTTGACTTCGGGCGTTGTCAGTTCCCTCGAGCACGACGATGATCCGGACGACGAGGGAGAGGCTCGTGTTCATCTGCTCGTTCACAACGTCGTGCCACCATTTTTAGACGGTAGGTAGTTTGTACGACGGGGGTAATACGTACGGATAATAATAAGGTAAAAAAGAAAAAATGTCGATCGATTCGCAGGTAGAATCGTTTTCACGAAACAACCGGAGCCCGTTGTGCCGGTACGAGACCCCGGTTCCGATATGGCCCTGGTCGCGAGGAAAGGTTCCGCTCTCGTGCGAGCCTATCGGGAACAAAAGGAGCGTCGTCGGGCGCAGAAGAAGCACTGGGAGCTCGCTGGTACTCATATCGGTAATATAATGGGAGTACGGGACGGACGAAAAGAGGAGAAGGAACAACACGGTCCCGAGACGGATTTCAAAGCCGGACAAAAGTACGCGCGACACATCGGGGCGGGACAGGTCGGAGCGGGGGGCAGCAGCGGGGAATCGCGACAGCGTACGATACAACATCAAAGAAGGAGTCTGCCGGTATTCGCGGTACGTCAAGAACTTCTGAATATTATAAGGGAGAATAGCGTTGTTATAATCGTCGGGGAGACCGGAAGCGGCAAGACGACTCAACTTACGCAATATCTCCACGAGGACGGATACAGTAAAAACGGTATAATAGGATGTACGCAGCCGAGAAGAGTCGCCGCGATGTCGGTCGCGAAAAGAGTTTCCGACGAGATGGATACCGCTCTGGGCGAGATGGTCGGGTACGCGATTCGTTTCGAGGACTGTACCTCCAAAGAGACGGTGATCAAGTACATGACGGACGGTATATTGCTTCGCGAGAGTTTGCGAGAGGGGGATCTCGATCGTTACAGCGTAATTATAATGGACGAGGCTCACGAACGTTCTCTGTCGACGGACGTACTGTTCGGACTGCTCAGAGAGGTCGTCGCCCGTCGTCACGATCTCAAATTGATCGTAACATCGGCGACGATGGATTCGAGCAAATTCGCGGCTTTCTTCGGTAACGCGGCGACTTACGAGATACCGGGTCGTACGTATCCGGTCGAGATTCTCCATTCGAAGAACGCGGTCGAGGATTACGTCGACGCCGCGGTAAAACAGGTATTGCAGATACATCTGCAGCCTCGGGGCGGCGACGTTCTCGTATTCATGCCCGGCCAGGAGGACATCGAGGTGAGTTGCGAATCGCTGAAGGAACGGCTCGAGGAGATCGACTCGGCCCCGGAACTCTCGATATTGCCGATCTATTCCCAACTACCCTCGGACCTCCAAGCGAAAATATTTCAGCGTTCGGAGGGTGGCTCGCGAAAGTGCATCGTCGCGACCAACATCGCCGAGACCTCGTTGACCGTCGACGGGATCGTCTTCGTCGTCGATTCCGGATATTGCAAGCTCAAAGTATACAATCCCCGTATAGGAATGGACGCTCTCCAGGTGTATCCGGTGTCGCGAGCCAACGCGGACCAGCGTGCGGGACGAGCGGGCCGTACCGGGCCCGGTCACTGTTATCGACTTTACACCCGTAGGCAATATCTCGACGAGCTACTATTGACCGGAGTCCCGGAAATACAGCGGACCAACCTCGCCAATACCGTTCTCCTCCTCAAGTCTCTCGGTGTACAAGATCTTTTGGCCTTTCACTTTATGGATCCCCCGCCCCAGGACAACATTCTCAATTCGCTTTATCAGCTGTGGATTCTCGGGGCCCTCGATCACACCGGTCGTCTGACCGGGCTCGGCCGACAGATGGCCGAATTTCCCCTCGATCCGCCCCAGTGTCAGATGCTCATCGTCGCGTCCCAGCTCGGCTGTACCGCCGATATCCTCATAATCGTCTCGATGCTATCGGTACCGTCCATATTCTATAGGCCCAAAGGACGCGAGGAGGATTCCGACTCGGCTCGAGAAAAGTTTCAAGTGCCCGAGTCCGATCATCTGACCTATCTCAATGTTTACAATCAATGGAAATCGAACGGTTACTCGAGCGCGTGGTGCAACGAACACTTTATACACGCCAAGGCGATGCGAAAGGTCCGAGAGGTTCGTCAGCAGCTCGAGGAGATACTGAAGCAACAGAAAATGGAGGTGGTCAGTTGCGGGACCGACTGGGACGTCGTCCGTAAGTGCATATGCTCGGCTTATTTCCATCAAGCCGCGCGTTTAAAAGGTATCGGGGAGTACGTTAATTGTCGAACGGGTATGCCCTGCCATTTGCATCCGACCTCGGCTCTCTTCGGTATGGGTTTCACCCCCGACTACGTCGTTTATCACGAGCTCGTCATGACCGCCAAAGAATACATGCAGTGCGTCACCGCGGTCGATGGACATTGGCTCGCCGAGCTCGGCCCTATGTTCTTCAGCGTCAAGGAGACCGGGCGGAGCGGTCATGCCAAGAGACGTCAGGCGATGCAGCATCTTCACGAGATGGAGGGACAGATGAAAGAGGCCGAGGAGGAAATGAAGGCGAGGGCTCAGCAACAGCTGGAACGCGAACGAGCCTCGGTCAGGAAGCGAGAGATTCTTACACCGGGGGTCAGAGAGCCCGGTACTCCGGCTGGTTATCGCAAGACGCCCGCTAGATTGGGTCTTTGACTCGAACAAACAAACAAACAACCAAACAAACTCTTCTCCTCTCTCTCTCTCTCTCTCTCTCTCTCTCTCTCTCTCTCTCTCTCTCTCTCTCTCTCTCTCTCTCTCTCTTCTTTACGAGAAATTTGCATTTTTTCGAATTTGGAAAGGTTTCGAGGAGATATTTCCAAAAAATAATATCTCAACTATTTTCGAATATCCTTAAAACCTCGATACGATTCGTACCTACATTTGTGCGCCCCCCCCCCCTCCCCCGTACGCGTCCACATTTATCGTATATTTATAGTATTATATATGATCGGCCATCCACCGATGGATTTTGTTGCAGCTACTGTTGCAATTTGGTCCTGCTCCCAAAAGCATCGAGGGGCTCAGCTCCGACGACTCAGGCGGTTGAACAATTCTGACCGAAGCAAGATTGTTTTTGGGATCGCTGTCTCACGTATTCTTGTACGTTTAATTTTGTAGTATCGGGATCACCGTTCTTTCTTGTTTTCAGATATCTGGAAGAGAAGAGAAGAGAACAAAATCGTTAATAATTATCGGTAGACGCGATAAAATGTGTCGAGCCTATCGTCGGCTAGGTTTGCGAGCCTAGGCCAACCTATTGAGTTTCGAATCCCTTCCCCCTCCAACGGCCAAACAATCGAAGGAAATATATTTTTGTTATGTATATTATAATTGTTTGTTTAATCATTACCTTGCAACGGCAAAAAAAGCCAAGTCGACATTGAGGCCAGTTTTTGCGGATGTTTCCATAAAAGGTACGTTGTGTTCTCTGGCTAAACGCTCGCCCTCTTCTCTCTTGATCGTTCTCTCGCTACCACAATCGCATTTGTTTCCTTGTACAAAAGTAGTTTGAGATGAGACAAAAATGAAAATTTCATTCGAATCAACGATTAAAAATGAGCGGTCCGCGACTATTTTCATAAGCGATACATATGGGAGAAAAAATCGATTAAAATAGTCGAGAGGGCAGGACAGGTGGGATGAATTAATTGAAAACGATTGGGAGGAAGGAATACGTAAGAAAAATCTCGATGTACAATCCCGCGGCAAAATTCGGCGATGGAAAATGGACGAAATAATAAGATGGTGATAATAGACGGAAAGTAGTTAACCGGGGAAACTCACCGAGCAGCATGATTACGACATCTTCGTGGGCGTATTCGCGTATCTCACCGAGCCACGCTCTGATGTTATCGTAACTCGTTTTGTTGGTCACGTCGTATAACAAAAGTAACGCTGAAATCATTGCATCGCGCACGTATTAATATAGGCTACAAATGCTCGTTGGCATATAAAAGAAATGAAAGAGAAAGGACGATTTTAAAACAAGTCGGACTAAAAAGCTTGGTATAAAAAACGAGAAATGACAGCGAATTGGACGAACGGTTAGATTCGGTTAGCATACCTAGACACCCGCATACATACAATAGATTACTCTCGGGATTAACTCGGGACGCTGAGTACGCCGTGCGTACATTACTTACCATGAGCGTCTCTGTAATAAGCGTGAGTTACACTTCGAAAGCGTTCTTGACCGGCGGTATCCCAGATCTGTAGTTTGACCCTCGCATCGTCCACGGTTACGATCTTATTCTGTAACGAAGGTAAGACACACGCGAGTACGATATTCCACGTCTCTCGATACAGAATAATTTGGCATCCTTAATATATGTAGGTACATGTCTATGTATTTCGTGTAATGGTCGTTTCGTGTAAGCTCCTTAAAAAATATATAATTCCATAAACGTGTGTTAAAATCACGGGAGAAGAAAGATATGGCGGCGAAGCGCGAGACTCGGACGAACCAAGAGAACAAAGCTTTGACTTTGAATCCTGATTGAATCGTACGTAAGCGTACATAGGTACATATACAAGAAGGGGATGATGTAGAAAAATCAAGTCGCGCCGATCTCTCACCCTAAAGTCGATGCCAACCGTCGTAATGTAATTTCCACCGAGAAATCGACCGTCGCGGAAGCGCGTCAGGAGACAAGTTTTGCCTACTCCACTGTCGCCCAAAAGCATCACCTGTATACGCCGATGAAAAATATCTAGGTAATTTTCGATACATGTGGAAAGTAGATGTGGGCTGGATAGAGGATCGTGGTCTATTGTTTTCATCGTTGAATACGAAAAAGCGTGTTTTATGAAGATTTTTTGGCTCGACCTTGAAATAGTGTTGGCACGACTCGTTGCCCGTGGCGCATATTTTTTTCCCCGGGCAAGTCATATCGTCTTTCGAGGCGTCTTTCGAGGAAGTTTTTCGAGGCGAAACGGCCAGTCGACGATCTTGGCTCGTACGATCTCTCGTTCCATCGTGGCAATCGATGATCGACATCGGGGCATTTGGGACTCCCGCCGCGCCGTCCCGTCGACGTAACGCCAAGCCCAGGAATCGCGCGATCCGACCGATGGTAACTCTCGTATTCGTCGCTTGATGTTCTACCAAAACCAATCGCAAACCGCTTTTATCCCCTTCGTAACGCTCATCATCTCCCGTTACAAGGAGAACCAATTTGCTCTTCTTCGTCTCGCAATCGCTCCTCCTCCTCCTCCTCCTCCTCGCACCGTCCTTCTTATTTCATCCCCCGTTTAGCCTTTCTTTGACGTTACCCAAAAACAAAAACCACGTAACTCTCTCTCTCTCTCTCTCTCTCTCTCTCTCTCTCTCTCTCTATGTGTGTGTGTGTGTGTGTGTGTGCGTGCGTGTGTGCTGCGTGATGGGGCCTTGCAGTTCTCGGGCGCACCAAAAGATTCAATAAATTTATCAGGCTCATTGTCAGGCTCATCAGGCTGGCCGCGATAGATACCTAAAATACATAATGCTCGGGAGTTGATGATGCGTCCAACTCGCGACAAAGTGATGGTCGGTGGTCACAGAGAGGGAGAGGGAGAGGGAGAGAGAGTGAGAGAGGGCGGAAGGGGGCCAAGCCAGGGTCAGTAAACTCGCATCGCACATTACATACTCGCGTGGGATTCGCGTTCTCGGGTCTCGATAGCGGCGCGTCTTATCCTCTCTTTCGTCCTGTGCGCAGCAATACTGAGAAAAACGCCGTGTCTTTGACAAATAAGAATAATAAAGTAGGGAGTAAGTTGCGCGGTGGTATCTTCTCAAATATATTGAGAATGAAGGGAGGATCTCGCGTATGGAGGCAGCGCGTGTTTCAGCTTCCATAGATATGTACGGAGAGACGCGACACGACCAAGCTTCCCCGTTTTACAACTCGGCACGATCTACTCGACACGACGCGTCCGATACTCCATTGACTATTAGGTATTTATCGTATTCCACACCAAGGTGCTTTACGATATGTATACGAGTGGAGGGGGAACATGTAGTAATATAGACATCGCGAGGCGCCTAGTGGAACGTGCAACGCGCCTATTGTGGCTTATCGATACAAACGTAGCTACGTATTAGAACAATCCGTTAAACGGAAAATCATCCGAAATCCGCGTAAATGTAAACGATTATTGAAGAAAACGGCACGGTTCGCGTGACCAGTGACAAGTGTCATAATGTGGTGTGTGCGAGAATAGGCTGACGAAAGAAGATTAAATCGATGAATTTGACAATTCGGCCAACTCTCGGCGGGAGAAAGCTCGCTGGCTGGCTGGCTGGCTGGCTGGCTGTCTGGCTAACTGGCTAACTCGGAGGAATACAGAGACAAAATCCCGCGTTTTCGGGATATCAAAAACGTTCATGCGCTCCCCTCCTGACCCATCGTTAAAAATGATGTTATTTCTCGAATCGGGATTTTATAGCAGCAAGCACTCAGAGTAACTATGACATGCTGGTCATTGATCAACAGGCGAAAAGATCAGAACGATCTTGTCTCGCGCGAGCGTTGATCTTGGGCAATCGAGTACTATCATCATCGTGCGCCGCGCCACCTTTTTGCCCGAAAAAAACTGGACGGAGCGATAATCGTAAAAAGGCAGGATGAGAGTTCGAAGAAAAACAAGTGCGAGTCCCCCCCGGTCGCGTCGGGGAATCGAACCGTGGCTCGGTCGGTGGAGCTCGCGGGCGTCGAACCATCGCTCTAGTCACTCGGCCAAACTGACTCTCGACGAGTCCTATCGTTCTTTCTGGATATATATGTTTCCGTCTCGAGTCGGCGCGACTTGGCCCTCTAGAAATGATATTTTGTTAACTTTTCGTGCTCCTCTCAAACGTGAAATTTCGTAACGTTTGACTAGATAGCGATCGGTGAAAAAACGCGCGGTATTTACTAATTCGAAACACTTTGAAGTTTGATAACCGCGCATTTCGGCTTGCCTTCGTTGCTTCGTCCTCCGTTTTCAATATCGCCAAATTTTCTTTCACATCTTACCGTCGAACAAATATCCCCGTACGACACGGAAAATCAGTCAACTATTTTGGTACATCGTGGCATACGTTTCGTCGTTATTTCGGTAACCCAATAAACGGCGAAAAGGGTAAAAAGGCGGTGCATTGGTGCATCGTCGGCAATGGCATCGCTCTCTCTCTCTCTCTCTCTCTCTCTCTCTCTCTCTCTCTCTCTCTCTCTCTCTCTCTCTCTCTCTCTCTCTCGCTCGCTCTCTCTCTCTCTCTTTCTCGTATTTTCGAGCCGATGAATTTTTCCATCCTCATGAGCGATCGTATGGAAAAACATTGTATGCACATACGTAGACGCCAATACATATATATATAAAGAGAGAGAGAGAGAGAGAGAGAGAGAGAGAGAGAGAGAGAGAGAGAGAGAGAGAGAGAGAGAGAGAGAGAGAGAGAGAGAGAGAGAGCAAGCGATAGAACGAGTAAGAGCGCGAGCGGGTAGGACGAAGCGTGCGCTATGGCCCATTTCCATGGAAGGTTGTAGGGATTATGCAGAGGGAGGTACATACCTATGTAATATGCCTATTAATAGGGATATGTAGAAAAATCGAGGCCAACTCGGGTAAGAACTCTTTTGTGAGACGAAAGTATACAATCAATGTTAAGTTAAAAAAAGGCAACCATGAAATTAGGTCGGAGCTTTATTGGTCGAAATAACTATATTTACTGTTTTGTGATGTCAGAGGCTGGAACAAAAACATGTCTCTTCTCAAAAACAAGCACCGATAAGAAATGTGCGGTGCGCCAAGAGCGAATCGTCGGAGGAGAAAGAGAGAGAGAGCGAGAGAGGAGGGAGACGCATAAACCAATCTTATGAGAAAAGAGGCGATTACAGAAACGACACAAATACAAACTATTATTGTCCACGACGCTCGACAGCAGAGTGGTTGTCGCGGTTTACACGCAGAGCACCCGAAGGTATCGCTCGTTGCGCAGCTGTTAGCGACGATTGTAAAACATATTTAATAAAACGGAGGCTTGGAATTTAATCCAAGACAGAATATGACTAAAAAATGCAAATAAATAAAAGTAAGCCGAGGCTAGATTCGCGTACGTACAGTAGCGTCAACGACAATTGCCACGATTTCATTATTTTAATTTTGCACAAAAAAAAGAAATCACTTTTTCGAATAATTCCAATACGAGGGTGCATTTGTGTATAAATTATTCGCGCTCAGAATCGTGCGCGAGAAAGTAAACGATCGAATAAAAATAGTCGATGTCGCGTCGCGCGTCGAACGCGACGTCAACGGTACAGCAGTCAAATGGGAACTAGACGAGAACGAGAAGGAGGTGTTGCTCGTTCGACGCTCGAAGCTCTAAACAAACGCGACGCGACGCGACGAAACAAGGCGCTTTAGTGCACCACCTATGCGCAATTTCCTATCCGCCGTCCGCCTCCTCCTCCTCCTCCTCCTCCTTATCCTCCATTGATTCGTCATCGATCCTTCCTTTTGTACCATACTCCATGACTATAATATCTTATTTGGTAATAATAATAATAATAATAATAAGACTATCGTGATTTATTTCATTACCGTAAAACCGATGCCAACCGTTGCCGCAAAGTTTCCGGTCTGAAACTCTCCCGTGTCGAACTGCACGAGCAGAGATGTTTTTCCAACTCCGCTGTCTCCGAGTAGTATCGTCTATTTTCGTGCGAAAGCCACAAAATTAAAAAGAAATAATCCAAACCCAAACTTTCGTCAGAATTAAGAGTATCGAAAATTGGTACGTGGACGTACGGAAGAGAGGAAGGAAGGAAGGAAGGAAGGAAGGAAGGAAGGAAGGAAGGAAGGAAGGAAGGAAGGAAGGAAGGAAGGAAGGACGGAAGGAAGAATACAAGAATGATACAAAGATTATAACGAGAAAACGGGAAATACCTTGTGAGCAAAAGTCTGATCCCTCTTTCGCGGTTCCGCTTTACCGATCGAATAAGCCGAGGTGGTCGATCGACCGGAGGTGTCGGTCAATTCGACGAGATACGAACCGATAGGAGAATCGTATCCGTTTTGTACGAGTTCGGCGGGCGGTACGTAGTCGCGATATCCGGTGGGCGAAGGATGCAATTTTTCTCGAATATCGCTCGGTGGCGCGTCGATCGTCGCAGCGGTGACGCCGAGCTCGAAGACATCGTCGAGGGCGGCTACGGAGGAAACGGCCGAGGCTCTCTCGTCCTCTCCGCCGCTACGATTACTACCCCCCCGTCGCATTCTTCGATACCGGTGATGATTTACCGTCATTAATCGCTACATCGACGTACGCTACGCCTACCATCGACGAATAAACAAAAACACACGCGTCTCATTAAAAGAAATACCTATATATATATATATATATATATATATATATATATATATATACCTATATATATATAGGTAGATAATTATATACTTACCTATATCGCGCTAGCTCGCTCGCGCACAATAACTCGGAACGAATCGAGGCACACCGCCCGTTTTGCCTACCAACGTACCTATACCGCGTTACATCTTTTTCGTCGTTTTCCATAAGAATAATGAAGAATTCATTTTCAGCTTGAATTCAAGAGCAACGGGCGCAGTCGTCGTGCGCGATACCAAATGTCCAATACGAAATAACAATGGTGTCGAAAATAATAACTCACGATCGATTTGTCGGACGTACCTCTCCCGATGGTCCGTCTCTCCGTTGGTGTGTGATAGGTAGGTACGTATACTTATACAGCGGCGGCACACCCTCCGCTTTAATTCCCGATCTCGGATTTTCGTATATTAAAAGGCAAGAACGCCGTTTCCTTCTCCTCTCTCGATTCGTTGACGTTTGGCGTACGAGTGACGAAAGCTCGCATCTTCTATCGATCGCTTCGCCAGCAGCATCGCACGCCGGTTACCTCAATTATTTTCCCGGCGCGAGTCGTACACGTTGGCGGCACGGGCAGCGCCAACGTCGGAAAAATACAATAATCGAAAGAAAATTTAGGAACACGAGGATCCGACGTACCAACCACCATATACCTACTCTCCACTTTCGTACGCCTACTTATTTTATACTAATCGCGGATCGCTCCCTCACATTTTGTACACACGTATCTGGGTATACCTACATACCTACCTACCTACCTACCTACCTACCTACCTACCTACCTACCTATCTACCTACCTTCCTAGCTACATCAATTTATTGCGCTTGTTTCGACCGAGCCCACCTATCGATCGTGACTATTTTCCCAAACCCGTTTCCACTATTTTGCTACTGCTGCTGACGACGCGTCGTTGTCGTGGCGTGTACGAGATCCGCACCTTACACCGATAACGGAGAGTCTCTCGGAACCTCGGCGAAAGCTCGAGCTTTTATAACTCGTCGCTAGATGGAAATCCCATCGTCGCTTCGCCTTCAACCTATACGTAGGTGGATATACGTCCTCGGGTCTATATCTATCCCTTATATATATATATATATATATACATATATATATATATATCATCCTACAATATAGGTAGATATATAGGTACTTGTCGGCATTTACGGCATTTACGAGACCGACATCTGAGACGGCGATGCCGATTTTTCCGTTCAGAGAAAATAAACATAATAAAGAGCAAGCGATAGAGCTAATATATACACCGAACTAATGACCCTCCAAAATATGAAATCTCGAACAACAATATTTTTTGTTCATTTCCATGGAACACGTCCTTCGATTCCATTTCGAATTCTCTCTCGTCGTCTCTCGGAGCCTCGATGGTAGCCGCCGTCGCCGCCGCCGCCGCCGCATGCATACAAGTGTCCTGGTATCTACACACGTATCTTGGGAACGCTTCTGATGCCGACCGGGGACGCCACGAGAATGAAGAAAGTACGCGCGATTCGAATAAATAGCTAAGGAGCTCAGCCTTTTTTACGTAGGTAGGTAATCATGGCGCGGATCATCTCTCGAAATTACATAAATTGGAATAATCGAGAAGGAGATGGAGACGGAGAGGAAAATGGGCCGATGGGCCCGGTTTTCATTTCGCGCGCCAGTAGCAGCAACCAGTGCTTCCGGGTTACGCGCTCCCTAATTTGGAACTAATTCGATGCTCGTTCCGACGCTTTGAAATCCAACCGACGGCTCTTTCGCCGTTCATTAAATAATCGAGGAGAAAGGTGTAATCATTATACGGAGACATCGCGAGACTAATTGTAAGAAAATGGCTCACTTACCCAAGTATGGGAGACTAATTACCTAATACATAATAGACAAGTAAATACGTAGATACCTCTACGTATAGGTACCTAGGTACCTATATACCTCTATGTAGTCCGCTCGGTAGTACGACGCTGTCGTATCGATCAAGGTTGCGCGCTATAGTCCCCGTGGCGGTGTTAGTAGGTAAGTAGATACCTATCTACCTACGCGGTGTACACTTACCTACTACTTGCGCGTATCGGATCCTATCTATCTCGTAGGTACAATTTGAAAACGCCGCGCTGATCAGCGATCACGGTGGCGAGTCGTGGTACCATGTAGCTACGCCACGGAGTATCGCCGATGGAGATGGCAAACCTTTCCGCCATCTGAAGGACGGAATCGAGCATAACGCATTCGAGATCGCGACGCGATATTTTTATTCTCGGAAGACAAGGGCGCATCTTCTCGCGTATCGCTGTTTTATGAAAATTCAAAGCGCGCGCGCATCTCTTTCTCTCTCTCTCTCTCTCTCTCTCTCACACACACACACACACACACGCGCGCGCGCGCACACACACACACACACACACACACACACACACACACTAAATGACCTTCGCTGGTCGCGTATGCGAGCAGAGTTGGCGCGGTACCATCACCACGTCGTTAAATTACGATAAATCAGGATAAATTAGCGATACTCATGACGATCAGCGGGCGATCGTCCGCTTATCCGCTTGTCAACATTAGGTACCTACTAAAAGCACGGAGCCGCATCGATAGTTTTCTGATCGTGTCGTAGGTAGGTACCTACCTACCTCCTCTCCGTCGAGTCGAAAACATGAGCCGACGGTGCGGCGCGGCACGCACCGCATGTATGTGTATAACGGTTGAGCTGGAGAGCTCTGCTCTTTGGTGGCGGTGGCCGGCCGGTGATTCGGGAGGCCAGGGAAATCTGGAGCCTATTAACGAAATATGGCAATGAATGCACCCTGCACACAGCGCCGATTGTTTCGTTGTACGTCCTTCATACGTAGGTACCTACTACTCGGTGGATATAGGTATAACATACGTTTGCCTCCTCCTCCTCCTCCTCCCCCTCCACCTTACCAGATCATGTATAGAGGAGGCATATCAAACAGACGACTTCTTTTCATAAGCTACTTCTTAATTATAATTCGAAACTTTGAATATCCGATGCCGATGGGCTTCGACCTTCCCCATCCATGTAATGCTTATTATTATTACTTATTGTCATGTAAGTGGCAATTTTCATTGTGATTTTTCGTTATTCAAACAAATTCAAAAAAAGAAGACTTTTGAAATTTGACGAGCCTCGTAAAAAGTACGTCGTACGCGATCGTGTCGATAGTGTGTCAACTGATTGTCGAAGGCGCGGATAAATACGCTCGCGCAAAAAGAACCCTTAGGTACCTCTACCTACCTACCTACCTACCTACCTACATAGGTAGGTACGTATATTAGATAGTAGCTCGCCGCGCGCTCGGATCACAAATACGGACGCAATGCTCTGGTCCGTGCATGCGTATCTAAACATAGGTATGTTGGTACCTACGCATCTCACGATTTAATCGGAGCTGCATACCGGTAAGAACGAAAGCTCGCGTCTTAACCCGAGTCGAAATTTTCACTGCCCCTCTTAGCCTCTTAGAGCCTATTTCCTTTGTAGTGCACAGGCCGCCAGCCTTCTCTCGATGCCAACGTGGCCTCCAGCTCGAATCTGACGGCATCACGGGCCCTCCGGTACTGCCGCTCTCGATGCCAAGTTCGAAAATGTGCCCGCCGTAACCCCGCTCTCGATACCAACGCTGTCCGACGACAGCAAAAATTCACACTTTGTATCTGCTACCTCTCCGTATACATAAAACTGACGCTGCCGAGTATCGCATGTAAATATACATTACTAAGAAAAATATGGCCGCTACTTCGCCGGTACATGTGGATACCCGACTACACTCTCTTCCCTTATGTGTGTGAATTGCGTGGCGTCGTTGTCATGGAAACAAAGAAAGTTCGAGAACGTGAAGAGAGGTGCCGGGGCGCTCTTTCTTGGCAGTGTTGTGCTACCTCTCGCGACAAGTGCCGGTTTTTTGGACGAAATAAAACGAAATATCTCCGTTGTTTTCTCTACGATCCGTTACCTTCGTCACTGATGTGCTTTTTATTCTTTCTTTGCTCAATGGCAATGTGTCTCACTCGTCGAGAGACACGAGACTCCTGAACTTATCGAGTATAGCAAAGGTCGACGAACTCGTCATCGATAAACCTCGACATTGCGCGAACACCAACAAAATCTCGATATTTTAAATATTCTTTCAATATTTCGCATCTTTAATTCCGTCGTCGTCGTCGAACGTAACGATCAAGATCTTCGTGCCATGGGTAAGTTTAATCAAGTTACGTCCCAATATCTACAACTAAAAAATTATATATATTCTATTGATTTTTTGTTGAGGCATAACGCATATAACATAGACAGGATGTGTTGTAATAATTTCTTTAATTTTGTTTCAAAATAATCCTGAATTTAATTTGGTAACATTGTATATATGTTCATTCGATTGTATGTACGAGACGGTGATTAATCTAACAAAATTTAGAATAAGTGAAGTGTCCAATTTTTATTCTTATTTTATCTATTTTATATTTGTTTAAACAAATCAACTTATTATACATGTACTCGAATGAACATATGTTCAGCGCTACCAAATGTAATTAAAGATTATTGCAAAAAATGTTATAGTAATTATTACAGCATATGTCGTGGTGTTATTTTTGACTATCGGGATATATATTAATTAATGGAAAAAAAATAGAAATTTTAAAGTTTTATTAAAAATTTCTATTTTGTTTTTAAATCTCGTTTTTAAATCTTTTTCTAATTCCTTATTTTGCATTTCAGGTTGCTGATTTATATAAGGAACCGGACAAGGAGTATATGTAACGTTTGGATATAAACCGTTTTGACAACTTCGTTTTCGAGGACCTTCAATTTCTGAAAATTCACTTAAAAGTTAATTGGCTGTTGTTCAAATTCTATTTCAGATACCTATTTGTAATGTTGTTCTACTGTATGTAATAACATTTATTAAAATAAATTGATATTTGTCATAAATATATGAAATTATTAATTCCTATTAATTGCTGCTTCTCCCTCCATACACCGTCCAGAAGGAGGGGGGTGGGGACGAGGGATTTAAAAGTAGGTTCCAAGGAGGGGTCTGGTAGGCCAGGAAGGATCGGACGAGCGCGCCGAGCCGAGGTTCCCCGGGCGGTTATGGTAGGGCCTATGTGCCCTCCAGTAACCTCCGCTCGGCCCAAATGTAAAGTTTATGCCATTTTGGAGGCTCTACGAGGGGGCACGCATATACCATCCAGTATGCGTCGTAGCCTCGCCTCGACCCTCACCAGTCCGCTCGATGCTGCCTACCCGAGTCGAAATTTTTTGAGGAATCAAGAATAGGCAGCATCGAGCGGACTGCTGAGGGTCGAGGCGAGGCTACGATGCATACTGGATGGTATATGCGTGCCCCCTCGTAGAGCCTCCAAAATGGCATAAACTTTACATTCGGGCCGAGCGGAGGTTACTGGAGGGCACATAGGCCCTACCATAACCGCCCGGGGAACCTCGGCTCGAGGAACTTGGCATCGAGAGCGGCAGTACCGGAGGGCACGTTTTCGAACTTGGCATCGAGAGCGGTAGTACCGGAGGGCCTGTGATGCCGTCAGATTCGAGCTGGAGGCCACGTTGGCATCGAGAGAAGGCCGGCGGCCTGTGCACTACAAAGGAAATAGGCTCTAAGAGGCTAAGAGGGGCAGTGAAAATTTCGACTCGGGTATTCTTGATTCCTCAAAAAATTTCGACTCGGGAATCACGGCCAAGAGTTCTTTCGTCGTACGATCGCGTTATTACGACCTACACTTTCGCACCCCTTATTTCTATCTATTCCCAATATATAATAGCTCTGCCCTTTTCCTTTTCCGATCAGCCGCCATAGTGCGGGCTCGTGCGAATTTGTTCGTATTAATGTTGCACGACCGGCCATTTCGATAATGGTGCGTGCGTGCGTGCGAGCGTACGCTCGTACCAATTAATACGATTGACACCAAATAAAATGAATAAGAGTATCGAGAAATGTACGAGAAATACAAATCTACGCCGACAAATGGGAGAAAGCCACCGCCATGTTGCCGGAAAAGGTGGAGTGTTCGGTTGACCCGTATCTAGATACAGTAAACTCCCGTTTATCCGAACTGATTGGTACGGCGGCCGGTTTGGATAACAAAAATTTCGGATAAACCAAAGTCCCCGGTTTTCCCGCGTGAAATACCCCGAATTGCGTCAATACCGCGAAATATGTTCGTAAATAAGCAAAAGAAGTAGGGTAGACTGGGTACAGTTGTAACAATTTTGCTTTGATTGCTCATAAAATCGTAACGATAGAAGCGAGCTCTGCACTAAGAACGTGAAGCGAAAGAGTGCTTATCAATCTTCACATTTTGGTCATCACATTTGCGCGCCTAATGCAATAATTAGCCTACAGGAGGCTTTTTAAAAAAATTCTCCATTCGTTACAACTTACCCCCATACCAGGGTCAGTTGTAATACTGCATGGGGTTAGTTGTAACACATGGAAATGAGGCACTATTCGTCTGTTTTAATTAGATTTATTACAATAAAATCACAGAAAATAGTCAATTACAGTGTCTAACACTAATAAGGCACACTTCTTATAGTTATTTAAGTGATAAATGGCGTTTTTATATCACATATCTAAAACGATTATTGTTCAATATAGGTACCGTCAATATTTTATTTTGGCTCCAAAATAACTATAATTAAAACAAAATCAACAAAAACTGGCCATCTGTTCTCAAAAAACTTAATGATGTGGTGAAATCAACAGTGTCAATAAAATCTAAAATCGTCTTTACGAAAAAAACAAATGACAAATAAAATGTATGCGTATGCGTATTTGTATTATGATATGCCATGATGTCCTTGTGTTGTCTTTCATATGCGTATTCTCGGCATCTGCAAAGTGAAATAAAGGAATTAGTAATGTTACAACTGTACCCACAACAATTGTTACAACTGTACCCACCTCCACCTCCACCTTTGTGTAAGGCACGCTGTCTCGCACAAAAGCTAATTACAATACCATATTCTCTAAAGTCTAATCATCAAGCAGAAAAATACTTATGATCCTATTTTTAATATTAGCTGCGTAGTTAGAAAAAATCTTGGATCGAAAATACGTACTTTGTCTCGACCGCGCACAATAGGGCCTCTTGCGAGCGACTGTAGCACGCAACCACCGGGGCAACACTAACGGCGAACACGTCCGGACACGTAAACTGCTTCTCTTTCCCCTGAACCCCCTCGCCGTATTTTCCACAATTCGAGAGATATTCATTTTGTTTCAACCGTACCCTGTTACAACTGTACCCAGTCTACCCTAATGGGTCGCGATGGTATTCGGTGGGTGGGGTTGTGGTAGGTGCATACGTTAAGGATGTTCAATTAGACGTTGGCTTATTACGTACATATTTTTCAAGATGTGAACAAAGAAAAAAAAATCGGAAAAATTTGTTCGAATAAAGCGGATTTCGGATAAACGGGAGTTTACTGTACCTATACGTTGTTGAAACATAAAAGGGCATGCACGGACTAGATTTCAACGCGCGCGCGTTCTCCGCATTTCGCTAAAGTTGGAATGAAAAATTGAAGGGAGTGCTATCGGTCGAATGTTGCTTTCGTCCCGCTGCCGCCGCCGTCGTCGTCGTCGTCGTCGTCGTCACCGCCGCCGCCGCCGCCGCCGCCGCCGCCTTCGATCATCGAAACCAAACAACAAAATCGTACGATTTCGATTCAAAAGTTCTCCAACAGTTTGATTAATATTCGTTAAACTTTGATATGTTAAATAGTGCGCCACCGTTTGGGGAAAGCAATATGAACCTACGTTGCGAGGGTAACATTAATTTTAACACTCTCCAAATTGTATATCCAAATCGTTGGACGAAAGAGAATGAAATCAGCGAAGGATAACGAACGAACGAACGTGACGAGGAAAAAAAAACTTGCTGCCTTCGAGCAACGGAGAAACGGCATGAGCGCGATAGTGGGAGGGGGAGAGCGAGAGAACGAGAACAAACAAAAAGAAAGACACGAATCGTATCTGTGCGAACACAGCCGATCTTCGGGATGGGAGTGTAACGAGGAAGAGAGAGAGAGCCACGAAGAAGAGGGAATCGACTGTTTAGTCCCCGCCTACACTTCACATCGATGGTGATACGAGGTGGGACGGAACGAAGCTCTCATTGGTCGTTATATTCTCAAGGGGTTCAAATTATCGGGGGAAGCACGGAGGAACGTCCAATCCCCGCGTTCCCGGCTGATTCTTTTTCCTTTTCATATTATGTACCTATTCCTCTTATGTTTTATACCGTCGACGGGCCAGGGGGCTGCATACCCCCCAGCTTGCCATTCACTCGATTCTTTAGACTCTTCCATCCCCAACGCGGCTCCCTCCCTCCCTCCCCCCCCCCTCTCGCTCTATCTCTCACGCTTACTCTTACCGTCCTACACCGTCGATACGCCAAGGCACTCTTGTTTCGGGATTGCTCCAAGCTGCACGCATTTTCGTACTCGGCACACTCGTTATGTTCGAAAAATACGTAATACCATAATATAACGAGAATATACGAAGCAACATTTTCTTTCTTTTTTTTTTCTTTTCTTATATGTATATTCTGACAATTGCGAAAACATTTGTAAAGATATTTCGTATTTACCTTTAAAGAGCTTTCAAGTTCTTTCTTCCATTCTTTCTTTGGCATTATTTCTTCGTTTACAGCGAGAAATTTTAAAATTTACTCGTACAAGACGACGTCCGTTCGAAACGGCGACGGACCCGCAGTGCAGTGTTTAGCACATGACGTGTTTGTGTGTGCGGATGCGTGCGGGCGCGTGCACTATGGAGAGAGACAGAGAGAGAAAGCGAGAGAGAGGGTAGTAACATCGTTCGTTGCTCGGTGGTGAGTGTGTAAAGAACGCGCGTGTACGGGAGCGTTGTAAGCTCAAAGCTCGCAAAGAGGACTATACAGTGTTGCCACTCTCGATTGTTGTACACCATGGTATTATTATAGCTATAGCGATAGTATATACATATATGGTTATTATCGCAGTCCTACTACTTGGTGCACTACCTACCTACCCACCTACCTACCTACCTACCTACCTACCTACCTACCTACCTAGCAAACGTTCTATATTCTCTATATATAAAGCAAACGTTATATATGCTAAAGAACCAGCCCCGTGCACTTTTCATGAATCCCTATCGATCCTGCCTGTACAGTGAAAACCTATCGACATAAAAAAAAGTGTCGAGTGGAAATGTCTACACATACTATATCGAACAAAATTGGCTTAACCATCGATATGTGTACTCGCGTGGGTGGTTAATATAACTATATCGTGAATATGTACAAAAGCAGTTGTGCGCGCGCCTCTCGCTGACGCATAGATACAATCCCATAACCCCAAAACTATACGGAAAAGCTTACAAGCATATTTGTTATCATCGTATTGGTGATATTTCGAGTGCATACGAATAAATACAACCCGGCAACGTCGCAAACTTATACTCTCTCACGCTCGTATATACGTACAGGTAGAGCAAGAAAGGGGGAAAGAGAGAGAAGGGGAATCAAATACATGAGAGCAACTGATGCGAGCTCGCACGGTGTTTCTCTCGTGGGGTGGCGCGCACAAAACACACACACACACACACACACACAAAATAGCAGCTCACGAAATACAGCAGTCAGGTCTTGCTTGGCTCGGAGCTACCGTTTCGTTCGCTCTGTCTCCTCTCTCTCTCTCTCTCTCTCTTTCTTTGGCCTACCTCCTTTGGGACCCTCTTCGCAATTTTGCCTCGTGTCGCGAGTTTCTCTCCTCCTCTCTCTCTCTCTCTCTCTTTATATCCTCTCGTCTCATCCCCTCCCCCTTTGAAGCTTCCATACCTTTTTGTATATATAGCACAAGGCGTTTCATTCCGATAGCTCCGGCTCTCTTGTCGTTGTTACCGACACGTTGCGCGCTTCGTCGTACGACAGCAGAAAAAGAGAGAGAGAGAGAGAGAGAGAGCGAGTGAGAGAGAAAGACTTTTTCTCTCCCGTCCGATCGTCGTCGACGGAGCTGCCAGTAAAGTGGTGACGGCTGCGCTCTCTGTGTGCTTCCCACTCCGTCGCTTTGTTGGTCGCTTCCCTCCACTGAGAAAGAGAGAGAAAGATATACGGACCGCTGCTGCTACTGCTGCTGCTCGCGCTCGTACTGGTATAACGCTCACTCGGCGCCCCACAACCTCGAACGGGTCGGGCGAGTCCAACCGAGTATGCAAGGGGAGTACCGTAGACCTCGCTCTCTAGTCCGTCGTGATCCGGAGAATGTGCTAGACGCCAAACGGGAGAACTACGAGTTGGATATAATTTACGATTTGCGCGACGAACGTCGCCTTCGTCGTCGAAATTGTTCAACAGATTATTAAAATAATCGAATTAGACGGAGTTTCAAAAAAGAAAAAAAAAACGTAAACGTGTTTTCCCGATTGAGTTATTCGGATAGATCGAAATATATAGAAGCTTCGTTAACTTTTGTCAGCAAGATTTTTACGCTTGTACACACACCGGATTACCAGAGTGCACCCAAACACCCTCCGACTCCTTACACCCGATTGCAATTCTTCGAAACGACTTTTTTAAACGAGATCGCCATCGGTCTTCCTTACTGGCACGAGAAATGCCGGCCATGTTTGGTGTTTACGCCGCGGCGAGTGGAATACGTTGCTGACGTCACAGAGAGACGAGCATACGCCAAACACAACCGAAATCGCACGAAACGAGAAGAATCGAGGAACGGTGTAGTTGTGAGAATTGCCGCCAGAGGTATCTTGTGTTGGGTTGACGGCGAGTCGCGGCTAGCACGCTTCTTTCCTGCTCCTCGAGTCAAAAGTACGAATCGCACTACAGCTGGCAGCACCAGCCGGATTACGAGTAAACCAAGTGCCACTATTCATTTTCCTCCGTACCGGGAGACATTACACGTACGTTCGTACACTGCGTCTACGTTGCCTCTACCATCTCGATTTATACGCGTACGATAGAGCGTTACGTAGCGGCCAGCGAGCCTTACGACAAAATCAACGAGGCAAACACACGTGCGCTACGTACTATCGTAAGACGGAGCCGAACATATATATATATAGAGAGAGAGAGAGAGACAGAGAGGGTGGGAGGGCCGCGTGATCCGAATCACGCATCAGTGCGCGCTGTATTTTAATTATCCTTCCAATGGGACGTGCGTGTCCGTCGAGTTTTCTACTGGCCGGTCTCTGTACTGCCTGTCCGGAAAACATCGTTTCCTCACCGAAATAACCAAACAGTTTACTTCCCTCGTTACCCTCCTCTCCTCCTGTCTCTATCCACGCCATCTCCCCAGTCCCGTACGTCAGTATTTCTCCATTCGCGATCCCCTCCTCTCGATCTCATTGCACCCCCCCCCCGCCCGCCCCCAACCCGTAGCGGAATCAACCAGTCGCTATTAACAAAAACAAAAACAACTTATAGAAAACGAGGTATCGAAAGGAAACACAGCGAACATGCTCCATGAGAAAAATCGAAACAATCGAGAGTCGTGTCTTCCCCAACATGAAAAAAAACACGCTTGTTAATCTTGACTGTACGGTGTAAACGTGCGCATGACTATTAAAGTGATCGACGATTGGCACGTGGACAAGAATTGTTCGAAACCGATGTTACGAATAATTCTTTAGCTTTCGACCTATTGAATCGAACGACAACGGTTTTAAAACACTGATCAAAGTAGAGCTATTAGCCGACGAATTCGACGAGGGTGTGTCTCGCGTGTGTGTGTACGTGCGCGCGGATATATGCGTGTGCCTGTGTGTACGTGCGTGTGCGCGGGCGTGCGGGCCGCTATCTAGTTCTGTGTGCACTATTTCGTTGTGCAACCATTTACAAGAGAGAAAACTTGTGTGTGGTGCCCCGTTTATCGACCGCGCGCATATTTCAACGTAGAGTACCTCGAAGGTTGAAAAATAAATATACATATATATGTGTGTATATATATATATATATATATGTGCATCTTATTGAGAAGAGTAATGGCAACGGGTTGATCAACTTTATCGAATTTCTAAGAGAAAAGAAATACCAAGAAAAGGATCTTGATCTTTCGTTTGGAAAGATTTGATGAACCAATTTTATGATCCACCTGTTGGATATTAAGAATCGCGAGTGGGCGGACGAGAGTGCTTTCGCACCAACTCACGTCAAACACGGTGAATGAGATAACAACGCGTGATAAACAATGGATCTCGGTGACAGGGTTTATGCGGCTGAGCGAATTACGAAAAAACGCGAAAAACGAGTAAGAATTGGCTCAGTTATTTACTCGTCTGCCACAATATTACTTTGCAACGTATATACATTTTAAAACTCATCCGAAACATATTTTGTATGATTATTCTTTTAGGGGAAAGTCGAATACTTCGTTAAATGGAAGGGTTGGAGCAAAAAGTAAGTTGAATCGAAACAAATTAATGTCTAATGGAGAAGTTAACCGTCTCTTGGTATATTACTTATTGTTAATAGTTAATAGTATATAGTCGCAGCGGCTTAATAATATTATTGTCGCGTGACCTAGATACAATACTTGGGAACCTGAGGAAAATATATTGGACGTGAGGCTAATCGAGCTTTACGAAGAGAGCCAGAAGGGCAGTGACGTCGCTACGAGAAGGCCGAGGAGAAGAGACACCAGATATAATGTAAGAATGCACGTTTTTTTACATGAATTTTTTATAACAACTAAATATACTTTTGTCGCTCAAACTTTCGTACCAAGTCGAAACTTGATTTGACGATACGAAGGAGCGATGCTTGTTCGCTCGTGAAATAAGTTGGCCGTGATTGAATGCTTTGGTATGAAAAGCGGCGTTATTAAATTAAATGAAATGGAATGACGATGAATGCGCGATTGCTTCAGGAACAGGTATTGGCGAACTTGGTGGTAGAAGAAGAACCCGGTGGTGATGAACGTGTCGGCGAGGACAGTCAGGACGAATCAACAACTGGGAGTACGGTCGCACCTCGTTTGAATCCGATTGTACCGGACGAGGATACCGTAGCAAGCTCGTTAGACGGCCATGAATCACCGACACCACCGGATCTTTCGGCATCGGCATTCAGCATAGATTCGGAAACTTCCAACAGTAGTGTCGACATACCGCTATTGCCGAGACGAGAGCCAGCAGGTACAAAGAGAAAAGCCGAAGTACTCAGCAAAGAATCTGGAAAGATCGGTGTTACGATTACGACTAGCAGCCCTAGCAGTGCCAGCGGTAGTCCGCCGCCCAATAAAATACCGAGACTCCTTCCTATAAAGGGAACAAATCCTACTGCCGTATCGCCGCCTTACACCAACGTAAGTCTAACGCTCGATTATTGAAAAAGAAAGACACGGCATAAGGACTTTACACATTATCCGACACGGGCCGTGGCGTGACGTGTCAGCGTGTGCTGACACCGACCGATGCAATGTGAGCATACGCGAAAAAATTTTCGGGCGGTGTCGAATAATGTGTAAAGTCCTTAATCATTTTTCATAGGATTTTAGCAAGTGGTGGGTATTCCTCCTTCAAGGGCTTGTAGGCCTCGGCTTTCGACGCCTTGTATCCTCTTCCGCTTCGCTATCTTTCCCTCTGCTCCATTCCAGCTCCGCTCCAACCTGAGATTACGTAGTTGGGAACGGGGCTGATATACCACACCACCGTTTGGCCCAAATATTTGCAACTTTCACTGATTAGCCACAGCCACATTGTGACATATCGTGTGGATGGGAGCCCCTCGCTACCAACCTTATTATCTCCCACCTGATCCGCAGTAATCGATCCATCATCCATGACAACAGTCCCTTGCGCTTCACGAGTGCTCTCGTCGACTAAAAAAAAGCCATGTTTTGCCGTATGGAAACGATATCGAAATCCAAGTTCGTCTTGTTCCTTTGTTCCAATCATCAAACGGGACGAATCGTGTTTTCTCTCGAATCTGTGGAAATGTGTAATCCCAATTAGAACGAATTATACACAGCCGTAATCTGACTGACTGACGAACCACCAAATCCATCTTTTTCAGAAGGTAAACGGCAGAAGGCCATCGTCATCGTCGAGCGTAAAATCGACCCCCGAAGAACCATCACCGGCAGTACCTACGACACCGACGCCCCCACTACAGGAAAAAAAGAGGCCAGAGGCGGATGTACCGCGCGGCCCAGTGCCGTCTCTGCCTCGTGTCCCTCCAGTCGTTTCGGCAGCAACACTCTCGTCACTGCCTCCGGTACCGTTGCCCGGAGCTGGCGGAGGAGGAGGAGGTGGTGGTGGTGGTGGTGGTGGTGGTGGTGGTGGCGGTGGAGGAAGTTCCGGTGTTGGTGGTGACGGTGGCGTCGGTGGTGGCGATGGCGGTGATGCAGGAGGAGGAGGAGGAGCGGAACCGGCGGCGGCGACGGCGGCAGCAGCAGCGGCCGTCGAACCATCGCACGATAATAATCCGAAAAAACGTCCGTTCGATCATCACAAAAGCAACAAAGCTTCGTCAAACGGTTCGTTGCTTCATATTGGAAGTACGAACGAACCCAGTAATGGTAAAAAATCACCGAGTCCGAGTGACTCGTATACAAACAACAACAGGTTATCCTCGCTGGCGAATGGGCATCATCGGACTGATACGAGCGACGACATGGAAACTACGAGCGCGATTAAGAATTGCCCGATCAACGTGAGCAAGCATCGTAGCAACAGCAGTAGTAGCAGTACAACCAGTAGCAACGTCAGTAACAACAACAAGGGCGATGACGATGACGAGGACGATGACGAGGAGGATGATGAAGAGGATGATGACGATGAGGATGATGATGACGAAGAAGATGACGACGATGATAATGGTCGTGACGTTAACAATGACGATGGGATGATCGTAAAGGGTAACAAAAATGACATAACGAGAAAAGACATATACGTACCGCTCAGTAGTCCAGGTACGGATTATTGGCTTGCAAGGAATCCCGTCGCTGATCAGGTATTCATAACCGATGTTACGGTCAATCTGAAAACAGTTACCATCAGGGAGTGCAAGACTGAAAAAGGCTTCTTCCGGGAGAGGGATCCTAAGAGCGATATATATTAGGGGGCGGGAGGGAGGGGGTAAAAGAAAGACGTAATAAACAAAAATATAATCAGAGAAACAGACTCGACGGATAATGTCACCGCGTTACTAATAATTATCATTTGTACCTAATTCTTTTTTCTTGTAAATATTCGTATGAATTATTTTCGCGTCTGATACAAGTTCGTCTTTTTTATTATTATTATTATTTTTTACTCTTTTTAATTGAGAGGCTGCTGTCGTCGATGGTCGTATTAGTGACGTAATGTAAACAGTTCCACGTACGTTCTTCGATCTACTTTGAAATATTTTTATCGTTTATTCGAACAACTGACGATTTTCCGTGTAAGCGTGACAACAACGAGACGACCGTGGATTTTCAGGCTCGCAAGATACAATATTTCAACGGGAGCGGCTCATTTTTGTTCTCATTTGTTCGATATTATCTATTTTCTGAGAGCAATTTAACACAATGGTATTATATTACGTGGATTTGTTATACATTAAGGTAGTCCTTGCGAATTACCATGACGAATATGAATGCAATGTGCCACGATGTCCCTCGTTCGCCACTACGCCACGAAACATTTCTCTTCGGCCATTCATTTGTTTCTCATTAATTCAGCAATACTATCTTCTTACGTGGATGGGACGCTCTGGCTCGATCGAACGAACTTTTTTAACAAACAGATATCCTTCACCCGTGCAGAACCAGTAAATCCGTGATATAGCGTTTAATAACTATACATACATGTATGTATGTGTGTATGCGTGCGTGGCTATGTGTGTGTGTATGTATGTATGTACGTATGTATATTAATATTAACCCTTCCCTTCCGCTTATTTATTGTAAAGTGATGGAAACATTTTTAGAATTTTCACGAGATACGATTAGGCGTTTAATGCGAAAACGGCATGGACAAAATCAACTGAATTAATGGCAAGTATTAAGGATGTTTAGCCCGTGTGGGGGTAGTCATATGAAGAAAAAAAACTAGATTCGTTGAAAATTTACAGCAAGTCGCCTCTTTTTTAAATACTTTATGTATATTCCAACAGACTATTATAATTTGTTTATTATTAATGGAAGCTCGACAACTGTTGCTATCTTGAAAATACTCCAATGTTGTTTTGACTAGATTTTTCCTTTCATCGCGATGCCACAATTTTCGTCGAATCTCATTTTTGGACGTGACTGAGCTAAATGTCCCCAAAGCCCGTGAGTCTCTGCTGCCCAAAGAAAAGCGATTAAATATACACAAACATAGAAAAAATATTTTTTTTTAAGGGCATTCCTTGCAAAAGAATCGACAAATGTATAATTTGTACATTAATCGTAAAGACAAAAAAGGTCCAGTGTAAAAAGTGTAAATAGAAAATTTGTGCGGATTGAGAGCACCGGTAGTAGAGAGCATTTTTTTCTTATTTTTCTTCCAGTTATAATTTTTCTGTTCTATTTGCGTGCGTGTGTATATCGCGAGTGAATGTATGTACGCGCGCGAGTCCTCTGTGTGTAATGATTCAAAATACGACAATGCATATTGTCGTATTTTTACGAGTGAAAAAGAAACAAAATTGTACAAATAGAATGTCATACTGGGCTGCGATATCTTTCATTTGTCTTTGAGATTATAAATTTTTTGATAGATGGAAGAAAAGTGAAAAAAGAAGATGCTAACGAAAATACCAACACCCACCCACACACACGTACACACACACACTTTTGAGTGATGCGAGTAAGGCGAATTACTCACTTTTTTTTTTTTTTTTTTTTTTTCAATTTTCTTGTGTATCGAGACTACAAAGCGGCGCGCGTAGTACCGATAAAAATATTATTTAGTCGACGCAAGCGCAAACGCGTTATTCTATTAAAAACAAAAATTATAGTGGCAAAAGATAAAGCAGTGGGGCTGGCTGATCCACCTCTATTATTCTCCTACGATATTGTGAACTATACATATATTATTATTATTATTATTGTCATCATCATTATTATTATTATTATTACTCACACTACGATAGCCCGATATGTGAACCCCGCCGGTAGTAGGACATATATACATACACCAAATCCAAGCGTAATTTTAGTTCTGTCTGGTACAGATTTAATCCATATATTTGAATAAAAGCATACCTGAATCTCCGAGGCAATTTTCGTAATTTTCTTCCTTCACCCATGTATCCTTGCTCGAAACAAAAGACGTGTCAAGTAAAGTATAAACGCTTGGATGTAGTTGAAAAACAATATTATCGAGAGGCCTACATAAAAATGGAAAAGGATCCGAAGGGTTGGGTCGTTGGGTCTCATAACTGATAAGTGAAAAACGTGAAAAACGGTGCGTGCGTGGTGGTGAAGCAGGCCGAAGGCTAATTGTAAGTATACGGAGTGTGGCGGCGCTGTATTACGTGCATGCGCGTGTATCTATCATGCATGTTGGTTGCATATGGGTATATATCTCTCCGATGCTATTCGACGCGAGAAATTCTTGGCGTTGATCGTTCCTCGCGTTCCTCGACTATCCATTCGCGTCAGTCTCGCAACAAGAGGCATAGCGGAACAAATATAATTGACAAAATCGAGTGTCGTCAAATATTCCAAACGAGCCGAGTCGCGTATTGTTTGTTTGTTTTTTTTTTCGATTGGCCAAAAATTACGAGAGGGCTCTCTCGTCTTGCGTCAAGTACCATATGTGTCGGATCAACGACGTAGAACAACGATATGTGGATAAAACCACAAGAAGTTTTGTTGGCCAATGCTTTTTGGTAATAGAGTCCCCGCTCTTGCGATCTTTCACTATTTTGTGCTAACAAATATGCATGTGTATGCACGTGATCGCGTACCTGGATCAGTGTATTCGGTGTTGACCATCGAATATGTGAAATGTCAATGACATCAGCTGATGGAGCGTATCAATTATTGCCCATGTCCTTCGTCTCTCTTTCCCTCAAAATTTAGGATATCCCGAAAATTGGCCTCTTTAATCGGAAAAAGGATAGCCAAAGACAGCTTTATCGACTCTGCGACTGTTTTCTTTTTCGTCTCTTCTCGTTTATAAGACCGAACGAATGGTTTTCCAAAATAACATGTCCTGATTTTATCGACTCGACATCCTCCTGACGATGGAATAAATTAACTTACAAAAATCATATATGTTTTGACGATAATTCAGGGTCACGGAGCAGGCAACCGTCTACTTTGTTTTGCAAAGACGCAAGGGTCATGGAAAAACGGGAGGATTGGGTTCGATACTCGTAGGTACACTGGACAGTGTGTTCGACACAAAACCACCGCCTTTTAGAATACTACATCAAACCCCGTCGTCCGAGGTGTACTGGGGTAACGAATCCTCTTTTTAATGATAAACAAATTTAACAGACGACCGAACTCGAGATATGTAGCGTTATCGATTCTTCCATTGAGTTTCGTTTTCTTCTTGGTCATTCCATTAGCGGTAGCGTGCTCGCTTACTCACGACGAAATTGTCAATAATTGGAAATGGCTACACGCGAATCTCATGGATACCCTAAAATCCTTCGATACCGAGGAGGAGATAACCGATTTCGTTTGCTGCAAGATTCAATCGATTATAGCCAATAACGTGCCGGATTGTCAATTTTCCGAGGGTAAGAGTATACCGCCAACGTAGAGACAGGCAAGTATCGTAGAGGAACGAGAGATGAAAATTAATACGCTTTTGTTTGTTCAGAGGAAGATCCGCAATCGTTCAAAACGGTATCCTTCAAATTTCATCAATTATTCAATTTACCCAACGAAGACAAGCTCGTAAATTATTATTCGTGCAGGCGAGTATTATCCTAAATGGATCTCCGATTTTCTTCGTACTTATACACAATTTTTGCTTTCTAAAGTAGTCACGAATATTGGTAATGCATTGAAATTGGACGACTGAAAAATGAGATAACGAACAAATTTTAGTTATTGGAAGTCTCGATTACCGCGTCAGGGATGGCTCTATCTGTCCGTCAGTCACATGTGCTTTTATGCTTATATACTGGCAAGAGAAACGAAGTTGATAGTACGATGGGCCGATATCGTTGAACTCGACAAGACCAACTCTATTCTATTTCCCGACAGTATTCGCGTAATGACGCGTGACAATAAACAGGTATGATGATTATGTTGAGTTTATTTAAGCCATATATAACCCGACCGAGACGAGACGTATTCTTTCAGTTATAATTTGATTGAAACATCAAATGTTTTACCCATTTATCATCCAATTTTTTATATTTTCCAGCATCACTTTTCAATGTTTCTACGAAAATCCGAGACGTATTCGTTGATGGAACAACTAACCAACATTGCTATGAAACGGTGCGATTGCCATGTAACTCGAGCCGGAATCTATCGCTTATCATTAAACGTTGTAGTCGTATTTTCCTTCTGCTCGTACGGAGTAACCAAGATACGTATATTGGATCTCTTGCAGGCTCATCGACGAGAAAAGCGGCTTCAACGAGGATCGTGACCTTCTCAGCAAATTGAGGTAATCCAATCGTAGATTCGATCTATGAGTATGGTTAATATATGTGACTTTATGATGTACTTAATACTCGCTCCCTGCCTCCCTCCCTCCCTGCCTTCCTGATTATTTTGTCGCGTGAAAAAGACAATATGTAAAAATGCTTATTTGCAGCAAAAACGTGCCGAAAAAGCCTTCGTTCTTGAAACGCGATCTCGACGCGAGAGCTCACTCCGAAGCCTACAGGATACAATTCAGATTACCGGCGAGTGAAAAATTGGACGGGAGTATCGATGCTACTCTTTGGACTCCGTACAACAAACGTCACGTTTGGGGAAAGATATTTCTTTCGGAGAATTATTTGTGCTTCGAGAGTCGAGTGAGTGCACGACGCCTTGTCCGATTATTGTTTTTATCTCGTATATTTGGATCAATGTTATGATAGAAATGTTGGGATAAACTCGATGCGCGCAAGGAAAATTCCAAACGTACGATAGAGAAAGCCCCGAGAGATTATCATTATCAAGTGACGAAGGACGTGCGAAAAAAAAATGGAAAGAATATATAAGTTTGTGATACAATATTGATATTTTCTCGTCAGGTAAGACAAATGGTCAGTCTGGTAATACCGCTTAGAGAAGTGAGGCTCGTCGAACCAGCGGAAAACCAATCTTCAAACGCTGTTACGGACAAGTCGATATTGGTCACGACAACGAGATCCTCGTTTCTCTTTGCTCAGATACAAGATCGTGATTTCGTCGTCCAAAAGATCTCGGAACTTCTCTCAAAGACAAAATTGGTCCAACCGTGAGTTGAAAAGTGCGGAGGAGCCACAAGAATGGCTCGTCGGCAAACGAATATCCTAATTAAAATGTAATGTAAAACAAGATGTACAAATATTGCGATTTTTTGTTGTTATATCCGATCCGATCGATGACAAAGTGATGCGACGAGCAACGCGAACGGAGAAGGTTCGTCATCGGGTGGTGGATCGATCGATGATAGGAGGAAAAGTGCTCAAACGCGTTGGACATCACAGCCGGCTTTAATGTCGCTCTTCAAGGCTTCACTGAGCTCCCAAGCTTCTATAAAACAGGAGGCAAAGGAAAAACAGTGGGAGCTTCATTTTGCCGAATACGGGAGAGGCATTACGATATATAGAACGACGGAAACGGCCAAACTCGTTATACAAGGAGTTCCGCAGACTCTTCGTGGCGAAGTTTGGCTTACGTTTTCCGGTAAGCTTCAATTTTTTAAATTATCTGAACGCAAAAGAGAGAGAGAGAGAGAGAGAGAAAGAATTGAGAAAACAACTTGAAAACAACCCCCGTGAAACGTGCATAATATAACGTTAAAAAAGCCTTTCAACGCTTTCAAAAGCCATTCATTCCTTCATCCGTGTTTGTCGAACAGGCGCGATAAACGAAATGGCCATGAATCCAGGCCTGTACAAATCACTGGTCGATCAATCGTTGGGAAAATCGTGCCAGGCAAACGAGGAAATCGAGAGAGATCTTCATCGTTCACTTCCGGAACATCCGGCCTTTCAATCGGATACAGGAATAAGCGCACTCAGACGAGTTTTATCGGCTTACGCGTGGCGGAATCCACAAATAGGTAATACGGCAGCACAGCGATTTTGGGGAGACAGCGGGTATTATCCGTCCTCATTTTTTCTCAAACTCGACAGGCTACTGTCAAGCAATGAACATCGTTGCCTCCGTTCTTCTCATTTATTGCTCCGAAGAATCGGCATTTTGGCAGCTGTGCAACGTGTGCGAATCCCTGTTACCCGATTATTACGATCGTCGTGTCGTCGGTGCGCTCGTTGATCAGGGCTTGCTCGAAGAATTGGCGGCCGAACATCTGCCTTCTTTGCACGCGAAGCTCGGTGAACTCGGGGTAATACGGGTCATATCGTTATCGTGGTTTCTCACGATATTTCTGAGTGTAATGCCAACCGGTAGCGCCGTCAACATCATGGATTGTTTCTTCTACGACGGCGCCAAAGTTATCTTTCAAGTTAGTGTTTTTTGTTTTTCCTTTCGGTTTCACTTTTCATACGCACGATTATCGCCGATCGTATAAAATTTCGATGATTAATTTTTGATGAAATTTCATGTTTTCGTGGCTGTATCCCGTCAGATTGCATTAACGGTGCTCGAGTGGAATCAAGAGAAATTGCTAAATTGTCGGGACGATGGGGAGGCTATGCAATTGCTTACGGATTATCTCGGCGGTGTATTCAACGACGAGGGAGCCGTTTTGCCCAGGCCACTCGACACGGCCATACCGCCGCGAGTAATTTTACAACAATTATAAATCCTTGCATCGTTTAATCGGCGTTCAATTTGTTTGAATTTGTGGATAGTCCTCGGAACAGCTTGGACCTACCTACCGTATTATACTTTTCAGAGCATATCCGTTCAAACGTTAATTTACGAAGCGTACTCGAGATACGGATCGCTGACTATCGGTAGAATAGAGCGGCTCCGATTGAAGCATCGTCTACGAGTCGTTCAGACATTGGAAGACGGAATCGAGAAGAACGTTTTGAGAAGCGTCATCGTCGACAAATACATGAACATGGAAGAATTACAGGTGAGAAATTTCATAGCCCCAGGGGTTCGATGCGGAGCTCCAACATCTTTGGCTTTTTTTGTATCCAGACATTATTGAGCCTGGTGAGAGAAGAATTGATGAGCCAACGAAAATCGGAAGCTGAACGTTACGATCCTACCCAACCGCCTTACGAGGCTTATAAAATTGATTTTGAACTATTTCGTATATTGTTTGGTGCTTTATCACCATGGGGCAAGTGTACTCAGGCCGAATCACTCGCGGCTCGATTATTTAGGGTGAGTTTTTCTCGTTGTTTTTCACGACTAATTTTTCGTTCTCATGAATCTATCTCTTTGCTATTCTCATTTGTGCGATTCGCAGCTAATGGATCGTAATCGTGATGGACTTTTGAATTTTCGAGAACTCGTTCAAGCTATAGGCATGACCGCGACGGCGGATTTGACCCAACGTCTCAAACTATTATACACGTTGCATCTTCCTCCATTATTGACGCCTGTGGACTTTGATTCACCCACTCATTCCGGTATTGCAAATTCATTCCTCTCGATGAGCCACTAATCGTCAATGATATAGATGATATACATATTTATCCTCGATTCATTTTCAGCGGATGGAGCGGAAGTAGCTGCAGAAGCGACCGACTTTTTTGACTCTATGGAACAGAGCATTGCGTCGCTCGAGTTACCTCTATCGAGTCACGCCGATGAATTCGCCAATGTTCCATCATTATCCCGTTCGACGAGCTTAAGCAGTCATCATGGAACAACGGGAGAGGAAGGGACCGATCAGTCTTGGGAAATTCAAAGTATGGGCAGTCTCCGTTCGATGCTCGACTCCAAGGACAGTCCGTTGGATTTAAAAAATGTACCAAAAATGTCGCAACGCCACTTTATCGCATTGTGGAAAACGTTGTACGACATGTTTCCCGCTCAGCCCGAGGATCAAGAAGTCTATCACAGTATTGCGTCGATCGGTAGGAAGATCCTCGTTACATTCCCCACCGACTATTTTTAAAACAGTCCCGACGCAGAGACATCGTATGCGAAATCCCCCCCCCCCCCCCCGGCCACACAGAGTTGCCAACAGAATCGCTCTCCGTTACTCCTCGGGCATTTAGCCGTTGTTTTCTTTACAGGCACTCTGTTGCTGCAATTAGGAGATGTGGGAAAGCGTTTTTATGTTGAACGCGATGAATCCGAAGATAGTTTGTTGCTCCTCGATACGGACGTCGCTCACAGCACCAAATCGCCGAGTTTCGCGAGGGTAATTCCTCAAGGCTAAACACGTCGATGGAAACAATTAACAAATTTTTTTAAATAAAATCTATTTGGATGCTTTCAGCAGTCGCCCGACCGCAATGGAAATCCTTCGACATCGTCGGCCAACCCCTCGACTGATCCCGACTGGGCGATAAACGTTGAGCAATTTCTAGCCTCGGCGCTCACCGGACCAGCGATAACAGAGTTTTTCAGCAAGCGCGAGAATCTCACAGAGTCAATAGGAGCCTTGAGAAATCGTCGGTTCAATCGGGTTCATTCGCTCTCGGACACCCCGATACTTCACGTATGAAACAACTCATCTCGTCACGTCGAATATCTTCTCTCCTAGACATTACTAAAATAAAAATTATCCCATTCAAATGTAATTCTTATCTCGTATCAAGTTCTACCCGACCATTTTAGCGATGGCCTAGAAATAGTTTTTTTTTTTCCTTGGCAGGCCGACTATTACGATTTGTAAAAACGTTAATTCTGCTCATTCTAATGTATACCTATGGATAGCTGTTATTTTTGTAAATGTAAGAGTAAAAAAAAATATATATATATATATATTTTTTTTCCACTAAAAAGAATCTGTCATAAGGCTATTTTACAAAAGATTGCATCGATATGTAAATAATACGTGTATATAAACTCTCAAAATCCATTTAGAAAATTCGTTCAGTTTGCCTTTTCGCCTGTTCCCATAGGTAGTTTAATAAACGAAAAATTTATGTACGTACGTACGCACGAATGGTAAATATTGGTTTTACGTTTAACACACGAGACACCATTTGGTTCCTTCGGATGATTTATTAAAAATGATTACATGTTGCAAAAGTTTAATAATTCTTTGCAAGAATGTTGTCTTTCTTGCCGAGACGCACTATGCAGTCATCCGATTCTCCCTGAAACAAAAAATGCAACGATTGGCTATGGTTAAATAAAAAGGAAAACACATTAATAGTAATGGGAATGAAAATGGAATAAGATGGACGATCGTTTCATATTATTGTTGAAAAATCATTATAAGGTTAAACCAATGCCAATGTCTGACAAAACGAAAGAAAATTGTATCGTAAGAAAAATGATAAACGTGATCCAGTAGTTAAAAAAGAAAGTGACTTAATAATTTTGTCCTACTAAATAATGAGCAACTGGGCCTGTAACAGAGGGCCACGGATACCGTATCCTGGATAATGACGCGATGAATTATTCACTACAGTTTTGAAAGTGCATAGCTTCGTTTTATAGTTACCATGCGACGGATGGCTCCGCAGATTGCGTACATCTTGTGAGTTTCCGTCATTCTGCCGGTTGTTGGATCGACATCAGACAATGTCAGTTGAATCGAGGCATGATCTTTCGCATAAATGATACGATTGCTCGACGAGCTGAAATAAGTAAGCACGAGAAGAGTGTAGCGACATAACCTCAAGTCGAAGAGAGCCACCACGGCGGTACGAGTCGGCGGTGGTCTCGAGAAAAATTCAACAATATATTTAAGAAAAACAAGATGCTGCCATACGTGCACTCGCAAGCCCACTTGATCACTAACATACGCACAAGAAGGTATCTTTCTTGCAAAAGTTTTCAACAAAGCCCGCGCAGACTCGTCTCGCAACTTGACAATAATTGTCATAAGAGCGTCGAATGTGCACGTGTGCTTGATCACTCACCACTTTCTCGGCCAGTAAAGATCGACGAATTCTCCGGCTTCGTTCTCCATCGTTTAAGGAATTAAACTGAAATAAAAAAGCTTTATGAAGGATAATTTCTTTGGAGACCGTGAATTAACAAGATTTCGCACGATAATGTGTTATATCGTTGTAACGAACGTACTTACGATTAAGCAGTAATCTTTGGAAAGACTCGGAACAGGAAAAGAGACCGAGAGCAGCACGTTCTACCGGAAATTGCGCACAGCTCTGAATCAGTAGGAATAAAGTGAACAAGAGAGTGGACAGCATACAAGTTTTCGTAGACTCATTCGAGGATAATAAAATCGCGCTACCTTTACCACTCGACAACTACAAAATATGTTTGACTCATTTTCGGTCACAGATGAATTATATATGAATGCACTCAACATCGCAGGCCACACATCATAGACGTACATACACAACTTGTCTTGCCATAATTGTATCGTTTGACGATCGTGAAAAATATCGTTGAAGCGCACAAACGTCTTGACCTTTGCGAGTCAGTGGAAAAGTGTTAAAAATGTCAATTTTAATTATTGGACAATTTCAAGATAAAGATTTAGGGAAATATTGAACCCGAAACGCAATTTCACGAGGCTAGAGAGGCTGTGCAGCAAGAACCACGTCGTTAAAATATCATATATTATTGAAATAGTATATTTCATGTACATAACAAGGAACTCGGAGAAATGCGTTGGTACAGAATATAGATGATCCGCTAACCGTCAGAGGGCGATGGGCGAAAGGGACTTGTTCCCTTGTTCTCGCTGCATGGAGTACTGCTGCGTGCTGCTGCGCTGTTGCAGCACATACGTGCACGACGTCTGTCACCGTTCATCGCATGTAACATAGTGTTTGGAACGCACACTCGACTCGCAGCAGGTGCCGTATTATTGAGCGATCGTGCGATACGCGATAAACGCAATATGTCCGTCGATAATGGAAATCGTATAATGTAATTCTGTCAAAAGTTGTGAATCGTAAATCGAACGGGCGTAGAATATTATTAATTCGCATTAGACGGCCAAAGTGTTTGATGCGATGGGGAACGCGGATACGAAACTTAATTTTCGTAAGGCAGTTGTTCAGCTGACTTCGAAAACCCAGGTGATTTACATCCGTTTGGGATCCGAAACGGCTCAATCCGCTTTACGTTATTTATTGAAAGTAGTGGGAGTAGCGCGATTCTCGGTCCTAAATCGTGTTGATCTTTTCAGGTGATCGATGCATCGGACGATGCGTTCTGGGATCAATTCTGGTCGGAGAATGTTTCCAATGTTCAAGATATTTTTACTCTCATACCAGCACCTGAGATACGGATCCTGAGAGAAGAGGCACCTTCGAATTTAGCAACTCTGTGTTATAAAGCGGTCGAGAAATTGGTCAAAGCCGTTGACAGTAGTTGTAGAACACAACAGGAACATCAGACAGTATTGAATTGCTGTAGATTGCTTACAAGATTATTGCCTTATATATTCGAGGATCCAGATTGGAAGGGTTTTTTCTGGTCGAGTTTGCCGGGAAAAGAGGAGAATGACGAGAGCGTGCCTCTGGCCCACTCGTTGCTCAATGCGCTATGCGTTAGTATTTGTAAAAAGTAAGAGACATTAGTCGTTTGGTCATGGTCATAATCTTTTGTTATTTCTAATTTTATTTCAGGATCTCTTATTCTGTCCAGATTTCACAGTGGCGGCCAACAAAAAATCGGGTCCCGTATGTCATATTTTACTTTTCAAATACATTATCGTTTTGTCACGTTTAGCATATTTGTATCCGAATTGTGCGATCCATGGAGGGCGAGAGAGAGAGAGAGAGAGAGAGAGAGAGAGAGAGAGATCGAGATCGAGATCGCCCGTGGTTATAATTATCGATTAATATACTTGTGTACAGGACAAAGCCGAGGAATTGCAATCCATCGACAGCTGCGAGTATATTTGGGAAGCTGGAGTGGGATTTGCTCATTCCCCTCCTCGTTACCCGATACTTGATTCAAATCGCACGGAACTGTTGAAGCTCCTGTTGACGTGTTTTAGCGAGACCATGTACAATCCTCCGAGCGATCTGTCAATAACGCCAAATCGTTGGATTCAGCATCTCACAAGCACCGAAAATCGGTACGTTGATTCACAGTTTGGCAGTTGCATTACATAAGTTTGGTTTGGTTTTGTTTAGTTTGGCATAATAGTTATAGAGTAAAGGATCGAGTACACGTCGCGTTGGTCGACTACTCGGTTTACCCAACGTAGTAAAGAGAAACGAGACCTTTTTATAGACACGCTTTGCCGATGTTTACGTCTTTGTTGAATACCGTATGCGCCTACAATCCTGTTGGCTTTGGAATACCGTACAATCATCTCTTGTTCACGGACTCGCTCGAGCCTCTGGTCGATGTTTCGCTCCAAATATTAATAGTCACACTCGATCACGATACGAGTTGTGGCACTGCAACGACGGACGAAGGAACCGTGGGCGACAATCTTTTCATCAATTATCTCAGCCGTATACACAGAGACGAAGGTAAAAAAGAGAAACGACATTAGAATAGATGAATTAAGTTAATCTTTTCCTGCTGGTGGAAAATAACTATGTATCCGGTTGTTTAATTCGTTCAGACTTTCAATTCGTTCTGAGAGGTATCACCGGATTGCTGAATAATCCAATGATGCAGACGTATTTACCAAATTCCACAAAGAAGGTGCATTTTCATCAGGAACTTCTCGTATTCTTTTGGAAAATGTGCGATTACAACAAAAAATTTTTGTACTACGTACTGAAGAGTTCCGATGTGCTCGACGTGTTGGTGCCGATCTTGTACCATCTTAATGATTCGAGGGCGGATCAGTGTAAGTACATATATCGAACAATCTCGTTATAATACCAGGTGATGATTTATCCTTGAGCATTATGCGGTCTCTGTCTCTTTCTCTCTCTCTCTTCCTTCCTCCGCCCCCTCCTTCACTCCCTGGCTCCCTTAATCTCTCTCTTTCTCTCATACAGCGAGAGTCGGTCTGATGCACATTGGTGTCTTTATCCTTCTTCTATTGAGCGGGGAACGTAATTTTGGAGTTAGACTTAACAAACCGTACACGGCTACGGTTCCAATGGACATTCCCGTATTCACAGGTAAGACTAAACAATGAGCATGCAAAAATGGATATTACGATATATATTCGATTCTTGTAATAATATGAGATGCAAAGAGAACGAAAAGTGAAAGAGATAATAATAATGATGATGATGATAATAATAATAATAATAATAATAATAATAATAATAATAGTCATATCTCGATTGTAAGGAACGCACGCCGATCTTCTAGTCACCGTTTTTCATAAAATCATTACAACCGGACACCAAAGATTGCAGCCCCTGTTCGACTGTTTGCTCACTATATTGGTGAACGTGTCGCCTTATCTGAAGACATTATCGATGGTCGCGAGCACAAAATTACTGCATTTACTCGAAGCATTTAGCACACCATGGTTCTTATTCTCCGCTCCCACCAATCACCATCTCGTATTCTTCCTGCTTGAAATATTCAACAATATAATACAGGTGAAGAAAATTTCGGTTGGAAGGGAGAAAATGTTGGGAGGAGTTTAGTAATTGGGGTAAATGTATTTTTTGTTTGTATGTATCCGATCAGTATCAATTCGATGGGAACAGCAATTTGGTTTACACGATTATACGGAAGCGACAAGTTTTTCACGCTCTCGCTAATTTGCCGAGCGACTGCAGTACGATCGCAAAGTCGTTGAGCAAACGTCAACGAAGGCCGATACCGTCGACGAGCACGTCGACCGAGAACGTCAGCGAGGCACCGATGGAAGGCTCTCGTCCGGCTCAGCCCGCCGAGCCGGGTACTCTCAAGGCTACGCTTCTCGAAACTCCCGGTAAAATAGTATTTTATGGTTAGTCGTTAATCGGCGAAAAAAAGGAAAGAAAAATAATGGGTGAAATCGGAAATGATCTTTGGGTATAACATTGCTTCGTTAGGAATCGAAAAAATGACGGAGAAAGAATCGGCTCATCCACTGAGTCCTTCGGTCGACGTCGACGTGGGAAACACGTTAACGGACAATGGTCACGAAGATGCGACAGCGACACCGGAGATTTCGTCGGCTCCGACGAAACAAAAGTCCATAGTACCGGTAATTACGATCGTTGTCGTTGGTGGTGATCTTTTTTCATATAATTATCGCGATGACATTTTGACTTTCGAAATTGGATGATGGCGTAGAGAGGTGGGATTCGCGTCGGTGAACAGAGTAATCACATCGCTGCTACGAGTCAATGGGTACCATCGGGTGATTGGGTCTATCAATGGAAAACAAAATTACCGCTGCAGACGATCATGAGATTGTTGCAAGTACTCGTGCCACAGGTTGAAAAAATTTGCATCGACAAGTGAGTACGAAGATTTTTCCGAGCTTGATAATCGAATAGGATCGTCCCGATCGATTGTTCCTCGACTCACCGACCGTGCTATTTTTTTAAATGTCACAGAGGTCTAACCGACGAGAGCGAGATACTGAAATTTCTACAGCACGGAACTCTCGTCGGTCTGTTGCCAGTTCCACATCCAATTTTGATCCGAAGATATCAGGCAAACGCCGGCACGACAGCATGGTTCCGCACCTATATGTGGGGGGTTATTTATCTGAGAAACGTTGAACCACCCATTTGGTACGATACGGACGTCAAACTCTTTGAGATTCAAAGAGTCTGAGCTACGATGTCCGAAGCTCGCCCATCAGCCATCGGTACGAATAACAGCGCATACATCGATATATGTAATGGCGTGTAAATGTGTTTACCTTTGTGGAGATAGTATTGCGCTAAACCGATCGGGTACTTGGAAGTCTCGGCAACATTTCCCAAAAAGGAGTCAAGTAGTAAATGAAAATTTCTGTAATCTATCCACGAGCACTCGATACTTTGTTGACCTTGACAGGCACGCAAACGTGCGCGCGCCCGTGCACACACACAAATACACACGACATTGGAGGTGTTTGGAGTTTACGCCTGCAGATCAATAGGTCAATTTAGTTAAATTTTTCCAATGAGAAATTCATAATAATCGGCCGAATTTAATGTTTTATATATATCTACAAATGTAAATCACGACATTGTGTCATGCGAAGAATGTCCGAAGAAAATCACAACACATTATATATATTCAATGAGAGGTGCTCGGCTTTGTGAAATATTTAATATCGAGTGAATATCGGGGACGAAAGAATAAGGGGAGGCCCGTTTTAATAAATGAAAATTGGATCTTTATATGATACAACGACGGTGTAGTTTAGTTTGGCTTCGCACCGAATATTGCGGCACTTTTCATTGGAAAAAACAAATACGAACGTATGCTCCGAGCTATCGGAACGAACTTGGCTATTTCCATGAAATTTTATAGTTATAAATTGTAATAATAATTCGATCGAATGATGAATGAAAGTTGCTTTTGACGGAATTAACGAACCAATTTTTGAAAATATACCTCTTGGAAATCCGATTTGGCATCTCGTACATTCACGAATTCTAATCACGTTAGAATCTTGGATATCTGCGGATGTGCGGTGAAAAATTATTCACGTTGAACATTCATCTTTATTATTTGTCTTTGTCATTGTTGTTTTAGTTTTATAAATGTAATCGATGCTCGCTCTATTCTTCTTTTACATATTGCTCCCAATACGTTGACTCAACGATCGCTTCATCAACGTACCGCAATACACATGGTACTTATTCTCGACATTATTACTCGTGCGTGTGCATCTTTCGAAAAGTTGTTTTCGAAAATAAAACAGGAACGAAAATAAGAAAAAAATGGAAAATCATTAGACGAAAATTTTGAACCCACCATTACCAATGGATTTGGTATCGGCATAGCGATTTGCCGCTCTTGGCTAGGTAGAGAAGGGTGGGTGACGCGTTTTATGACAACTATCGTTGGATCATTTGGCTATTGATTTTCATGACTTTGTCGTAAGATTGCGGGGGAGCTTCTTCCTCCGGTGAAGTAACCGGTGGAATTTGAATGGCAATGTGATAAGGCGGTGGTGGTGGTGGCGGCGGCGGCGGCGGTGGTGGAGGCGGAAGAGGAGGTAGTGGTTGGATTTGGTTGGGTCAACGATTGTTGTTGTTGTTGTTGTTGTTGTTGTTGCTGCAGGTCCCCCATTAAATTCAAAATTCCCCGAGGTACTAAGAGATTGGAATGTTGTCGCGTAGGATCGTGGTCGCGAGTCGTTAGAATCGACGTCAACGTCGCTATCCGATCATCTTGAACGAGACGTTCCGTTCCTTGGAAAGCGGGTATTCTACATTTTTGGAGGAGAAGTAAAGAAGGATTAATGAAGGATAATGAACGAAACGTGTTATTGAAAAATGAAAAAAAAAAAAGAAAAGACTTGCCCCGTTGTTGTTGGAATGCGCGGAGGAAGGGCTTCCCAACGTGGATGATTGTTTCGAGGACGACGAAAGAGGCTCGACAAGTAGAAACAACCGAAGATCAACAGGGATAAAAGAAGAACGCAGAAGATGACCGGGAGGTCAACATCCTGTCGTTACGACGTGTACAACTTGCGATTAAAAATACGTAATTGGCTGAAGCGTGTTCGATCGCGATCGAGCGGTCGATGAAAATGAGGAGATACCGATCGACGATAATGCGTGCATCGTTTCAAACTTGTTTCAAAGCTCACCCAGTTTTCGAGATCACACGTAGCGACTGATACCAAGTCCGCTGCGAGTATGAAAAAAGTCCAACCACAGCGTTTCACTCTGTAACCGGCAAGTTCCGTGTCGCTTATTTCGGAGAAATCCAAAAAATACGCTCTCGACTCGTACCGTCGTTCGTTGTCTCGTTCGTAAACGTGGCTGGTCTCTCTGGTTACCGCCGTTTAGACCACTACCGCCGCCTGCAGCCGCCGCCTGCAGCCGCAGCGGCGGTAGCGGTCACGTTTGGAGAGAGAGAGAGAGAGAGAGAGAGAGAGAGAGAGAGAGAGAGACCGTTTTTAGAAACGAACAAACAAACCCAAATTAAATTACCACAATGAAAATAGATAAAGAATCTCATCGCTCCTCCCGTGTTGTAACTACAAGAAGAATCTCGGTTGATAATTATGATCCGAGGAGCGAGAAAAGTTCCGAGGATTAATAATAATAATAATAATAATAATAGTCATATGTGCGCGATATTTTCGGTGTACCGTAACGAAACGCGATTTGGGCGACGTGTCTCTCGATTTGTTACGCACAAATTTGTGCGTAACAAATCGAGAGACACGTCGGTGAATCGCCCGTAGAGTTCGCTTTTTCAATCGTCGATCAACCGAGAGATACCTACGTACGTAAGTAAATACGGGTGAATGGCTTCTCTTTACTAATTTATAATCGGCAAAGTAATCGGGTTTAATAAAAAATATCAAGCCATTCACCGATATAAATAGTACATCAACCCTGTTATCAGGGTTTTCGTCAAAAAGTCCATATAATCGAGTATCACCCTGTATATGTATAGGAAGTAGGTAGGTAGGTAGGTAGGTAGGTATACCTTCCACGGAATATTCTCTCGGTAGACCTTTTTGTTCGTTTAATTACTTGCGTATGTAGTTCGAACGTGCCGCTCTATAAGGATAACGGGAATCCTACGCTCATTGGAATTTCTCGTTTCTTCGTCGATACGTGGAATGGAAAAGGGAAAAGGGTAGAATCGTGAAAAGCCGGGATCGTAAAAACCACTCGGAAAGACATCTACTCGATGCGAAATTGCGAAGGTCCGAGCGGAACTGAGTCAACCGAGGCGTCCGAGCCCAGAGGCCCGTGTCCCCCGTGTCCCCCGTGCCATTAGGCGCTATTCCGCGAGACCAACGCTGCGTGCGACCGTGCGAGTCGCGGGTCGCGGCATGTTATTACATATACATATAGGTAGGCAGGTAGGTAGGTACTTGTTCCATACGTCGACGTCTTCTATGTATGTATAGACATATAGGTCCACCGTCCACCCACCCGGTGATGTAGGTAAACCGCGCGTGGACACCGGCCGAAACACGGCCGGAATACCGCCGGAATACGGCCCGAGGATCATCATAATAAGGGAATAAGGATCGGATCGTACCTATAGTATGTGTCTGTACCTAGACGAGTTTGGAGAAATAGGCATCGTGAAAATGTAAGAAAAAAACGAGGACACGGGCAATGGTGGTGGTAATATCGCGACGTCTGCCGCGAGACTCAAAATTCCTTGCCACGGGATGATCGCGCGAGTCCTCCGATCTTTACGTCGGTTTATTATTCGGCACTTGTACTTTTTTTTTAATATTCATACCTTTTCTCGATAGCTCCCGTTGGCATCCAAAGGGAACCGCCCCGTGTCGAGTCGAATCGACGAGTATTACCGTCAACCGGCGTGGACCTTGGACGTCGACCGTACTGCTCGGAAGGATGCGTAGATATCGTCGAGCGACGGTAACACGTAACACACGTTTCGGAGAATCCTCCATTCTCGGCATTGCAGTACGATCGGACTCTTGGTTGTTTACAGCCGAATCCTTATCGGACAACGACCAATGATAAAAGCATCGAGAGACGCTTTTCGTATCGATAAATACGTCCAAGTAAAAAATGTAGAGTTTAATCGTTGCTATTTGCGGCATCATTTTTTTCTTACAGGACAGCATTGTTGCCGTTCGTCGGCAGCGTTCAAAAATATCATAATCAACGTGTGTGCGAGAAATTTGAAAAGAGAGAGAGAGAGAGAGAGAGAGAGAGAGAGGGAAACATCGATAATCATTATTCGTTCGAAATAATAATCGAATGTCGGCCCGAATACATAGGGCGTTTTTCATTTCTCTATTATAGATATCGACGTATGTACGTATGTACGTACGTAGGTACCTTATGTTGCTGATCGCACGAGTAAACGTCAACAGTCCTCGAATAAATAAGTCAAGTGATTTTCGAGGATGAAAGATTGGTAGCGAGTTTCGAGTAGGTAGGTAGTGGGATAACGCTGATCAGGAAAGTACTTACGTTTTTTTTCCTTCGACGTGTATCCCGAAATAAATTGTTGTTCGTTATTGATAGGTATAGGAGGACGATTGGTACGAACCGCCGCGATCCAACATCGATGTATCGGCAACGGCTTCTTCTTTATATTGTATTAAATTTCTCTTCCGCGCGTACTTAATATCAAATAGGTACCATTACAATTACATATCAGGAATGGTGTACGATCGATCAACGGCCAATATACGTAGCTATAATAGGTAGGTATCTAATATTATGAAATGAAGAAAAGTCTTGCTCAAGAACTTTATTGCAATATTCCTAGTGTAGGTACATAGTATAAACTGGCTGTACCTAACTCTATAGGCGCATTCGCCCTCGCCTTATCTTTTCCTCTTTCTTTTCCGTCATTTTCGGACGGAAATATATTGTATATATGTATATTGTATAATACTATCGTCGATCCTTTAAATATTTATTTTATCGTCGTGTTTGATTAAACTAGGGTATAAATAAACGTATCGTTTTTAAATATAATAGTCTATAGCCTCGTGCATCGAACAGCGCATTGTGCCGAATTCTTTTTATTTTCTTCCATATTTGAAGATAAATTCGTCAATTCGGAATCAAAACGTTCACGTTTATGAATATTTAACGGGTACCGAGGTGGCTAACATTATTGTTACTGGCAAGCTATCCTATACGTGTACGAGTTTCTCAAAATTATCAAAAATCCCTCTCTTCTTATCTTCGTTCGCGTATAAAAACGAGTTAGTTACTACATCCGAATTAATTATAACTAAATTTAAGGCATTTATTTGCCCTCGTATCTTTAATATCATTCTATGCCGTTGGTTAATTGCCCAACTTTCTAATTCCTATACATGGCGGAACAATTTCGATCGGAGCTTTCTTTCGATGGAGATTCAAAACAGAGTCGTCGTTACACTTTGATACGGGTATCCAAGCTCAAAAATAAAGCGGATGTACGTTCGGGACTTGACCTTTCTTTCGTTTTTTTTTTCCAAAACTAATTGAACAATCGAATCGTAGTTTTTCATGATCCATCTACCTTTTTGTCGTACTTTTAATATTATTTACAGGAAGAAAAATAAATCATTGCCTCGACGACGGGCTAGTAAAACTTAGATTTTAACGTACGATACCTCCTTTCCATTCGCCCTCATTTGGACTACGCTGCAACGTGTATCGGTCATTTTATAATAATAATAATGATAATAATAATAATAATAATAATAATAATAATAATAATACTAATGATAATAGTAAGTTTAATAATAATAATAGAGATTTCCCGATTCGTTGATCAACTAATTACAGAGCATCCTGAATATCTCAAGTCATTCGTACACACATACATGCACGTACCTACGTTTAAAAGACCGTAGGTCCCAAAATCCTTTTATCACATCATTCTGCTTGTCGTAAAGGAACTAACAATAAGGGGGTTTATCTGTTTATCTGTTTATCTGTTTGTCTGTCCGTCTGTCCGTCCGTCCGTCCGTCCGTGGGCGATACTCGCTTTATTGGAGGACACTTTCACCCAAACCCACTCCGAACGTCGAATCTTTATTAAGATCGTAAAAAAAGGATCGAACGTACGACAAAAAACAAAAGAAGAACGATCGAGTGCATCACATATTATTTCGCTCGAACAATTGTCGTCACTTATTCAAGTCTTTGTCTCCATTTTGTTCCTTTTTCCACAATTATTGAGTTGCCGACGAAAGGTTAAAAATGTTCGTGCGACGCTGAACACGCGTGAACACATACGACACACGGAAAGGCATTATTTACGAAGGCATCGTTACGACTCACTTTTTTTTTCGTGTATCGTCCAGCGTGATTTTTAAATTTTTAAATTCGTGTATGCTCTCTCGTGAATTTTATTCTCGGCGAGACGTCGAGTGAACACGGCAGTTGCTAATTTCTCACTCCAAGAAAACTAGATTTCATCGAACAAGATCGTCGGCTTGTCTTGGCTAATTTTCATGAATTTCCCGTAACATATCGTATACGAAAGATTTCCCATTTTCAATTCTCGGACGTCTTTGTGAATATTTATAATTTATTTTTCTTACGTATTTCCTTTTTATTTTGTTGGCGTGTGCGTTGTTTGTTTGTTTCTTTATATGAATAAATGGGTAGAAAAATTTGTACAAAAGGTTGAAGCGAGGGTAAAATAATCGATGATTGGCGAGTTGTAAGATGTTGGTGCGAGATTTAATATCGGGCCCATGATAAAATCGACCAACGTCGACTTTTCTTTTCGATCGCATTCTCTCTCTCTCTCTCTCTCTCTCGAAACGCACACGGCGAATCAACATTCGAAAAGAAAGCACTTTAGGCCTCTCGAAGCGCCGCGAATCATTCGCACGGTTACGTATTATATAATCTCATCGATTCAATTAAGTAAGCCTTTTGCTCTCGGCGACAACATTCGTTCGTTCGTATACAAAAGCATTCGTACATTGAAAAGCTCGTTCCGTGGACAAACAAAACATTCTTTGGATCAAACGTTGAGACAGTCTCGTTTCTTGCGGTGCTATGACAAAAACGAACAAATTAAAACGTACTAATCTGTTCTTGGAAATTGTGCGAGACGTGAATTTTGCAATTTAGCGTCTCGTAATTAGAAATTTTAACGAAACGATCGCTCCAAAGGTCTTTGAGGAGTTTGATGATGACGATGACGATGAGGAGGAGGAGGATGAGGAGGAGGAGGAGGAGGAGGAGGAGGAAGACGAGACGAAGGAGGAGACCGACGACGGAGATATCTCGGTTACGCGTTCGTGGATCATCAGAGCGAAAGGCTTTGAGGGAGAGAGTAGGTACGAAGAAGGAAAAAAAAAGAAGAAACAAACTTGGAGGAGAAAATGTGTGTTTGAAGCGCTTTTCCCGTAATGCAAAGCGAATAGATGAAATATGGAGAAAGGGAGAGAGAGAGAGAGAGGGAGAGGAGAGGCGAGATGACTCGAAGAGGTTTAACAGATGGTCTCGAGGGGTGCAGTCTTGGTGCTCGGATTTTGCGTCACGCTGTCTCCCATGCTCGGCATTCCGTGACTGGTTGTACTGAGGCCGTTACCCTGCCTTCCGGCATTTGCCCGGGGATTTCTGTTGAAGAGCCTCTTCAATCCGGCCCTTACCTGGGGCTGCCAACCGACCACGATGAAAATGAAGAGACCCTGAAGGGCGTTGAGAAGGTCGGTAAAATACCACACGTAGTGAGGACCACCGACGAGCCAAGATAAGACGTCCGCGATCCACGTTACGCCCATCACGATTACGAGCTTCATGCATACGCGACCTAGAGCGGCACTGAAATCAAGCAAAAATTTACACTTTTTTCGTTTTCCTTTCTTTTTCTTTTTCTTTTGTTTGTTTGTTTTTTTGTTTTTTTTTGTATCATTTTCCATTAATTTATCAAACGCAGCTCCGGTAGCGAATTATAAAAGGATTCGTCGCTCGGTCTTTCTCTCGGTCAATTTCATGTCAGGAGGATGCCGTCCCGATGACGGAATAACGGGACGGCGGAGCTCTTTTGCTCGGTATTCGTGCGAGCGCGCTCGAGCCCCGCTCGTGTATCTTCGGTAGGAGACCGGTCGTTCATAATAATTAGCAATGTTACGGAAATAGAATTGCCCCGCTTATGCAGCAGGGAACTGCAGGAGGGAAGGAGGGGCGAAGGAGGGGGAAGGAGGGGGAAGGAGGCGGAGCGGGAAAGGGCGAGAACGCACGAGCCGCAAAGTATATATTTCTCCGCGGAGCAAATAACGGCAAGGGGAGCAAAACGAGGAAAACCTGCCGGCGCGAGAAGAGCGATCGAGGAGATTTAGGTAAAGGATTTGTAGACTCGATCGAAAGCCTCTATTCTATTGTCATTCTATTCCCTATTCTATCATTTAATTCCCTATTTTGTCGGAGCGACCGTGCATTTAGCGAGATACCGAATCTTGAAGTAGGTACCTATGTATGAGCAAGCGCGAGGCGATTATGCAATATCGTTGAGAAATAACGTGAAACTGAGCAACGACTCTCGTGCGACAGACGAAATGCCGATCGTCTCGCGATTTCAAATTCCAAAAGATCGTACGCGATATAAATGTAAAAGAGGGAAAAATCGTACGCGTCTCGTTTCGTTTCTCTGGAAGAGCGTGAAAGCAGAGCGCGAAAGATCGGGAGAGCGGAAACAGGCGAAACATACATTTCCACTCGGTGGTGCGCGAAATCGAAGCGGTGGAAAACGAGTTGGCTCGCCGCCGCCGCAGTACCTACCTATACTACTATAGCCAAATGGTGAAAAGTAAGAAGTGTAAGAGTAGAGAAAGGAAGGAACGAAGGAAGGAAGGAAGGAAGGAAGGAAGGAAGGAAGGAAGGAAGGAAGGAAGGAAGGAGGGAAGGAAGGAAAGAAAAAAGGTGGTGCCTGCGAATTTGTCTTTTTCATCGAGAGAAATAATAAGTCACGCTCGAGAGGATGAAAATTCACTCGCGTTATCGGTCTCTCACTCCCTCGTCGCTTTCCCACTAATCATAGAGGTTTTCACACGAGTCGGAAAGCTGCATAAAGGGGGCGGCACGATTCTATCGTGGTATTCTAATCTATATGTTAGTCGGAGCGAAATGTATGGGTCAAGCGCGTAGCCCGACGATACGACGGAAACGTCTCGTGGCGGGTATTACCGCCGGAACAAATGGTACCTCCCTACCTACCTACCTACCTACCTACCTACGTACGTCGGGTTCCGTACGGGTTCCGTACGGGTACCGCGTCGGCGGCGGCGGCGGCAGAAAACGGCAACTTATTTTCGCGAGAGGATCGTATCCACGCGAGGACGTTCCTTCTCGTTATTGCTCGCGACTTGGCTCGCCTTATTCCGTTCTCCGCATTGGTGGACCACCAGCGACGCCGAAGCAATGTTATCTCGGACAAAAGTTACGCGGCGTTACGCGACACGCTCTTTTTTCCCTGTTCGGCAGCCAGGGGCGGCGATACACGATTTATTCGCCAGTCCTGGTATTGTATTCCACCGTGAAATTGGATAAACGAGGCAGCTTCGCTCGAAGCTCGCCCGTTATTCTTTAAATCTTCTAAACGTAAACCTACGCGTATACGTACCTACCTACTATACTCGCGGTTCTTTTCCCAAATATGTAGATCAAAATAAAAAAACGAGTTTGTCTTATTGTTAGTACGAGAAACCCAGAGGAGGATCTGATATATTTAACATTTAACGCCGGAAGGGAACAACCTCGAAATAATAAGATAAATAAGATAAATAAGATAAACGAATAAAGGAACGAAAGTCTCGATGTTGAAATTACGAAAAAAAACATTAAAACTTTGTGAAACTTACCGTTCGGTCGTACTTTTGACGAATTCGCCTTTCCACAGTCCACAGGTCAACTCACGGGCCGTAGCGACGAAGAACATGACGTTTACGAGCAATAAAACGCCGATCGGTCCGAAGAAATAGGCCAATATTTCCGTGTCGCCTGTGTACCAAAAACAAAACGTAAAGAAAGACACGTTAAACCAATGAACGAACTAACGATTCTATATCGATCAAATATGTACCTATTCGCCTATAGGTTGCGCAATTATACACAAGAAAGAATACCCGACACGGAGATGTTAACCAAGAAGCTTTTCTAAATTTAATTCTCGCCAACAGCTTTCGTGTGCCGAACGAGCCGCGCGCTCTCTCTCTCTCTCTCTCTCTCTCTTACGAATTCAGCCTCGGTTAGATAATAAACTCTCGAAATCGCTTTGAAATCGCACCCAGATAAGTTTATCCGAGTATTTTAAACCGTTCGATCGAGCGTGTAGAACGTATGTAAGAATTTCGCGGCTAATCGAAATAAAGCGTATACTCATTACCCTTATATTCCATTCTCTCTCTTTCCCTGTCTCAAGAGAATAAGCCTTGGACGGCCATGGTCCGACGTCCCAAAGGAATTAAGATAATAATTCAGACGGAAGAGAAGGGGGGGGGGGGGAGGGAGGTCGGGTAAGACGCGGTCGAATCTCCCGAGAGTCGGGAAGGAGTTATTGGCAAAGCTTATTCCTCGGTTCATCACGCCGGTTTGGCCAATTATCCAAGTCGCTCTTCCGCACTTCCCGCGTCATAATTGTCGGTGCGTCGATATTACGTCGAACGGGGAGAGGGCGTTGCGCGCATATACGTAGGTACCTACTACATGAACGCACCTGTATGTCACGTTCCAACCTTCGATGGACGATTTTTCCCAAGATGATTCATTTACACGAATACCTATCGATCTGCCTCCTTTCACTTATAAAATTTTGTGGGGGGAGAGAGAGAGAGAGAGAGAGAGAGAGAAAAAGGCATCGCGTTTTGTAAATTTACAAATTTACGACATCGAGTTGGATGAGAACGCCGCCGAGTAGGATACACGGGGGCAACGCCGAGATCGCGACCGATGTATGGTAGGTACCTATAGTACATACGGTATATGTATACACACGTAATATACATATACGTATGTAACGTTGAACGATGTCGCCTCCATTCGCGTCCTTGGCTCTTAACCTCTCTCTCGGTCTCGGTCCGTAGACGAACCGAGGGCGGGGATAGCGAATAGCGTTAACTACGATGCCTCGCATTCGCCTATCGTCGAACACGCGGAAAGCCAACATAATTCACTGATGTTTGTTACGGGTTGCCATGGAGTGAGATAGTTGGCCGGAGAGGGTGCATGGCTTCGCGAAACAGCTATCGTTGGAGAGTAGCCAAAGACCTGAGCGATTATACATCTGCAGCCGATTCTCTTCCTCTCCTCCTCCTCCTCCTCCTCCTCCTCCTCCTCCTTCTTCTTCTTCTCCTTCCGGTTCGATCGCGGAGGGCTTTTCAACGTCTCGGTTTAGGCGCATTGGTACGGGGAGAGAACGTACGTCCGTACGTCCGTCTATACGAATCGAAGATGGCTTTTCGATGGTAAGAAATTTGAGCGGTGATCTGGAAATGATCGTGGAGGAGCACGGGCGAGCGGATCGACGATACTTACGTAGGATGATGGCTTTCGACGAGTCAAACAAGAGCGCGAGCTCTTTCCGTAGCTATAGATATAGGTACGTACGAGTGAGCGAAGGAGCGAAACGTTCGTATAAATTCGAAAGCAGTTTGCGCACGAGGGAGAGATCCGATGGAAGGTCCTACTGTAACGTCGACGTGGCTCGACCACCACCACCACCACCACCACTACAACCACTCGCGATTGTTCCTGCTAATGGTCGCGTTCTCGGATTTAATCCATTCGTCATCCGCGTGCGTACGAGGGCGCGATAAAATACCGTAAAATGCGCGAACCCAGGGAGGAAAGGTTGATATATGTACGGAAGGTACGGTTCGCCCGGCCCGACGTACAAAGTGCTTTTCGCGTTCTGACAATTAGTTAGATTGGACGATATTTCGTTGCCAAATTTCGGATTATGTCCGAAATACGAGTCTTTGCGTACGACGGAGCGAAGATTCGGCCGGTCTTTTTAATTCTTCTCGACGAAGCCAAAACGTCCCTTTGGCGATATTATTCGCCTCGATTATTTAACGCGAGTCCAATGACGGGAGAGGTAGGGACGACGTTTTATTAAAGCTCGTAGCACCAGGATAGATTTACAGAGAGAATATAAATATACAGGAGGTAGGATCGAATGAACGAGAGAGAGAGAGAGAGAGAGAGAGAGAAAGAGAGAGAGATGGGTGGTGTGGCGTGGTGCGGTGATGAGAGAAAAAGAATCGTGCGTATAGTAACTCGTTGGCCCTTTACGCCGTGACACGTGGCGACCAATCGTCCCTTCTCATCCACCCCCTTGATACACGAGCTGTAATAACAAATGCGCGAGCCCGAGAGCCCATAGAGCCGAGCATAGAGCAGAGAGCTTCAAACAAAATAACAAATTTCATTGAATTTAATCCCGTCAAAAGAGAGATAAATTATGTATATTATAGTCGTTTTTTATTCGCACGTGTATTCGCGGACATGCGTGATGCTCTGTCCAAACAATGCAAATTACTCTTCCTTCTCCCACAATTTAGATACGTAGCCGAAACGTAAAGGGTGAAAACAAGATTCAACGTTTTACGAGGGCAAAACGACGAGAAGGCATATTATCATTCGCAGCTTTTGAATTCATTCGTTTTGGTAAACCGTTACGAGGTAAAAAAATGGAAAAAAGAAGCACAAGAAGCGTCTAGACGGTCTCGCGCATGAAGGCAATGCGAGGCATGGAGGAATGAAATGAAAAAGAAAGGAAGAGTCAAGTAATGTATACGGTGGCGAAGGTAGCACCGAAAGGTACCAAGATGAATCCTCACCCTTTGCCTCGGCGATGCGAGTATGGGTATGGGTATGGGTATGGATATGGGTATGGGTATGGGTATAGCTAAATGGGCTATGTATACTCGGTATGGCTCGGTGTTATGGTTACAGAGGGAGGTAAGCGCCACGCATCTACTCCTTGCTTCCCTTTTCTCCCTTTCGCGCCCGCCGTGTCTCCCCCATCGCTCTCACTCCCTCGCTCTTCCTCTCTCGGACAGTTTAGGTGGAACAGACGCGCGTTGGCGCCAGTAAAGTTTATCCGTCTGCCACATCGCACCAGCGTGGGGGGAGACCTTTCGTCTTCGCTGTCTCGGCTCACTTTGTTACGGGGATTTTGATCGACGGGGGTGGGGGGTGGGGAGATGCGTGTAAGACGAAACGACTTTGTACGTTTTTGTTACGTTCACGGATGCATTTGCATTACGTAGCTTGGTACCTTATGTCCGTTAGTGATGGTTTTTGTAAATATAAAAAAATGGGCCACTGCCAAACGCGCGTAAGCAAAATACGCGCACCCTCGGTCACGGTTCGTACACTCGATAAAGATATACTATATTGGCTGCGATTAATTGCGAGACCTACAGCCATAGGTACGTCGGCACGCGTGGATATATCGCGCATCGAGTTCGGGTGGGATTATATTAGGCAACGCGGACGAGGAGACCCTCGCTGTCTGTCGAGGATTAGGTACGTGGTCGCCGGTCGGTCGCTGTTTAACTAAACAGGGCTACGTTACGCGATCTGCCGTATCTACTATACGGTCATATTCCTTCCTTTCTTCCTTCCTTCCTTCCTCCCTTCCTTCCTTCCCTCTGGCATAGCCCCCGTACCAACTAGTCGTTCTCTCCCCGATTGGCGCTTCGAGCGTACACGAGGCCATCAGCATCGCGGCTATTAAGGCAATTCCCCACCCCTCGATCGCTATTCACCCTAGTCTCTATGGAATCATAAATAAGAATAAGAGAGAAGGGTTTTACGAGGACCGCGTGGTTCGCGCTCGTAATCTTCCAAGCTGAGAGATCCGCACGAAACGCGATTCGACCGACCGGGACGAAGAAGCAGGATCACGGATGAAAAATGATATACAAATATACGATGCGAGATGTTGGCAAAGAATAAGAAAGAGTAAGAAAATATTCGTAGATTTAGCATAGAAAGACTTACCATAGAACCAGCATTGCTTCTCACCGAAGCGTGGCCTGAGAAAAGTGTAGTGGGCATGCCGCGGCAGATGATCGAGAAGGGCCGCGAGACCAGCCACGAGGAGAGCTCCACCCCATGCGTAACAGGCGTAAACCCTCAGTCTCAGTGTCTCCTGGCCCTTTTCCAAGCTCGCCGGTCTCAGATCGCTGCAACCAAATCAATATAGGTACTTATGAGAAACGTTAATAATGTCGAACGTACGTACGCGATACCTACTCGCGATATACATAACTACTCGTATAACTATAGGCTTGCGCGAGTTTTGTACGTAGGTACGATCGGGAGAGGACGCGACGAACGATCGCGAGAACCATATTACGAATCACGTAGAGGTATTCCGCGCGCGTATCGCAAGAATCGTAAATGAGCGAGCATTCGCGCGTGATTTAAGGGGTCACGTACAGTTAGAATTTTCAAAAAATCGATTTTTGTTTTTTTACATTTTCTAAAAGTAGCACATTTGAAAAGTATTCTGTGAAAATTTTAGACGAATCCGACTGTTGGGTATGGAGATATGTAACTTTGAACGGAAATTTTTCTTCTGCATGTAAATCGTACTGAAAACTTTGAATGCGTTTTTCTCGAAACTATGTTTTCGAACACGGTGATCACTGTACCTCGGAAACGGCTTTACCGATCGACTTGAAATTATGCTCACTTTTTCTAGACATAATTGTCCTCCGGATGAACGAAGGATTTTTCTATGCGATTTTTTTTTTTTTTTTTATAGCTGAAAATGTGAGCAAAATTTGGGTCGAAAACACAACTTTGACTTCCAACATCCACCATTTTGTGAAAAATCATAAAATTTTCAAATCCTTCGATCAACCGGAGCATTATGTCATTAACTAATGATCCCTACTTTTATTTTGATTTCGGACGATCCGGTGACGAGCTGCACTGATCACCGCGGAGGACCTTTTTTTTTGGGACCCCTACGTTACGTGCGGTTATGGAAAAATTTCTGCATATTTTGCAATGAAAAAATTGTATTATTTACTTAAAATATATGTCTTTTGTATGGAAAAAGATTTACGATTAATTATTTAAATGTGTCCCCAAAAAAAATTCGCAAAAAACCCCTTTTTTTCGAAGTCCTAACTGTACGTGACCCGTTAATTGCCCAACACTGGTCGGTATCCAGTCGAACGTGCAATTTCCGAATGAAATTTAATGTATCTCCCTCCCTCCCTCCCTCCCTCGTCGCTTTCGCTCTTGTGTCATATTCGCGCGTGTCACGGAAATATCGTGACAACAATATTTCTTCCATCGGCAGGAGCGGGCTGCCGTTTAATCAGGCGCCAAATATTCCAAATATAGGTATTGAAAAATAAAGAAAAAAAAAAAAAAAAAAAAGAGTGTCGACGTAGCCCGTCGACACTCGTACTCTAATCTTATCAAGAAGATATCTAATAAGATATCTAACAAGGCATATAGCTACCTGGATTCGCGAAAGTACGATCTCGCGTCTCGCGGTTAAGTTTTCATTCTTAATTTCCGTAGTCAGCCAGTCAGTCGGGTACTCCTCGCGAGATTGACCGAGATATAGTCGTGGTACGGCCACCGAATTCTGGGTGCTCTCGTTCGATGCGGCGATCGTTTTGGGGTACGAGCGGTAAAGGGGGCCGCCGCCGCCGCTACCGCCACCGCCGACGTCGCCGAGACGGACCTACCGCGTATAGCGATACCTATGTAACATATATATCTTCGATGTCTCGTCACTGCGCGCCGCGCGTCGTTTCTCTCGTTTCTGGTTCTCGGCCAAAGCGTTTTATCGCGATCGTGTTTTTGTCTCTCCACTACGCGACGCTCCGACCTTTCTTCATATTTCTGCCATGTAGGTAGGTATACATATTGTTTTGTATATCATCGTTACCGACGAGCCGATATCGTTATACGCGTGTGTATAGTACCTACATACGCGTTAGAAATGCTCGAGGAGAGCAAGAGGTACGACGGGCGCGACAGAGCCTTCGCTATAATTACAATTTCTAATCGCTCAACGATTATCTCCTCGCGTAGGTACGTACAATATGTTATAGGTAGGTACGTCGACGAGGACCCCGGGTCGATTCCATTAATTCGAGAGACTCCGAGAGACTCGCTCTCTCGTCTCTTTTCCCATTGTTATAGTAGGCACTTATGTTCCGACGTACGTATTTAAATAAACGAAAGAACGTTGATAATAATTAAGTCGTCGAGGTTCGTCGATCGCGAAGAACGCGTCGAATTTCGAAGCGAATAAGGACGACGACGACGAGGGAACGGGCGGTGCGAAGTGCGAAGACGCCGGGGCGGCGCGTTGCTGCAGGGCTTTATGTCCCCTCGTTCCGGTACGAACGCACTTGGGGCATCGGCCACGAACGGCCATCCAGTCCCGCCTCACTGGAATGCCAACGTTTATACGACTCGGACTGGATGCATTCCTCTCGCGTAATATAAACTGCGCCTCGCGTATTCCTCGATCCTCAAAACTTAATGACTCGTTGGAAATTTTCGTTCGTTATCGACCGATCGATAAATTCCATTGTTTCCGAAGGTCGTTACTTCCGAGGGTTGTAAATGTTCTCGTCCGACGGTAGTTAGGTAGATAGATACGTTACCAGTCGCGGCGATTAAATTTCTATTTTTTGATAATAACGAGAATCGAGCAACCGATGTACGTAAACGCGTTATCGTCGTTATTATCGATCGTTCCATAGCTATCCAAGTTTAATTAACTATTCTCCTATATCTTTA
>OX637864.1:46427845-46470345 GCA_951802705.1 Netelia virgata | reverse complement strand
AGAGAGAGAGAAGCAACGGCGACGTACTCGAACTAAGCCGGAAATGACACGGTGGCCGTTTCACCGAGGTTTTTAATATCCGTCAAAGGGGATTCTCTCCCACCCCTTCGTACCGATTGGCCTTCCGGCTTGCGTCGCGAATACAAAATCTGACAACGACGAGAGAGCGAACGGGTGAAAACGCATCGGGATGAAACATGGAGGTATGAAGAGAGAGAGAGAGAGAGGGAGTGACGTAGAAAGTGAGAGGGTGGAAAACAAAATATTAAACCACGCGAATTGGCAATAATCAGAAGCGACGTCGTTATGAAACGGTGGAAAAAGGCGAGAGGGTCGAGTCGTTGAAAAAACAAAAAACAACAACAACAACACGAAAGGGGTTGGCATCGGTGGTAAAACGAGACCCGCGGGTTTTTTTTGTTCCTGTTTGGGTAATGGGCATCGCGCTGTGTAGATTGAAAAAAAAACAAAAACAAAAACAAAAAAAAACATCGAACGGTGCGTTATATCGTCGACACACACGACACACGCAGTTACCGAATATTATCGTTTTATCGCAATCGGGTCGCCTCCGACAACGCGTCGGGTTTGTTATATATACGCACACTACGAGGCCGATAATGGTTATCGAGCGTTCTGTTTATGTTCTTTGACGCTCGAGCTCACCGAATCGAGAACGCGCGTGTATACACAGACGTTTAAATGCGAATTGGCGAAAAACCCCCTGCCGGAGGCCCCTCAGGTTCGAGAGCCGCGTATGAGCCGCGTGTCAAATTAAGCTTGATCCCCGTGAGCCAATACAAGCGATGAAAAAAGAGAGAGACAAAAATAAAAAAACTGAAAATAAATAAACGAACGGCATGAAAAAAAAACGTCCCCTGGCTACGGCTCTGGCTATGTGTAGATACCTACGTGCGAAAGTAATGTGTGATCTGATTGCCGCTGTCGATCAACCGATGACGTAGCGCATGCGTATATATATATATATATATATACCCATATATAGGTATATATCGTTTTGTACTCTCTCTGTCTCTCTCTCTCTCTCTCTCGTTCGGTCATACCAAATGTAGATTATAAAACGCCGCTGACCGTTTCGAGGAAATAGAACGATCGCGTACTGCTCGACACGCCAACTCAATAAATATCGCGCCATGTGCCGTCCCATGTATAGGAAGTTTGTAAAATCACGTTACGGTACGATTAATGACTCGAGTTTCAAGGATATTTTTTTCGTTGGTGTATTTGCAGAGAAGCTCGATATCCCCCGGTGACAAATACAGCAGGCCGAGAACGCCGCAGGAATCCCATCATCAGCATCATTCCCAAAATCATCACGATCATCCGATGCACATAAAGAAAATGAAGAAAGAACAGGACAAGGACATTGGACACGTGAGTCCTTGCGTTTATTAATGTAAAAAAGTCCTTCGAGTTTTTAACGAACGAGTATTTACAGTGTTTTTTTTTTTATTAATGTTCGCAGAGCGACGGTGAGAAAAGCGATCAGGATCTCGTGGTCGACGACGCGAGCGAGGGTCCAACGAGTCCGGCGGTAAACGGTACCTCGTCACCTCGCGAAAATGGTCTCGACAAAGGTGGTGTCTCGTCGATGAATTCGAACGTACAAACGAAAAAGGACGTGCCACCACATTCACCGCGAAGCGGTACGAGCAGTAACGCGAGTACACCATCGGCGAAAAAGATGGAGGAACGAGAAAAGCCAACTACCCCTATTTCGAAACCTATGACACCGACTTCGGCGTCGGGTGGTGGCACAGGTGGCTTAAAAGCCACCAGTTCCGCAAAACTTCTACAGGGTCCACCCCCTCCCGGTGTAGCGGCAGCCTATCCTCCCCATTATCCTCCTGGTCCACCACCTCATCACATGCCACCTGGTGGATTACATCCCCACGTCGACATGATGGCGTACAACGGCTATGGAGCACCTAGAGGACCACCTTCGCTTCAACAACTCTACGATCCTCATGCCGCGATGAGAGCACCAGCGGGATCGATCGGTGTACCGGGTGGAAAACCGTAAGTCGTTTTATATCTTTCCCATCACCCTCTGTTTATCCTTCTTTTCTTTTCACGACCATACCGAGCATTTACGAACGAACGTTTGAACCTACCGTATAATTTCACACCGTATTTCGAATATTGATTCCTATAGCTTGGTTGTTTTTCTCGTCGCTTACTCATGAATTTGATAAAGTAGCTTCGTAATCGATGTAAGCGCGATTAAGATTCACAATGTTTACGGTCTGTCGGTAAATTCGTGTATATCTCGGGTGTACAAATAGGAAGGAGACGGTTGTGCGTGATCCATAGTTGAGAAATGCCCCATTGCGGCTTTCAGGGCATATAGCTTTCACGTGCCGAGCGAGGGTCAGATGCAGCCGGTGCCCTTTCCACCGGACGCCCTAATAGGGCCGGGTATACCGAGGCACGCGCGTCAGATAAACACTCTGACGCACGGTGAGGTTGTATGCGCCGTAACGATATCGAATCCGACCAAGTACGTGTACACCGGAGGCAAGGGTTGCGTCAAGGTCTGGGACATTGGACAGGGGGCTGGTGGTAGCGCTAAGCCGGTATCACAGCTGGACTGTCTCCAGCGTGACAACTACATCAGATCGGTCAAGCTACTGCCGGACGGTAGAACTCTAATAGTGGGTGGTGAAGCGAGCCAGCTCAGTATATGGGATCTTGCCAGTCCGACGCCCCGAATAAAGGCTGAACTGACCTCGTCGGCGCCGGCTTGTTACGCCCTCGCCATATCGCCCGACTCGAAGGTCTGCTTCAGCTGTTGCAGCGACGGTAACATCGCCGTTTGGGATCTTCAGAATCAGACGCTCGTCAGACAATTTCAAGGACATACCGATGGCGCTTCTTGCATAGACATTTCCGCCGATGGCTCCAAATTGTGGACCGGTGGTCTCGACAATACCGTCAGATCGTGGGATCTTCGAGAGGGTAGACAATTGCAACAGCACGATTTTACCTCTCAAATATTCTCCCTCGGTTACTGTCCCACCGGTGAATGGCTCGCGGTTGGTATGGAAAATTCTAACGTAGAGGTACTTCACGCGACAAAACCCGACAAGTATCAGCTTCATCTTCACGAATCTTGCGTACTCTCGCTGAGATTCGCGTCTTGCGGCAAGTGGTTCGTCTCAACGGGGAAGGATAATCTTCTCAATGCCTGGCGCACGCCTTATGGAGCATCTATATTCCAGGTTAGACGCAATTATTATTAATTATAAAATACAATTTACATTCGTTATACGTTTCGCGTTTATCAAGCATCTTTGATCTACTACTACTCGGACACTCTTTGATTCCTTCCAAATCGCTCGAATTTTTGACCAGTTACGTTTTTTTCTTTGCCTCTCGTTCTCTCTCTCTCTCTCTTTATTTCTCTCTCTGTCTCTGTCCCTCTCTATCTCGAGTGAGTACTCGATGATGAAAAAAGAATCTCAGCTGTCTTTCGTCTCGCTGAAACGAACACGTGTTCCGGTGGGGGAAATCTCGAGTACCCCGCAGAGCTCTTTCCTATCCAGAAACAAGAGAGACGAGGGAGCGGGGCAAGCATTAGAGAGGTGGCGGGGGTATGGAGCGAAGGGGGATTCAAATTTAATTCCGGTGAGGTCGAGAGTCGCTGAGAGCACCCTCTCGTTTCTCTCCTCGTCGTGTAACGACGTCCTCGAGCGAGTGTTCATGTTTACATGCATGTACTCCACCCATCTCGCGGCCACTACTAGGCAGATACGCGCTTACCAAGCACGCACGCACTTTGCATCAGTGCCCCCATGTATTTCTCCCTTCCTCTCTCTCTCTCCCCCTCTCTTTAGGAAAAGCCTCCAGGTGCGCATACATCGAGAGTATATTAATCCTTCCAAGTTTCTCGCCTCTCTATCCTCGTATACTTTGCAAATCATGAATAATATTTTTCAAATAAAGCTCGTAACATTTTTCTCCCTGTCGTAACTTCCTTTTCTTGATACCTCAATAATTTTCCACCTTCTATTACCGACTTCTTTTATTATCTTCGTACATTTGTCTCAATGTCTTTATTTTTTATTTTATTTTTCATGTCGCGACTGAAACTCGAGTCTTATTGAAATAATCGAGCGCACAGGGTGAATGCATTACGCCCTTATTTTTACTAGCGCTCTAATGACACTCTCGACACGTTTGTGACTGTAGCCTCGTGTCATCATATATTTCCCGTCTTGTTTTCATTCCGACGCAATCATTTTACGACTATCTCCGAAAGCCAACCTCTTCCGTATCTACCACGTACGATTATCGTCGTTGATGGCGATTCTACGAGCGTGTACTACAATCTTATACAAAATGTTCCTCCTGCGTCAATAAAAATGCGAACATTCGCCCTTTTCTTTCAGTCGAAGGAATCATCCTCGGTACTGAGCTGCGACATTTCAGCCGACGACAAGTACATCGTTACGGGCTCGGGCGACAAGAAGGCTACCGTGTACGAGGTCATGTACTAACAAGAGCGAGCGCAACACACGAGACATGGTACGACGAGATGCATACTCAAACACACACATACAAACACACACGAACACAGACACTTATACCCCGCACACATAATACACACAAACCACACACACACAAACAATCATGACGTGTTATTTCAAGCGACCGCACCGAAAACAGAGAGCCCAATGTAAATATAGTTATTAATGTTATTATGATCATGATTATTATTACTTATTATTATTATTATTATTATTATTATTGTCATTATTATCATTGATATTGTTGTTGTTGTTGCTGTTGTTGTTGTTGTGGTGCGGGCGAAGAGATTTCGCAGGTGTGATTCACGTTCATCGAAAGAGGACTTGTGTGCGGGCGAAGATTCGTGAAAATGATTGCGAGAGGAAGAAGAAAAGATTAAAACTTCTTCCTCTCTGATATCGCGGCATCGATCGCTATCATTGCACGGTTATTATTATTATTATTATTATTATTAATTATTAATTATTATTATTATTGCTAAGGTGATACGATAGGTACAATACCGTTCGTTATACTTATGTACACATTGTATATAACAGCGCGTCGAATTAAAAAAAAAAAGAAAAAAGAAACAACCCATACTCACACGCCCACATACGCAACTATGCATGAATGAGAAACACGTGAACGCACCGAACACAGAGACACGTACATACAGACGCAAACACACGCGCGCGCGTGCAATGGCGCGAATACATACTGTCATATTTTTATACGTCCCAAGGTGGATAAAACGTCGATAATACGAAGAATAAAATAAATAAAATTGTAAATATTATATATCGAGAGCTGGTCCCGCATGTTTTATGTCGCTATGCGCGAAACGAGTGAACGAGAGATCGTAAACATTAGAGAGAAACGTGAGTTAATAAGAAAGAAAGAAGAAAAAAAGGAAAACAATGAAATAAATGGTACACATGTGTATGATAAACGAGTGATTGAGAGTGACGATGTTCAATAAAACGACGAAAAAAAACCATGATTCTTAGAAGATCGACGATTATTGGGTTATCTTTATTCACCATCTTACAGGCTAGTTTCCCCATTCGATCGTCGTTCCTTTTTTCTTGTCCACGACGACAGATCGATCCAACCCGTAGCGTCAAACGGATCAAACAGGAACGTCGAAGGTAGGTGGTACGTTTTTATTTTCATTCTCGCATAGAAACAGCTCCCGAGTCGAAATTTTCGAACGCCTCGAGAATAAGTCGAATCGAGCGGAGTGATGAGGATCGAAACCGGGTTCCGACGTGTACTAGATGATATATGTGGACCCTTCGCTGACGTTCCAGAATGGCAGAAAGTTTACATTTGGATTCAGCGAAAAGTGCGGAGAGTCTCATGGAACCTGTTTACAAATTATATCGTTATTTTTTCAGCATGTCCCTATGTATAGCTGCACGATGTATACATATTTGTGCGTGTGTGAGGAATAGGGTACACTAACTTTTTACACAACTAGAGATCCTGTAAGGACATTCAAAAATCGTCAGCATTTTTGCCGGCGCGCGACTCTATTTTAGACTAATTCTCTCGGTTATATACAAATATGTCGCGACACCATCCGCGAGAATCGTAGCCATCTGTCGGACTCTGGCGGTACCGCCAGCGCGACGATTACTCGAGGCAACATTTCGATCGAGGGCCGGTTGGAAAGGCTCGCTAGACAGTTGGAATCGAGGCTCCGGAGGTTCGTGTTTTTTGAACTTGAAATCGACAGCGGGTTGTGGAGGATCCACGATGACACCAGATTCAAGCTGGAGGGCGTGTTGGCATTGAGCGGAGGCTGGTGGCTCGAGGGCTACAAACGAAATAGACTCTAGGAAATTGAGACCAGCAGTAAAAAATTCGACTCGGGCTTGCATTAGATTCCTCGAGGTAAGCGTAAAAATAAGCATTCGTTAAAAGTACAACGAGGTTCGCGAAACGGATGGAAAAGTTGTCAGGCTGCCGAGAATTATAATCCGCAAAATGAGGGGATTAGCTTGGATAAAATGGAGTGAAACGAGAACGGGAGACGAGGTTGCTAGAAACGGCGAAACATGGGTAATGGAGGGGGGGGGGATGAGGATTAAAGAGAAAAGAAGAGGAAGAGACGGTCGTAGCGAGTAATAATGTGGAAGGCGAGAGTTATACGCGAACACGGTTGGGCGTCGTGCGAACCGAGCACCCGATATATAATTAGCGATGCCATGCATGCTCACGGCTCGGGATATTCAATGGAAGGTTCATCGGGCGAAATGTTATTATAATAGCGGCGGTGTTTTGCATATGGGTCGGGATGTTGTACAGGAGAGAGAGAGAGAGAGAGAGAGAGGGAGCGCCGCGCGGGTTTTGCGCCGCGCGCGCTGCCCCACGCAACGAAACGCGGCACGCCATCCCCTCGCGTATTTGCATGGTAATGATATGCGAGTGTACCGTAGGAGGGCCCAGGGTGAATGCGTCGAGATAATCAACGAGAGAGTGAGAGAGAGAGAGAGAGAGAGAGAGAAATGGAGAATCGCGAAAGGAGCGACGCAACTGCGGCGAGAGAAAAGCAGAGGAGAATAAGCGATGTTCACCGAAGCCTTTGAATATTGTCCAAGGGAACATCACCTCTTTTGTTATTAACGCTTATTCGCCAATTTTGTGTATTCTCCATTCGCGATTATTCCAACGATCCTTCTTTTTTTCTCTCGCTGTCTCTCTTTTTAACTCGATTATTATTTGCAAATAAACCAAACAAAGTGTAACGAGGAAGGAACTTTCATGAAAGTTCGTGTGCGGTCGAGAGATTGTGGATGGTACACTCGGCAAAAATGTAATGATAAAAATTCAGACTGCGGCGCGCGCGTTCCAGGTTGGTAAAATATTTGTTCATTTGGGTAACTCGATTAAAGTGAACGCGGGGGCTCGCTATATACGCTGGTTTCTCTCGGAGGAATCACGAGTTCTGGCTGCGATCTCGCTATATGGTAAGTATCTATATAACGTGTAGGAACTCTGTGTGTAAAGCGCGAGAGCGTGTTTCGCGTCGGTGTTGGATTATATTTCTCGCGAGTAAACTGCGAATTCAAAACACGTTTCTGGGCTGTACGTGCAGCAATGGAATCAACGTGGAGAGTGTACTATCGGGACACGACTCTCTCTCTCTCTCGCTTGCCGAGGCTTTCATTCCGGTCGGTCGAAACGCTAGAAGATTTATTCTTTTTTATTTCTATTTATTCGTATGTTTCCGTTGTCATATTCTACGTTTGCCTCGAAACTCTACGGAAAAACGAAGAAATATGCGTGTGCACGTTCTGTGTATTCCGCCTGTACTATCTCCTTCCCCCTCTATTCCACTTTCTGTGTTCCGTCGCGCACGGTTGCCTTGTGTCTCTGTACTCTTCTGTCAACCAATGTCGTCGACTGCCTAAAGTCACGGAGTAATTTCAACCACCTCGCGACTGCTGGTCGTTGGCATGCACCGATTGTATACAATCTGTGTGTGTACCGTGTGATTTTAGAATTGGTGTGTGCGTGTTGACGATGCGATCTGTTTGCCATTTCTGTCTTTCCTCGTAGAGATTGTTCTCCAGTCACGCTTATGCGAGAAACGTCGCAACATACGTGCTCGAGACGTTAGATCGACGATCGGTTTCACCCCCCTACGGAGATTACTCAACAGTTTCGTTCGAACGTGAAAAAAAAAAAAAAAAAAAAAAAATTGAACTATAGCGTTGTCAAAATGTCTCCGGAAAAATTATTGTCACGACGTGTAATCATAAATTCCCCGTTGTTCCTATACCGGTTGATTTTTCTCTCGTCGCGTCAATTTGTCGAGTCGCGCAACTCTTGTCATAAGGGTAGAGGAGACGCGAGGCATTGGGGGTGCTGCATGGTTTTGCGGGGGAGGTTGGTACGGTTCGGTATACGGGGTACGTCATCGACGCCGGCGGCGGTAGCGCCACAGCAGTAGCGTCCAGCAGCCGTGGCATCGCTCGTGGAAGCTCTGGCGCCCGCGTGGTGATGGTGGTTCGGTGGTGGTTATCCAGATAGCAGATAGCCAGGACGGTGGTCTCGTTTGCGGTTTGACCACCCTTGTGGTGCCTGTGCCCTAACCATCCCCCAACCGCTACACCGCACCATCCGCAGCAGCGTGCTCTACTACAGCGAGCGTATACACGGTCCGAGCAGCGCGTAGAAGTGGAGTGGGGGGGGGGCAGGCAGGGAGGTTGTGAACAACCCCCGACGAAAATGTCGCTTCCCTTTCGCCCCCTGCACGTGCACATCCGCCTAACTATATTTCTGCCTACTGAACCATCCACAGAAGCGTCTATAGCGTTTGGCATACTGTAACTATAGCTCTATACATGATACGTATAACTATAGTTTGAATTTTGTCATGTGTGTGTGTGTGTGTGTGGGGACTGAAGAGATGGGGGAGGAGGTGTACGTGGTCCGTATCCCATCTCTCTCTCTCTCTTGCTCGTTCTCCCTCCGCCAAACGCCACTGCACACAGTGCCGCTTAAAGCCAAATTTTCCGCTTTTGTCACGGCACTCGTGACGCCGGGGTATGCGCGAGGAGAGGTACATATACCAAGGGTGGATAGAACGCCGGTATGTATAGTACCGATAGGATACCGCGGGGCGTGCGGTCGACGTCGACTCGCAGGCGGGTTCACCGCGCCCATGCCGCAACTATACAGTACAGGTACGATGTGCTGTACGAGCTATTCCGCTCTATTCTCTCCTTCTCTCCCTCCTCGTCCTCTCTTTCTCTATTTCCCTCGAGCGTTGTCGATGTTACTACGTTTTGCCGTGCTATAACATTCAAGCTGTATCTACGTGTATACGCAACGAATGTATAACTTGGGTACACTATGATGATATATATATATATATATATATATATATATATGTGTGATACAATATAGTACAGGAGAGATATGAACGTGCAATGTTGTGTGATTGAACTGGAAATATAGCGGGTTTACGGTACAGTTTACTGTGTGTTATTACTAGCCCTCGAGTGTACGAGAGAAACGGAGATAGATTTTCATCCGCCCGCCCGTTCTCTCTCATCCTCATTTATCGAATAAATGGGCTTTTGAGTTACGTGGGCACGATGAGATTGATGCGTGGGTCGAGAATAACGTTAGCGAAGGGAGATGGAACAAATTGGGATCATCAGTTGATCGCTATTATACTTTATGCTCTACGGTTGTCCGGTTAGTTAGTCGATGCACAAGCAGTGCGTGGTCTGCTTGAATAACGCTTAGAACACTCGCCTTATATATACACATTAAGCCTTACTTTTACATTCTACTACACCTACCGGCTGTACGACGACGAGCCATTAACAGCAATATGTACGGTAAGAGGTCCGACAAGCTTAAGGGAAAGGCAGACCGAGAGAGAGAGAGAGAGAGAGAGAGAGAGGGAGAGAGAGCACAATGGTGGACCGCTGACTAACGAACTGAAATGATACCAATTTTTGCCGGGTGTAACGTTACACGAGACCGCACACGCTTCACGCGTACAAACACACACACACACACAAACATATACATACACACGTTCATCATCTTGTACACACGCGTTTGTAGCTCCAGTAAAGAGCAGGTTTCGCCGCTCTCCGTTAAGCTCTCGGGACATTACCGCTAATTGATGGATCTTTTTTTTGTTTTATTTTTTTTATTGTTTTTAATATCGAAGACACCGCCACCTAAAGTATCCTCCAGCCATTCTCGTTCCTACCTCTTTCGCGTACACGTATACCTCCTCCGTCCGTACTTACCGACGCGTTGCGTGTTACGAGTCCGACCGCCTACGTATAACAACTCGTTGATCGGAACAGAGGCGTACGGAGATCGGGCGAGCATGGAGTATGCATAGAAAAAAAGATGAAGAAAGAGAGGTGAAGAAAAAAAAGGACGGAAGAGTGTCGCCCGACGATACTACCGTGTGCAATATTATATGTAGAGGTACGAACCATCTCGCTCCTACTTGCGCGTCCTCGCGTCAGCTTGGCACACCGGATAGTCGGCCGAACTCCTCTCTCCCGGTATGTACCACAAATGTATACATACATTATACGTAGTGGGCCACGTATACACTTTCGTCTTAGCGACGAGAAAACGGTGACGACGTGATGTTCTTCAGAGTGGAAGAGGCAGAATCGAAGGAAGATAGAAGAGATAGAGGAAAAAAAAGAAGGAACGAGAGTGGACGGTGGGACGAGATGAGCGAAGAAAAGCATGAGTGAGTGAGTGAGTACACACTCGACACTGGCACAAAGCAGGGCGTCATCGAGGTGAAAGATGCTGAGAAAGGAAAGAGAGAGAGAGAGAGAGAGACAGGGCGGTGGGAGGATAAGGGGCGTAAGAGTGAGATAGAAAGGGGACGAGAAATGGGAAAGAAGCCACGATGAAGCGGCGGCGAGGGGCTAGAGAGAGAGAGAGAGAGATTGAAGACACGACTACGACGACGATGGAAGTAAAAGGAACGAAGCACGATCGTGAAGTTGGACCAGCGGAGCGTCCTGTACGTACCGAAAGAGTCGGGGTGAGAAGAAGGCGAGGCGGTGAAACCAGACTACGATAGCTGGAACGCCTGGAAGGAGAGCCGGAGAGGTAGCGAGAGAGAGAGAGCAAGACGATAGCAAGGAAGATCGTGAATGTCGGTGAGAGCAAGGAGTAGGACGAGGGTGAAGAGGAGGAGGATGAGAGGGAGGAGGAGGAGAGAGTGCCGACGAGATATAGCTCGACGCGGAGCCGACTACACATACGGTAGTCGGAGATCGTCGAGGCAGACAAGGGCTCGAGCAAGCAAAATGGAGGGCAGGCAAGCGTGGAATATAAAAGGAGGAGAATTCATATCTCGTCGTTGGGATCTTGCTGCTTTGGCCGCTGAGAGACTGTTTTCGAGGAGCTGCAGCGCGGCCTGGGTATGGCTGGATGGCTGGCTGGCTGGCTGGCTGGCTGGCGTGAGTTGTGTATAGTACGAGAGTTGTGGGAGGATGTGGAAGAAGAGGGTAGGAGGGTGGGAGTGGGGTAGGACAGTGGTGGCTAGAGATGCAGCAGCGGCAGGCGGGCTAAAGTGAGATGAAGATATGGTGAGTGAGAAATCGAGATGGAGAGATGAGGAACTCCGGTGGAGCAACCAAGAGAAGCTATGCCCAATGGTGGAGTGAGACCGGGGTCGAGGGGGGAAATTGAACCAACGGAGCGAACGAGGTAGACGGAGATGGAGACGAAGTACGAGGGAGCGAGAGTGAGTGAGAGAGACAGAGAGAGAGAGAGAGAGAGTAAGAGAGAGAGAGAGAGAGAGAGAGAGCTTTATAGGCAGAGCTCTACAGAGAAACCAGCGAAGCCCATGTGGTGGCTACGGCAACCAGGCGAAGGAACTAGCAAGCAAGTGAGCAAGAGAGGGTTCGTCGAGCACGCGTCGAAGAGAGATGAGCGGAGGGTTAAATTCGTGAGAGTCGGAGGGACGGGTATATAGCCAAGCGCGCCATGGAGTGCTCGAGTCCGCGCGGACTCGCTTTGCCAGCGTGGAGCGACCGTGTGGTCAACTGACACCCAATGAAACCTCGAGTCTGGCCAATCCCAGGGTTCATGTTCGTTCCCTCTTTGTGTGTGAACACTCTACCTATACATGTATATATATATATATATATATATATATATATATATAGCTCAGCAATGACGCGCAGAGTGCTGGTATACGCGCATATACGTTCGACCGCGCGAGCCTGTACATTTTCTCCGTCGCTCTTGTACACACATAAACACAGACACACGGATGAACGCACATACCCAGCCCTGAACACATTCGTGAGCACATCTTACACGCTCGGATCTTCACTGCGGGAGCTACATGGCTCACGTGCTCTTGGTTTCTCCGTTCCTCCCTATCTCGCTGTTTTTCTCCCTACTCTGGTCTCTCTCTCTCTCTCTCTCTCTCTGTCTTTCTCTTTCTCTCTTTGGAGCCTTGTTCCGATCGGACGTCTGACGCACCCTCTCGCTCTCCGAAGAAGGAGATGACTGCTTCTGCCGTGCGCGCCCGAGAGAGCCACCCAAGGAGCGAGCTCTTTTGTCTCGGCAGCACTGGTGTATACGCATAATGCGGGTCAGGGATACCTACGAGAGCCGAACGCTTGTGTACACGCATACATGCATGATTACAGAAGAAGATATACACACACATATATATATATATATATATATATATATATATATATATATATATATATATGTTTATGTATGTATGGTAATAGATATAGGAGAAGCTTGCGGGCGTGTGTGCGCACTGTACACAAGGGGCTGTTGGACGGCAGGTGAGAGAGCGTACACGAGAAAAAGCTCGAAGTAAAAGAGAATATATACGGTAGAGCGAAGAAGATATGAGATATGCGAACGATGGCTACGAGAGAGCGGTGACTGACGGAGTAACTGACGAAGTAGCGAGACGAGACGCGCGAGCATAGAATTCTCTTGCCGTCGCACTCTTTAATTTCCCATCTTTTCATGTTCTCCGATGGCATCGTATCCCTAGGGTTGGCTTCGTCATCGACCCAAGCTCCGTATGCTCTACTTGTATCAAACGTACGTGAGGTACCTGCTGTTTCTATTTTGCCTCCGACTCTCGTTTCTCTGCTGTTGATACTTGTTCTCTTACACGTATATATATATGTATATATATATATATATACACACGTATACTCTATTTCTACTCCCTTCAGTTTTCTCGCTTTTGCACTCGTACACTTCGCATCGCCGCTCGATTCCGTACTGTGTATACGCGCTTTAAACATGCACGCCGGTTCTGTTTACGTCCGTGTATTGGTATACATATCTTGTAGGGGACCACGATTACACGTAACACACCTCGATGGTAACGGTGCGCTCTTTCGCTTTTCCATTTTCACTCTTTCTCCCCCTTCTCTCCACCCCCTCGCCGTTTGCCTCGCCACTTCTGCACATTGCACTCCGCCTCTGCTCGGTACTTCTACGTGCTCTACGTGATGTGTACTCGAATGCCCGAGCAAGCAGCCGGTACTTTGGAACGTTGCGACGCGCTCAACCGGAAGCGAAATCGAAATGAGGGAGTGGAGAGGAAGAAGGCACACGGAGGGGCGGAGGGAATTGTTATGAGTGAACTCGAGAACGAAACTTGCTGGAAGCAACGAGACTTCGAGGGATATAGGTGTCGGCCGTGACGTGTAACGTGCACTCGAGCTTTTAGTTTTCTTTTATAGACTCGTAAGACAAGAATATGGAGATTCGACTCTGGCCAGTATTTGAAAAGAGTAGGTACAAGTTCGTAGAATCGTTTAATTCTGATTAGGCATGTATGGTTACTCGAATTATAATGTGATGGGTACCTATAGAGATATATCGATGTATCTATCGATGTTACCTGTTCGACCTCATTGTTAACGACACATCGAATACCTACGTCTCGATCGCCGATAAATTGCTATTGAGAACGAATCGCGACACGCGTGACTTGGCAATTATAAATAGGCTGGTGTTTCGTGCTATACAAGAACACCTAAATTAGTTTGGTCAGGTGTTACAAAAAGAGAGAAAGAGAGATACAGAGATAGAAAGAGGAATAGAAAAAAAGAGAGAGAGAGAGAGAGAGAGACATATATTATTCTCAAATCACCCGACAGATGCGAAAAGAGCAGACGTCATCGCAAGTTCAACGATGCCGGAGTAATATTCAACTCGGTTGGAAGTTCGCTACTGCCAATTGTCGATTTTTCGAACGAAATATTGTCACGTCTCTCTCTCTCTCACTTTCCGACGTATTCGCAACGTTTCACGCGATATCGTATTCTTCCTTTTCTTTCCTGTATACGCTCGAGACTCGACTCGAAGAAACAAACTCGCCACCCTTCAATATTCCGTGCCGAGACACGTGTCCTATAACCGAGAGTGAAACGGGAACGAAGACGATGGATTTCGGAGGCATTTCACTCTGTCAGTCGACTTGGCACGTCCACCTCCCGCGCGCCGGTCTCCACGATGTGTTATTTGGACCCTGGGTGTTCCCGATCCTGTATACCTACATCGGGCTGATGTTAGCCGCTCGTCGTACGGTGGTACGTCGTGTCGAAGACTTGTCGTGAGTCGATTACGTTGGGATGCCCCGGTTCTTCCGGTTCACGAGAGCCCAACCGTACGGCCATCAGCCGATCGCGAGTCGAGGTATATAATCGGACGGGAGGGACAGAGGTGGAAAGAGAAAGAGAGAGAGAGAGAGAGAGAGAGAAAGCAAAAGAGCGACTCTTCGCCACGAGTGACGGATGCGATTCGAGGCTTTTTGGCAAGCTGTTCCTTCACAGCCATGAAAGCTTATTCTTCGCGTTGTGGTGTAGAGCGCGGAAACGAGAGATGTCGAGAAAGGAACGAACCGAGATGAAGAGAAGGAGAAGGAGGAAGAAGAAGAAGAAGAAGAAGAAGAAGAAGAAGAAGAAGAGAAACGAGATAGAAACCGACGCCAGATACTCTGGCACGATTACGTGCATCGTTCAACTCGCTCCGCCCGACAAATTATTAATCCCTCGATTCTGTCTCTCATTCTCTCTCGCTTCTTAATTCGAACGAAGAGAGACGTCGCGGTACGACATTGACAAAAGAAGCGGGTGGCGCACCAACACTGTACATTTCTCTCTTTGCTTTCCTCATCTTGCAGTTTTCTCTTTCTTCGTCACGCGTCTGACGCTCGTACTCGCGTGTAAGTAGTTACGTCTTCTCCGTTGTTGTCGCTTTGCCAAGACTTCGAGGAGAGTGCCGCGAGATAGAGAGAAACATAGAGAGGAGACCAAGTTTCGTGACACTGCTAGACTATAGAGAGAACGACCCGTGAAAGAAATTAGTAGGGCAGCCATAACAAAAATCGGGGCCCATGAGGGTTTAAATATGGATTCCCTACTAGGGATTTCCACAACACAATCGGACTAGGCCCCGACAGGAAAATAACAGGGTTGGATTATTTATTCAAAAAAGGTCGTAGCGAGGTAAATGATAAGGGCCCAAACGGGATTCATCAAGGCAGCAGTTATTGCAGAGCACACAATATTTGCAAAGTTATTTAAACAATTTTATAGTTCGGTAAAACACTAGGTTATACAAAAATTTTAAGTTAAGTTATATAATTAATTTTATTTACGGTATATAAAATTGTATATGACTGTATATGAGTACTTTTATTTTATGTTGAAATACATAATAATTGTACATATATATATGGCTTCATATATCATTAGATATAGACATAGTTTTCTTTGGTTTTATTCGCGTATGGAAGCATGTAAATCAAAAGATTGTTTATTAAAAGTTAACAAATTATGTATTGATGAAATATATATATATATATATATATATATATATATATATATATATATATATATATATATATATATATATTGCATCAATACATAATTTGTAAACTTCATACATATAGATATATAGAAAGAGACGACATAGATATAAGCCATAAGTACGACAGAAAAATGAGCGTGTAGCTTCGCTCACGGCCAGCAGGTGGCGCATGGCCGCGCGCTTTCTCGCAAGCGTACCCGTCGTCCACCGGTATTATAAAGACGTGAGCAGGATGAAGAAAATCGTTACTCGTCTCCCGATTGCGCTGGCAAGCACACTATTATGTAACATGTTGAGTAGTGCTTATCTACCAACGTATATATACGTTGTAGATATTGTATATGTTTCTATACGTTTACATAGAAATATATACAATTCTATCGGGCCAATTTTTGTATACAATTGTATATGATCAATTCATATACAATTATATATGTTTATATATATATATTCATTTTTATTCGGAAAAATTGTGTTCATTATTGCAAAACATCTCGCTTGATACATATCCACTAATAAAGCTGGCAATTATAGGGCAGTAATAGGGTTGCTTCATGGCTTCGTTTCTATTCTGGCAGGGTTCTGTTGAGGCAACCAGCCGGGCCCTGATTAATAGCCCTGTTTAGGCCCTCATCGACAAAGTGTGACCGGCCCGCAAGGGACCTGATCGGGTGCCCTGTTAGGCCCCTTATAGAGTGAGGGAAAAATAATCGGGACCTAGTCTAAGCCCTGGCTGAATTCTTTCACGGGGAGAGAGGGTTGTAGTTTACTACGAATAATCCAAAGCGGCTCTCGTTCTAATCTTCTAATCACCCGAATAGCGCAACGTGTACAACACACATCTATTGCACAGTTGGCTGACTATAAGCCTCTGCTCCGCTCCTCGTTCACATCTTCGCTCTAAATAATGTAGACGACAAGCTATCCCTTGTATCGAGAGACGGAACGTTGTGAGGTAGGAGGAGATTCCGGAAAGGGGGAGAAGGAGGTGGGGGGGGGCGGCGGTGGAGTAGAGGAAGTCGGATAATACATCTGGAGGAGCGATATCGAGGATGGATAAGCTCGCCCACATCCGTCTTTCGAAGGCTAATCGCTCGAACGTTTTGGCAGACCCGACGATAAAGTCTGAATTTATCGTACGAACTTGCGAAATCGTCTATTCGGGGCATAACAGAAACATACTATTCAACGCGTATTCGATACGAACTGATTTCTCGAATATAAAATCGTAGGTGAAGTATCATTTTCTATTTCATTCTCTTTTTCGTCTAATACGCAAACACGTTAAATACTGATTTGAAATTCAATATCGGCGCTCCATATTTCAACACATCGCCCGGGACTTGCGTCATACTTATAGACGAATTATCGACGGGCCGATGAATTGACATATTTCATTGCTTTGTCGATTGAGCGATAAAAAAAAGAAGAGAACAGCGCGCGAAAAATCTTCCAAAATTGACGATGATTCATATAATATGAATTATACGCATTCGACTGTATATATATACGATATATATTAGTTATAACTGCGTACTCCATCACGTTAAAACGCTGTCGTCTTTATTCCCTATGTGTTTCACTATGTGTTATACCGAGCGGTGGTATTAGCGTGTAAACTCCACGCACTCAACTATGAATAATAGAACATCGCGCCTGTATGGAACATGCGACACCTAATAATATCTACCTTTCCGAGAGACTCGTAGAGCTCACCGACGTGAATTTATGTACATACAAAGACACAGTCGCGCATACGCATATACATAACTGGGTACCTATAGTGTTCGAGATAGCCAGGGAGCGACCGGAGCTTGGGTTAAACGCGACAAGCGATTTTAATATCGGGCGCTAATGCGCCCGATACGATAATCTCGGTGCCCGGGGTCTGTACTTAACGTCGACTTAACGCTAATCCCGCCAGCAGTGGCGATGGCGATGGTGTGGCAGTCCCGTCCGTGGCAATGCATGCATATGTACACACTATGTACCTTCCTTCCCCTCTCTCTCGCTCTCTCTCTCTCTCCCGCGTACATTCTCGTTTCTTCCCTCTCGCCAGGCCACGGAAACACGCGGTTGCTTGCATGCATGCCGCACGTTATGCGGTTTATACGTGCCAACCACACACAACTAGTTTGAGAGAGAGAGAGAGAGAGAGAGAGAGTAAAAGGAAAGAGCAAGATGGAGAGTTGCTATGGTAGATACGCACGCGTAGGTAGATAGCAGTACACCTAATATCAGCGCGGCGTATACACCTATGCGTTGTATTATACCGCGCTATATGTATCCGCACAGGTATACTACTTTACGCACACCCACTATACTTGTACCTTTGCTCAGTGAATACAGCTAGTAATCTCGACTGCATTGCACTTTAGTGCATACATATACGACAGTCGGTATGCGTATGTGCGTGTAAATAGTTATAGCATAGTGAACTTAGAAAGCATACACATATATATATATATATATATATGTGTGTAGAGGACGAAGGAGAGAGATAGATAGATCACATACTCGCTGAATAGAACGAGCTGCCTAGAAAGGGATGGAGATAGAGCGATGTGTATATGCTGACGCGGGAGCGAATACATGTAGTTACACATGGATCGTGCCGCTATTACGAGGAATAAGTGGATGGTAGCCTCTCTGGCTGCCTTGCCAGTATGTCCATGTGGCGATGGGACGAGCCTGGATTCACATAGTGTGGGATTGGCGTTGAATGTACGTACGTTGATGCCGCAACGAGTACGGGGAGCAACGACGCGACCTACCCGCGAGCATGTTGGCCATTTCAAGTATACTGGCCAACGTTGCCGCCGGTAGAGATCGTCGTCCTTCCATCTCCATTCTGGTGGCCTCACACCATTGCGTCTCTCTCCCTCTTTCTCCCATCGTTGCACTACTACAGTTCTTGTTGTTTCTGTATATAGGTATGCACTACCGGTGCTGTTCACGAGTGGGTACTGCACACCCGGGACGTGCTATTGCCGGGATGATGTTGGCGTTCACCGTGCCCTGCTGGCGTTGCTCGTTGCTTCTGGCCCATGCCTCGTAACCACTGGACGTTCCGACGGTCCGCCAACTTTGCTGCTGCTGCTGCTGCTGTCGTGGTCGTTGCCGTAGAAGCTAATAAACGCCAGCGTCGCGGCTTTTCTATCTCGCTCCATTCCTCTTCCTCCACGGTAGATTGTTGTCGCTCTTGCTTACGAACGATGCCGCCACGGCGCTCTCTATCCTTCTTCCTCTGTGAAACTGTCGCTTCCCGTTCTCTCTTCGCTTTCCCTAAGGGCCGTATCTAGTTGTCGAAGCGATAACGAAAAAAGCGAACATGTTACGATTCGCTTTTTATCCAACCAAAACATGTGTTTTATACGATTTTTTCTTTTAACAAGAAAATATTTTCGAAGAAGACGATGTATTTGGCAATGTAGATGTTTTTTTGGCGCTTGGTTTTATGGTGTACATGGTTTAATTATTGTTTTATTGTTGAGCAGTATTTTGAAGGAAACGACGAACTCTAGTCGTACCGAAAAGATGTACGATACTGACGCTTTGCCAACATCTGCAGCTTGTGCCGCGTGGGTCTTTCGAGTAGTTCGGTGTTTGACCGCTACGCTGCGCAGACGCTCGAGAATACTTCTCGTCAACGTAGCAGCACGGCGTCCTTATATAAGCCAGCGGGTATCGAACCAAAGCATACTTACCTGGCGCAGAGGTTACCGTGATCAAGAAGGCGGTTCCTCCAGGGCGAGGCTCTTCCATTGCACTACGGTCGAGCTGACCCTTGCGAATATCCCTAATGTGGATATCTCGGGCGTATAATTTTTGTTAGTCGGGACTGCGTTCGCGCTATCCCGGATAAAACTTATAAAAACATAATAAACTATATCTTAAAATATATCAAAAATATATCTTTCATCGTTCGCACGTTTGATTAATAAATCATAGTGTTGTTTTTTAATATTGCAATGTCAAGTTATGAAATCGTTGTCCTTTCGACTTTGTAAAGAAGGAGTATAGCTTGAATTTATTATACAATTTTTTGAAGAAACATGTTTTTTTTTTATTAATACGTGTTCCCATAGGTTTGTCCTTCCAATATTCGAATAGAGCATAATGTTTCAAAGTTCTTTGAGTTATACCTCTTACCTAAATACCAATACGTCGAAAGATCCTGTGGAAGGAAACTATCGGAAATTCCATCGAGCCGGCGTAACTCACTCACGCTATTGGAACGAGATCGCCGAGATAAACGCTTAGAGATTGTTGATTTTCGGTCGTTCGCGTATACAAAAATGAAAGTAGGTATGGGAATTGAAGGAAGAGCGGTAGATTTCGCACGACTAATTTCTCGAAAGTAAGGCCGAGCCCCAGGGCGCCAACGATTTAGAATAAGCCGGTTCTTGCGGTCGAATTCGTAGCTAGCAAAGCAGCGAACAACGAGGGACTAGAGCGTGGCACGATAGAAGAGATAAAAAAAGGGACACGCAAACACGAGAAAAAGAAACGGTGGGTTTTCAGGTAAGTACGAGGAGGGGGAACCCGACCAACCCTTCGTTATTTACGAGATTCCGCTCTCGTGCTCACGGGCAACTGTGAGCAAGTTGAACAGAGATGGTTCGAGGGTCCTTCGGGTCTCGTTCGAATTAATATTCCCCGACGTATACTATGTTTCCTAGGCCGGAGCATAAGGGAACCAGCGGGATGGCTCGTGTTTGCTTGCGTCACATTGCCTTCCTATCTTCCTTCCTGAAGGCCTTCGGGCCATCAGGCGAATAGCCGACCCGCTTAGTAGTCCCTTCAGACCCTTCAAGGTCCGGGGGCACGTCTGGACTTTCACATTTCGTTCAGCAACGAATTTCCGAAGGGAGTCGAGTAGGTACACGACTTCCTTTTTAACACAACCAACAGCTATAGAAACAAACTTCGAATTCGCCAGAATATTTTTCCTCCATGATTTCTACGGAATCGTTGGATGATAGTCATGGATTTAAGAACATAAAAATAAATATATATACACGGAGAGAAAAACGCGGGATGGATTCCAGGCAATTTACCACTTAGATATTTCTCGGGTATGGGCGGAGAAATATGGTGAAGACAAGGACAGTGTGTGTACGTGGAACACGAGAAGTGAGGACGAGGTGTAACTACCTACGGCCCTGACTATAAGCCATTACCGCGAGAGAGGCACGTCGTAGAGAGCACCAGAGAAACACACTCTGGCTTTCTGGCGCGCGTCTCTCTCTCTCTCTCTCTCTCTCGCTCTCCCTCTCTCGTCTGGCAGCGGCAGGGTGGCAGATAACATTGCTCCATGACACCACAGCTTCACCGGCTGGCTCTTGGTTCAAGTACTCGAGTGCCGAGAGTACCGAGAGTGAGAGACGGAAAACAACAAAGAGGAGGAGCGAGAGGGATGAAAACGTATAGTATATATCCAGAGTCACACGACGAAACGATGCACGTGTCGCGCATCCTCTCGTTTGGTGCGGTACTCTTGGTCTACCTCTCTTCGTCTCCTTCCCTACGTACCTACCACTGTACACATATGTACATATATACCTATACGCGTACCACACAATATGACAAGGACGAAACGTACGCCACGTACCTACTATTCTCCTCTCCTTCATTTACCATCTCCCTTTACAGTTCTCTGTCTGTGTTCGTGTTTCGATTTGTGTCTCTTTCACGCTTGTGTCCTCTTAGTTGGTATCCTCTCACCCTCTCGTTCTCTTCGTAGTTTCTCTCTCTCTCTCTCTCTCATTCCATCTATTCCACTTGTTCGTTCTCTCTCACGCTTCGGTGGTGTTACAAACAGCGCCACCATCGCCAACGTAACGTCCATAACTGGAAACTCTTGCAAAGCAGCGTGTGCACCACCACGATTGTCTCTCTCCCCCTTTTTCCCCTTCGCAACACGCTTACTCCATCTCTCTCTGTGCCGCATGGTGCCAGTGCATTAGGACTGGGTTACGACAGTAAATTTTCACTACCGTGCAGAGTTCTAATGGCCGCGGGAATGCAGCTGGTTTCAGTGGCCTCGCTCGTAGTTGCCCGAGGACGAGGCCGAGGACGACGACAACGACGGCAATGGTGCGGTAGTATTGGTCGTAGAACCCGAGAGTGATAAAGATAGAGATATACGGAAGAGTGTGTGTGTGTGTGTGAGAGAGAGAGAGAGAGAGAGCGACGCGAAATGAACGAGAAACACAGAGAGACAGAAAGAGTCTTGGTGTGCTCTAACTCGACCATTCTCACGAGCTTCTGTGTTCACTGAAGCGAGGGAGAGCGAGAGAGAGCGAGAGAGAGCGAGAGAGAGTAGGTATTAGAATGGCGTGGAGGTGGGGGTGCGCGAGTAAGTTGTTCGCGGTTCCGCGGTGGAAAGCATCCGAAGCCAGCACAACCCGCCACCACGAGATCCCTTTAATATCGTTGGAGTACCTGAATCCACGAACTCGCATATATATCCTCCTCCTCCCTCCCTCCCCCTGTCCTAGCCAGGCTCTAACCGTTGTAGCTTTATAGCGTACGCTTCCTAAGCTTCGGACACTTGTATTGTATAGCCATGCATGTATTTCTAGCACATGGGTGTACGTTATCACATACGTGTACGTACACTTTATACCATGTGTACGAAGAGTTGGAGAAAAAAAAACGATACTGGGATACAGGAACTTGGAACGTTTCGCACGACGAGCCAAAAAACAAGCAACACGTCTGAGAAACGGACGAAAAAGTACCCTTTCGTGTGGTTAATGCTTCTATTTTCTCTCTGTCGTCTATCTCTCTCTCTCTCTCTCTCTCTCTCTGTCTTTCTCTGTAGAGTCGTAAACGTAGCTTGAGTAAATGTGGTGGTTGCCGGTGCTGTTTTTGGCTGCAAAGAGCAACTACCCTTTGACATGTACTAACTACTGTGTAGATCTTCCTCGTTTAACGTGCTTCTGCCGTACATTGTATTAGTCATGCGCATGCACTGTACGATTATATGTACAACCCCCAATGTTACTACGGCTGTGTATTATATTTCTCTTGATTAAATTTCTCTTGATCTTTCTCACTCTCTCCTTCCCTTCCTTCTCTCTCTCTCTCTCTCTCTCTCGCTCTCTCATTTCCTCGGTCTTCATCTCTTGCCTTTCAATCTCCACCTCACCGTTTCGCCTTCTCGTGTATAATAACATTGGGCCAAGAACAGTTTGCATTCGTACATCCCCTCCTTCTCCCGTACCTACACTACGCGGAGCTGTGCAATCTGGAGAATTATTCCCAGCAGCCATGAAACAGCTTGCTGTTGCTATTCGACGCTGCTGATGCTTTTGGATTCAGGTGCCTCGAGGTACAGAGAGAGCGAGCGAGGGAGAGAGAGAAATAAAGCTACAACCCTCTTTGACTACGGTAACTACCGAAGTAAGTAGGTATAGATAGTGGTGTAGCCCTTGCGGTTCTGTTGCTTCTCTCTCTGTCTCTCGTTCTCTCTCTCGTTCTCTGATCTTGGCGCTCACCACCTCACCTCCTCCTTCACCATGATCGTACTTCACTCCAGTTTTCCCATCTCCCTTCCAAACGCTATCTCGTACTCCCAGAGCGCTTCGTATAACTTCATCCCTCTTCATAGGGTATGCATCGGCTCCCTAGTAGAGTGCACGAGAGAACACCGCGCGTTGCGGTAAGTGCGCGAAGCCGTGTTTCTCAATCATACGAAATCGAATTCTCGGCGAGACCCCATCGTTGGAATCTCACTTGCTCTCTTGTTCTGCCTGTGAAGCCTTCCTCACTCTGGTCATATTCCCCTTTTGCGATCGGCACACTAACTCCCCGAGGTATATAGGTATACGTTTCTCGCTATACACGTAGGTATATACATATACATATATTTCGTTGAGGGAGAGAGAGAGAGCCCACCGCGGATAGATCCTTTCCATTGTTCTCGAACTCGAGGAATTAGAGCCTCGCGCTACATCCTCTCTTCGAGCGCCTACCTATGTATGAGAACCCGAGATTACCGGACGAGAGAACGAAGCCGGCGCACGCCGCACGATTCGCCCTCCTCCGCCTCGTTTTTTTCATTCCTCACGATGTTCTCTTTATTTATTTTCCTTCCTTTTTTCATTTTCGAATTAAGCCCCCAGGTACCCGGCATTTGTTAAATTAAGGCCCGCGTTTAATCCTCGATTATCGGAGGGTATTATTTTCTTTTGTGGTATTCCGATGATCGTGCTGGCATTGCAAAATAACAACACGCAATTCGATATGTATTTTTTTTTATGTGGTGTACCGTGAACGAGGCTCAATAAAAATCGAACAAAAAATTAGTTCAATACTTATAGCGCCTCGATTATTTCTTACCAAGACCGAAGTATTTTCGTTCCGAAAATTAGAGAGGGCTTGCCGGGGGGAATGAAAATTGACTTACGTCCCGGAGAAACGATTTTCAACTTCCTGAGAGAGGGTCAAGGGTTATGGGACAGTGGGTAGTAGATAGAGCACGGTATATCTATTAGCTACGAACATACCACGGATGGAAAGTGCACCCTCGCCGAAAGCCTCGAGTGTACGACAAGAGGGTGCGGACAGGGAGGTTTGCGCCATAGCGAATGGTCTTACTGCGTGACCGCTCGAGTGGGATCGAAGACCACGTGGCGTAATTCGCTAATTAATGGGCACAGTGCCGCGAGACGACTATCTCCCGATTGTGGCTCGTGGCTGTTGCGAGTTCGCCTTCGAGCGTAGCTACCCTTTCGCTTCTGTTGCTACAGAGCATCCCTTCTCTCTGTACTCGTGCTGTTACCGCTGCCGTTTCTCCCTCACGAGTCAACCGAGCGTGTACCGACCGCCCGCGCGAGCTGCTTCTCTCTCATCGACACTCCAACGGGATGTGCTTCGGTGTGCTAACCCCATCTCGAGCTTGGCCGCAGTCTCCTCGACCCTTTCCGCAAAATAGGATCCGGATCGCTATACATGGCATACACACATAAACCCCGCCACTCCTTTACCGGTTCGACCGTTCATTGCCGTCGCTGTTGAATCGGGTAGTCACTCGAGTGAGAAATCATTCGCGATAATTGACGATGTAAACAACAAAAAAAGTGATCGATGGAAAAAACAATTTTCAAATAATTATAATAAATGACGTTTGAAATTGTTCGCGCCAATGTTTTTCTCGCAAAAATCATTCTCCATCACCCTGCGTAACGAAATATGTTTTTCACGATTGATTTTTTTTTGTTCTTTCTCGTTTCGCGCAGTGTTCCGCATCATAACAAATGCCACAAGTCACTAAAGTCGTATAGACAATAATTTCACATCGTGGCAACACCACCGGCAGTCTCAGCGTTTTTTTTTAATTTATATTTTACAAAGTGTATGCTTGTGCTCGAATATGTGTGTCGACAGAAAGGAAACAACTCGATGTTATGTATAGGAGGGTAGAAAAATTGTTGGGCGATGAAAAAGAATGGTAGGCGACTCCGAAGGGAAATAGACGGCGCATGGCATATGCTTTCTATATATATATATATATATATATATGAATATAAATATTGCACATAGTATGGCAAAGCGTAGAAAAGAAACGCGAAGTACGTGAAAAAGTACTGGCTTTGCAGAGACATTGAAAGGCGTATAGACGTAAAGACAGTTATAGGTAAGAGAGATGGAGTTATGGAATAACAGGGTATATAGATCGGTGTATAAGAAAAGAAGCGGGCACGCGAGATTGGAAGTGTGCGGAAAGAGAAATACAGAGAAAGAGAGAGAGAGAGAGAGAGAGAGAGAGAGAGAACGGAAGAAAAGAAGGTGCTCGCCAAACTCTTCGTTTCCGGGCAACGAGTTCGTCGAGACTGGCAAGAGGGCGCCTCCGCCTCTCACTCTTTCTCCATTTATCTTGCTCTTTTCTGTACACACAGCACTCATACATATATATATATATATAGAGAGATATATATTTTTTTATCTTCCGCGCATACCGCCGCATCGCCGGCAGTATATTGACGTACGATCGTGAGATGTACACGAAACATCGGACTTTGTTATACCGTAATAGTCGCGGTCTTTCCATCTCTTTTCTCTGCTTTCTGATCATTCGTTCGCACTGGTAAAAGAGATGGCGCTCGAGCCCGACAAGGGTATATACTGGCTATATACTTCATACGGCCAAACGAAAAAAAAAAATATATATATATATATATAACAAACAAAAAAAGCTCAGCGAGAGCTGATGAGTGCCCGGGGTCCGTTGAGCTCTCGCGCTCTCTGGGTCTCTCTGGCTCTCGAGCTTTTTGTTTTTTTTTTCTCCTTTGGGTGGTAGATTCGCGCGGCTCTTACTCCGGAGCAACGGCAGCGGGAGCCCTACGATTCCTAGGGGGTAGAGTGAGGTGCATGGTATAAAGACAGTACGTATATATAGCTATATGCACATACACATAAGAGTAACAGCCGACCGGCAGCGGAGTGAGCGAGAAAGCGAGACACGAAGATCGAAGAGAGGAGTGAGAGAGCGCCAGTGTGCAAAGGGGATAGAAGAGCCTCTGTGTGCGGCCAACAGGGGGTGCGAGAGGGTTTTGTGTGGGTGGCCAATAGTTTTGCCCTCGAAACGCGCCACATCGAGCTCTCAGTAGTCTCGTCTTACTCTCTCTCTCTCTCTCTCTCTCTCTCGCACTCCTCCTTTCTATAGTAAAGCCAGAGTATACATATATATCTATATGCACGTACAGGAGAGGTTGTATATATATATATGTATATACGGTATATCGTGTATACCTCGTGGTGTTGTGGCTCGGCTGTCGAGTCCGCGCGGACCGAACGTCGCGACGCCAGAGTAACCTCTCGTCGCGCAATCTCGTTGACGATTGGTCCGTGCCACTTGCCGATTGGTTCTTTTTAAAAGCGATCCGGCATTCTATACGAAAGAGAGGGCGTTACTACTTAAGAAACGAGGTTAACCATTGGCGAAGTAGGGTTCGCGCGAGTTCCCATTGGCGCTTTACGATAAAGTCCGCGCGGACTAAAGGGGTATATATTTTGGCCACAGGAACTCTCCGTGGAGGAGCCACAAGCCGCTTCCTCGCTCGCTCGCTCTCGTATCGCGCATCGTCCTCTCGCCGAGCTCCTTTCCTCGATCACCCTTGCAGCCGTACCGTGCCACGACCCCCTCGTCTCGCCATCGCCGCGGTAGGGCTATATTTACCCTACGGTAAGGTCGTCGTCGGGGTGGAAAACGCTCAAATGGGGTGGTTTAACGCGAACCTCGCCCCGCTGCCAGAAGGACTCACCCGGGAACGCCAGCAGGGGCAAACTATACACTTACATATACGCCTCTATGTATATATATATATATATATATCCACGCGAGCTCGCGGTCGTGGCTTTGGTGGCGTCGCGGCGTCCAGTTCGCAGGGCGCAATACGAGGAAAAGGGATATATGCCGGAACTGCTGAGAGAGAGCGCTGGTAGAGATAGAAAGAGAGGGTGAAATCCAGAACTCGAATGAGAGGGAGAGAGAGAGCGTGAGAGAGAGAGAGAGAGAGAGAGAGCGAGGGAGAGAATGGGGAGCACTCCGCACTCCCCGAAACAACGTAACGACGAGCGAAATTAGGTAATTCAGGCTCGTAATAATGCGAGAGGACCCCGCCCGGTAATGAATCGGGCAACGCGCGCGCGAGCTCGTCCTCTCGCTTGGCGGGATGGAGGGGGTGCCGAGTAAGAGGGGAAACGTGGAAATTAGGGCCTGCTGACCTTCCTCTTGCTGTAATGACAGCTATAGCCTACCTACTACCTAACTGTATATACACACATATACACTTGTAGTAAATACAGTGACGTCTTTTGTTGTCCGTGAAAGACTTTGGCTGTTACGGCTGGGTAACGCATAAGGCGGATGTGCCTTTTCCGAAACGCTCGACCGCGCTCAAAAATATTCTTCAAATTTACGGATAGTAATAAATGTTTTTACGACAGGGTGGTAGGTAGTAGGTATAGTGTCAAGGGAGGAAGGGAGGGACACTTGGACTACTCTCTTTGGTAACGGTTCGGAAGGTCACTCGGTTGTCGTCTCTCTCGGGACTTTAGCCATCCACTTTCCGGTGAAAGACACGGGCCACGTTTTTTCGCTTATTTTCCTGTCTCGTTTTTTTTTCTCTTTTTTTTCGGTTCTTTTCTTTTTTCTTTTCGCTTTCGACCAACCATCCACTCGACTCTCGTTCTTACTCGCTCGTTCTCTCGTTACTCTCTCCCTTCGTTTCCACACGACCTCTTCTTGCTTTTCCGTTCTTCTTTCTCACCCTCTCTCTCTCTCTCTGACAGTCGTTAGCCCTGCCTCCGTGTTTTGCCGGTCCTCCGTAACTTCCGAGTGTATACGTGTATACTACTCGGTATCTCTCGGCACCGTAGAAAGAGAGAAATACATGGATTCCATCTCTACCTCGCTCTTCCTTCGATGTTTCTTTGGAAAGATCGTAAAGGAGATTGGTTCCTCTTGGCAAGATGCGAGGGTGAGCAAGGAAAAGGACGTAAAGACGACGCCCGATACTCGAATCCCTCGATAGAGTCGGTATAAAGCGATGCTGTATGGGTTGTACGTAAGTACATATATAGATATAGGTACGAGCGCACGGTCAAAGAAAGACGGAGTGAAAGTAAGAAAGAAAGGAGGGTAGAAAAAAAGGAGCCGGAGAGGGAGAGACCAGAGGGAAAAAGAAGTCTCCCGGACCATTTATCGACTACGTCGAAGACGTAGAGAAGGAGGAAAGAAGAGGAAGGAGCGTTAACTCGCCCGGCCACTGGAATAGTTTTCGAGGGTTCGCCACGCTATTGCCATCCACTCTGGTTATCTTTTTCTCCGTTTCGTTCTCGTCTCTTTGGCATGTGTGTGTGTGTACCTATGTGTGTTCATGTATTAGAAAGCTTGGTGAAAAAGAATAAGCGACGTTGAAAGAACGTACATCCGGTTGTTTGGCACGAGACACGTTCAAATATAAGCGTAGGTTGTTGTTGTTTTTGGTTTTTTAAGAGTATTCCCCAGTCTATCGCGGGACATAAAATTGAAACTTTTCTGCCAGGAAGTTTTATCTTCGAACTCGATGGATGACAAATTGTCCCGTCGGCGTCACCATCGCAGCGAGTATTATCCCCTGACTCTGATACAATTTCATAGCTCGATGTACGGAACAATGAGGTATCACGATGAATTTTCGTATTTCGAATTTTCGTTGGGATGTCGAGAAAGGGTAAAAGCGATGGGAGAGTTTCCAGAGTCGTCAGTGTGAAATCGAGAGACGCAAAAGACGTCTGCGAAAGCCACTGACGTCGGCGCCTTTGGCGACGAGCCACTTGGGAATTGTCGTCGTCGTCGTCGTCGTCGTCGTCGTCGTCGTAGTCGTCGTAGTCGTCGTCGTCGTAGTCGTCGTCGTCGTCGTCGTCGGAAGTACCGTCGCTCGTCGGTACTCTGATCTTCTCCTCTCTCGCTTCGCGCTTCAGTTCCGGCACGTTTCTTGCACTCTTCAACTGTGTCTCTCTGTGTATGCAGCACTTCGAATTGTACGCCGAGCGAGCAACGTTCGTGGCATATGTAGCAAGAGAGAGAGAGAGAGAGAGAGAGAGAAAGAGAATAACATCAGTCAGTGTTTTTTCATTTCTCGCGAGGCAACACGAAAGATAAAAAATCTGAAATTGGATTTTTATAAAAAAAAATGAAGAAAAATCCACATGTCACTGTACGTTAGTTAACGATTTTAGTTTTTTTTGTTTTTTTCGAAAATGATCCATTCGAAATAAACGACAAATTATTATACCGCACCAGGAACTTTTTCGTTTCCTCAAATTCACACAAATTGGCATCGATCGTGGAAACGAACGAATAAAAAAAGGAAAGAATAAAAAAATAAACGAAGAGAACAAGCCTGCAGAGACTATGATAGAGTAGAGGTCAGGCGTATATTGTAGAAAGAGAGAACGAAAAGGTTGGGTACGATGTTGGGAGTTGGGAGAAGGAGGAGGGGCTCGGAAAAACGAGCTTGCGAGCTGCAACAGCTATATGCACCTCTCTTCCTCCGTCCCCTGCCCTCGGCGTTTCCTCATCGCCCTTCGCGCAAAAGGTTGGATAGGAAAAAAGCAATTTTCCCCCGGATGGAAAAAAAAAGAAATTTGCACGGTCGACCAATCGGTGAAGGAACCCTCCACTCCGCGCAACCCCGACGAAGTTCTCGCCCCTTCCTCTCTCTCTCTCTCTCTCTCTCTCTTTCTCTCACTCACTCCTATCATCTCTCCTCGGTATCTTTCTCTCTCATTCTGTTCGCGTATAGACCTCTCTCTTTTTTCGACCGAGTCTTCTGGCACTCTCGTCCTCATCTGCCTCGTTTTTTTCGCTTTCGTAGACCTCCTCCACCCCCCTTCCTCATCCCCCTCCCACCCCCCACCAACCAGCCCCGCTCGTTCTCTATGTACATCTATAGATTCCCTCAACGAAAATTCTCGTCGGCTCTACGCCGGATCATAGTGCACGAGTGCACCAACTACTACTCTTCCCTCACCTTCTCCTCTTTCGCTCACCCCACCACACTCCCTTACACAGCTCAACCCTCTCTCTCTCTCTCTCACTCTCTGTCTCTCTCCGTCCCCAAGCCAGCCGGAGCTACGAGAGACCGCGCCGAACTTTTTCTCTCGCCGCTTTTCATTCCACCTCCATCTCCACCCTCGTTTCTATCCCCTCGACACACCACTTCACTCGTTCTCTTTTCCTCTTTCCCTTCTCCTCCTCCTCATTCACGTTCTCTCGCTCCGCCGACGTTTTTTTCCACCCTCTACATATTTCCCTCTTTCGAATCTTTTCCATCTCCCTCATCGCGTTTTTCCTCTCTCGCTTCTTTTATCTCTGGCTCAAGCTTTGCAGTCACTCTTCTCCACCCTCCCTTCCTCTCGCCCTCTCGCCACACCACTCACATCTCTCTCGTCGTCCTCCTCCCCCCAACCTCCTACCCGGCGTTCTCTCTCTGACGACCCGACATCTCTCTTTCCACCTCTCCATCGTCGAGCTGGAACCGACCGAAAAAAGTTTATCGCAAAATGGCTGCCCGTATTTACGCGATTTGGGGGCGGAGGCTTTTTTCCAACCCTCGACGTCTCGCTGTCGCGTCCCTCTCTCTCTTTCTTTCATGTTTTTTTTGTTTTGTTTCCCTCTCCTACTCTTTGCCCTCCTCGCACTGTACAGACACGAATATATATACAGGTATGTACCTACCTACGGTTGGTGTATGCCCGATGGGTATGTAGGTAGGTATGTAGGTATATATATATATATAGAGACGCGCTTCTGGGTGCAAGCTCCGGTGCACTCGCAATGGCCTAGCGCGCGGATCGCAGCGCTGCCATCGCCCTGGAGTACTCGTGAAACGACCCGACTGCCGCCGAGAGCTTTTGCATAATAAAACAGAGCCCTTCCACCGACTCGACGATGCCGTTGGAACTCTCGCTCGCTTGCTCTCTCTCTCTCTCTCTCTCTCTCTCGTCTCCGGTATGTTATATCTATACGACCTCCCTTGAGAGCTGTATCGCCATCGCTGCGCGGCCATCGAGCGACAGAAAAAAGAAAATAAAAAATACAAACAATACATTGCCGGTTTTTCCCCACCATGCCCCCGACACTTTTTCTCCATCGAGTCGCGCGAAACTTTGTACCTACGTCGTATTTCACACACACGAAATATATTTAAGTTTGTCACTAACGAATCATAATAATAACGTAGATAAAGAATACAAAATTTAAGAGCACGGCTTAATCGTTAGGCAGGTATTACTCGGTGCGACCGCACCTCGTGCCTTGTAAACGTCGTTTGCCTCTAATGCGCCGTATATATACCTATATATACAAGGTGTCGCTATATTTATATATATATATATATATAAATATATTCCTCGGTCTCATTATGGACCGAGAAATGTTTCTCTCTCTCTCTCTCGCTCTTCGTTTGCTCGTCGGTTCGTGTAAATTTTGTATTTTTTTAGAACGCGAACGGAAACCGTGAAGGTAATAATAACGAAGGCGAGCGCTGTTTGTCGTCGTTGAGGGACGGACGAGGAGAACTTTCGAATTTACACGGTTCGGGAGATCAAACACGAGTTATACAAGGGAGAGATAGAAAGAGAGAGATAGGAAGAAGAAGAAGAAGAGAAGAGTTTCGGGGGAGCTCCGAAATTCGCATGATTATTCCAACGGTACACACAGACGGAAAAGCATGGGAAGGAGTAGTAAAGTGGGTGGGGGGTGAGTAGGAGAGAGCTCTGGCATTACACCGGAGCGACAGCCGCCCGGCAGGTCGTTTACGTTCACGCCTCGTTTACTCATTCCGTCTCGGCGGCTCTCTGCTTGCCGCTACTACTGGTACCTACTAGTAGTAACTGCCGCTCCTCTATGCTACTCCTGGGTTCCTCTCTCTCGCTCTCTCTCTCTCTCTCTCTCTCTCTCTCTCTCTCTCTCTCTCTTTTTCTCTCTCTCTTTCTCTCTGTGCAAGCGCTACACCGAACGACCAGAATGCACCGGCGCGTTTCTCGAGAGACCCGATGCAGGAAATAGTCGTGTCTTCGTACTCGTCAAGCTAGCTGGTTGCCGTTGAGAGTTGGTACAACGCAAATGTAAAGACGGGCGAGGCGAGAGAAGCGAGCGAAAGAGAACACACAACTACCGACACTCTGTGAATATATATATATATATGTATATTCACATTACATTAAGTAGCGAGCGAGCTTTTGTGACATTGTACGAGCGGTAATGGCGTTTTTTTTAATTTTATCTTTGTGTTGTCGCTCGTCAAGGTCGACGATATTTATTTCGTAAACAAAATCTCAAAAATATTGAAAATAAGCTCTTGAATGTTTTTTTGTTTTATTATCAAAAGAAAAAATCTTAAAAATCGGTATGAGTCACAAAAACTTGACCTTGCGAGATAATTTCTGCATATCGTACGAGTCTTCTTTCGTCACCCAAAAATCTTTGCGCATTCGTTTTATTTATAGAATAGATAACGCGCGTGCGATACGAAAACAAAAAGTGCGGAGACAAATTTGCCGAGAAACCCAACGGAGGCGATGAGTGGGAGGGGTCGGAGGAAGGGCGGGGGGTAAAGGTGAGAATTTTGTGTGCATTAAAGAAATAACGAAACGCGGATGTTTTCCAACCGACGCTTCGAAAAGGTGTAAATAGTCGCAAGGTGGTGCAAAACCTGGGAGCAAATTCGAGTGTGAGGCGAACGAAAGTTTTTCGCTGAGAGCGTGCGAGAAAAAGAGAGAGAGAGAGAGATAGCGGGAACAGAGAGCAGGGAGAGAGGTGTGTACAGAGAATGAGAGAAACTGGCGAGGATAAAGCAATGAGGGTGCGAGAGAGATGGATTGAACCGTGTCAATTAGAGCCGCGAGGAATTAATTTATGACCCCCGAGCGTGAGACGTCGAGTTGCTCTCTCGCTGCTGCTGCTGCTGCTGCTGCTGCTGGTGCTGCTACTCAACGCTCGAGTTCAAATACAAAGTCTCTCTCGCGTCGACCTCGTTCCCTCACTCTCGACTGCGAGAGACCGGCTTGCGCCGAGCGATATCGCGATCTCTCGTTTTTTTTCCTGCTTTTTCTCTCGTTTTTTTTTACGATTTTTTTTCTTTCTCTCTCTCTCTCTCTCTTTCTTTTTTTACGGTCTCCGCTGTTGGCCCTTATCGGCGTCTCGTTATGTATACCACTAGCTTTTTATCCTCCGGGTGTGCTATCGAGAACGATGGCGGAGCGAGGCAACTGCGGCGATTGGTTATATCGGGGTCGTGACTTTTCTACGTTCTCCTATATATTATCTATACATATATATATATATATATATATACCTACACACATATCACACATCACATTTTTATCCTTTTGGTCGCTGCTCGTGAACTCTGAGATTTTATTTCGTCAATAAGGGACTTTGTGATACTTCTCTGAATTTATAATCCGTTATTTCCATTTGCGGGACTGTCGGGCTTCCCCGAGATTACATACGAAAGAATAACGTATACGCGACGAAACTCGTATTATACCCTCGAAGATGCGCGAGATATGCAATTTTTTAACGTTCGAATGAATAAATTTACATCGAATAAATTTGAACGAAGATTGGAAATAAAATCTTCACGTTCGAGACGCGCGGTCGTCGTCGTGGCTTTCGTGAAATTATGAGCGTATCGAATGTCTTCCTTGTAAGACGGCGAAAACAAAAAAAAACGAAAAAGCCGAAAGAAAAATAACGAAATAAAATAGAGACTCCGCAGTCTCCTTCGTTAATGCAAAAATCGATCCAACGAAATGCCGCGATAGATCTCTCGTGATATTCGTCTAATAGGTCGAATCGTAATCGCGCGACTAACAGATTTTCCAGTGGTGTTCAATTTCTAATTAGATACACGCTTCTTTTTTTTTCTTCGTAGAGCGGAATGTCTCACTTAATTGCAAAATTATTCGTATCGACGAGGCAGAAATAAAAAAAACAACCGTGTTCATTTTTCCATCGTCTCGTGCGCTAGAAACTATATAATACGCGTACATACTCAAGACACGTAGTTTACAAGAGTTGAGAGTACGAAGTCAGCAGCACCTGCGAACAGTTTCATCGCCGCTTCGTAACAACTGTCCGTCGACTTCGCTCCCTAACGCATTAGTAATATAGAGTACAACGTCGTATATATACGCTCGACACGGCCTATGTATACATATATATGTATATACACACACACACACACACACAAACATTATATTATTATACACTCAGCCTTCCTTTTTTTTCTTTCTCTTCTCTCCAACACAGAGTCCACGGGTGTTGCACACGCACACGAACAAAATTAGTTACGTGAGCATAATAAATTCTTCGCAAGCTGCTCCTTCTCTTTACACTGTTCTTGGCTTTTGCTGCGTGGATTCTCGTAAGAAACGGAGAGGGTGAGAGAGAGAGAGAGAGAGAGAAAGAGAGCATCGGTCTTGTTTCCCCAGGGGCGATCGAGCTCGAACGAGAGTTCTCCAGACACGAAGCAAGTTTTTCCACTTCCTCGTTGTGTCGTTACAACGAGCGCCCTCTTTTCCCTTCTACGTTCACTCGTCGTCTTTTCGCTCGCGCCTCGTTTTTTTTTCTTCTTTTTTTTTTTTCTTTTGCATGTACTTTTTTTCTTTTCCTTTTTTTTTGTTCCCTCGTCATTATCGACTCGCTCGTATTACAAGGCGCGTATCCACGCGTTCGACTCGGTCGCGGCGTATAACGCTCGCGCCTATACCGAGAGCAACGCGCATTCGAGGTAGGTGGGTACTCGTCACGCCATATTTACCCGAAATCTACAGTAAAACTTCTCGCGGATTCGTCAAGATTATATTTTCGTACATGAGCGTAGACCCGTTGGTATACACAGTCTGCGTTTGTTCAAAAGATTTCGACGCTCACCCACGACCCCGAACTGTTGTCTTTTTTTTTTTTTTTTTCTTAACGAGAACGAGCAGCGTCGTTCGATAATTCAAAAGACAATTTTTCACGAATACGGGATCGACGGAATCGAGTTTCTACTGTAACGAGTAAATAAGGCTTGGATCTTCGTACGGTGAGAAAGAAATATGTGCACGAGGTACACGGCTGGAGGAGAGCTTAGCGCTTCTGGGATCGATGAGCTCGTCGAACTATCGATTCCCACCGGTTAATTCCTTAAATGGCACTCGCGCATGTGGTATACGTATATATTATATACATATATATATATATATATATATATGTATAAACGTATAAGTTCTAACCATTCCACGTCTCGCACGAAGGAAATCATCTCTCTCTCTCTCTCTCAGGTGAGTCGTCGCGGTGGCTGCGGTTGCTGACTGGCAGGTTCTCTTCCTCGGGGCATAAATAAATGGGTTTTATCGACCTGCGCACTCTGCGAATGTGCGCGCGTGCATGTCTGAGACTGGTTACCGTCGTTCTGTTGTACTACCTGCAGTCTAGTTTCGAACCAAGTCTACCCAAACGACTCGAGACTATATATATACATGTATGTTTGTATAATGCACAAACATGCTCGCATGTACGAATGGTTTTGCAGCCTTTATGACACGAAAACTTGCTTCGCTCGATCGTCACGTAGTTCGACTTTTGCCACTACGGTACTCGTGTAGTATATCGTCGATGTGCACTCGCATAAGGAGAGAGTCCCGAGCGTGCCTCGCAAGGAATACCAGGAGTACATCAATTATCCTCAGTTTCTTAAGGAAACGCGGGGATAGCCAACGCTTATATACAATTCTTCCATTTTATACAGTACGGAGGTACGTCAAAGAGAGCGAGAGAGAGAGAGAGAGAGAGAAGAAGAGAGACATCTTATAGTGCAAGGCATAGTGCATGAATAAATCATAACGCGCTCGCGTTATGCCCCGCACCAAGATCGATCGGGATCGATACGATATGAAATTCGATGAAGGATACACACGGACCGTTCAACCTTTTCCGATCCATTTCTTTATTTCTTCATCTCCATAAAAAATACGTATACACACATCTATATATATATATATATATATATAGCTAGATTCCTCGATCCTCGAAACAATCCGTGCGACTTACGGCCCGTACCGTGCCTCGCAACTTCTGCGGAAAACGAGAGATCGGGACGCGAGATCTTGGCGGGCTCTCTTCTATATACGTCGTACGTATACACACGACTCTCCTTCCGTAAGAATCGACGAGAGTCCCACAGCAGCGGATATATTTATACACACGCATGTATATATATATATGTATATACAATATATACCTACGTGTGTATGTGTGTGCAGATTTTTTTATTTTTTTTTGTTTTAAATAAAAACGTTTCTCGAAGCGAGGCAAAGGCGCGCACCCCGCTTTGGCACGTTGCAAGATTCATGGCAACTCGATATTGCAAAGTAGTTCGGAAGAGAGAAACGGGACGAGGAAAAAAAGAAAGAAGGAGGAGGAGGAGGAAAAAAGACGTCGAGCCAGCGTTGAGTTTTTCTCCTCGTCTCTCTTTCCTATCCTTTTGCGCCGGAGATACGCGTTCTCTCTTTTTTTCCTCCCTCACCCCATACACGCCTTTCGTCGTACCGGCTCTCTCACACCGTACCGAAAATACTGTGCACGATGAGAGACGAGAGAGAGAGAGAGAGAGAGAGAGCGCTGTTCTCCCTTCCGGCGTAACCAAAAATTTATTCCCGGTCCAATATCGCGAAACGCGTCTCGGAGAGCCCGTGTAGCTTTTTCTTCGACTCAAGCCCCTCCTCTCTTTTTCCCCCATTCGCCATTTCGTCGTTTCCGTTTCTTCTGGCGATTCTCGCTAGTGTGCCAGTACAGAATTTTTTTTCCGTTTCTCTTGCGACACGGCTACTTGCGCTTCTCTCAACCTCCCTCCCCTGCCCTTTTCTCCATTGGCGACCCTCCAGTCTCGTGAATCTTCGGTAAGCTCGCCAAGCGACTTTTCCACGCGCTCCAGACGCGAAAAGACGCAGAGTTGGTAGTCTGCGGAATTGGACAAAACGTGTATATATATATATATATATATGTATGCATATGAAAACGATGAGGACCCTACGAAAAAAGCTAGGCCGTCCTGGGCCAAGCCGTTTGGAAAATTTATTCGACGACCGATATTGCGAAACGTGCCCTCTGTTCTGGGGTCCGTGTTTTTTGTTTGTTTTTTTTTTCGATCCCCTGGTCGAATCGTTCGTCTATATACGACTCTATCTCTACTGTTTTCTCCGTCCACTTGTATTACTTCGTATCCCGTGGATACGCCGATGTTTCGGGCTGCCGATTCATACACCGATGCTCGGGAATGTGATACCGATATCGAGGCTGGGAGACGCGGACAGGCATCGATATAGAAGAATATCTATATCTATATCTATATATATATATATAGAGAGAGAGAGAGAGAGAGAGCGTATTGCGTCCCCAGGCCATCATGCTTATCTAGAATGTATCCGACCTTTTGCTGCGCTTGTACTTTTTTCTTTTTTTCTATAGCCACTCCTACACTCTCGAGTAAATATAGAATATGGGGAGAAATCCGACATCGTGCGAACAAGGGTGGAAAGAGAAAACGGACGAGGAAAAACAAATATGGGGTATGTACTATGAATGTTTTGCATTGGCACATTCGTCTCGATAGGCTCGCTCCGACTTTTCATCTTTGTCTTTTTGATTGACAATAAAAAGCAAAAGGCTACACACGATCCCTTCCCCCGTTTGCCTCGCCTATACCTCCGCCCCTATCAAACGATTCATATACCTACATACGCTTATGAAAGGATTATACCTATATGCAGACGCGTTTATATCTTAGTCGCCTACGCGAAACGCTACATATGCTATTTGTGTGTAGGTATGGATAAATACCGTTTACGTAGAAACACGATAGTCGCGTAGGTGCAGTCGCCGGTACGATGGAGAGACCGAAGCGCGACGCTAACTCATCGTTATCATGAAACGGTTGGCCATTATTTTCCCCGATGATGCTATGACTGTTCCTCGCTCTCATTCCTCGCCCCCCCCCCCCCGCCTGGTATATACCGGCGTATTTCGTAATATCTATAACGTGCCCTCGGCGACGTTTCACATGGTTAAGCGTGTACAACGCTGCGACGCACGCGCGTTTCTGCATCTACGTGCAAAACTTTTGAGTGGGTGGCGTGACGAACGAAACGGATGGGACAGTCGTTAAAACATAGTAGATACGCTCGTCGTTTATATAGACACGTGTTTTTACCTACTATCTCATTAAAGTTAGCAGAATTAATTCGTTCGAAATATGAAAACCGTCAATATCGTTATAGTTATACATATTTTTCTAAACAATTATTTCGCATAAATTCATAATGTGAAGCGTGTCAATACGCGCTAACGTTCCGAATTATCGTCGTTACGTGCCCGTGTGCGAGTGCGCATACGTCGCGCGCAGCCTCGTTGTATATGCGCGCGCAACGGTGGAGAGGAAAGGTACGTGTCGTATAAGATTGAAACGGGACACCCGGTATATTCATCCCCTGCGCCTCGATTCTCGTATACGACGGCGAAAACTTTTTTTATTATATGAAGGGATATAGAAATCGAATTATATATATATATATATATCATTTCACACACAAGAGTCGTATGCACGATGAATACGCGTCTTTTATCCGTGCAATGTGGACACGTAATATATATACGTATATCTCTGTGCATATATGCACGTGCTGGATAGTGTCATGTTTTATGTTCGTATCCCTGCCAGGTGGCTATATGTATACAACGCGCCCGATACACTTTCTGTCTCTCTCTCTCTCTCTCTCTCTCTCTCCCTGGCCAACATTCACGAATGTGTGAACTCCTGACGCCGTGGCATCCCCCCTACGCAACGATGCACAACTCTCACGTTGCAAACGCTTTCCCTCATACCCTAAAACCTACCCTCCCCCGCCGCCACCCCCCCCCCCCCCCCCCCCCCCCCCCGCCACCTCATCCCTGGTGGTCTCGCCGTTGTGTACGCAGTCCGGTGGTTAATTTCCAGTCAAATTTCATTACTTGACCGGCAAGCGGCGGCATGGCTCCGGGACACATTCACATTTACATACGAATATATATATGCGCGTATATACGATACGGGTGGTATATTTTGTATCGCGATTGCGAGAGACTATCGACCTACACGAGACCATCGCCAATCCATTATTATACGCAACGAATGCATACGCACACGGGACGAAACGTACGCGTCGTCGTATATACGGTATCGCCTGTGTTTATGAGTAGGTACGCGTATGGACTAAACGTAAAACGTCATGTCGAAAGTATATATATATAGGTGTGTGTGTGTGTGTTTGTGTGTGAGCGCGCCTGTGTGCATACGCAGCGGCAAACAGGCGGAACTTCAATCTCCCCGAATTTTATCGCAACTGTCAATCCCCAACCCTTCTTTCCCTTTGACTCGTTCCACCTTTCTGGCGGGCAAAACGTTCCCGTTGAAATTTTTCCAATAACATTTCGCGCGAGTTCGACATGTCCGTGTGTCGATAGTACCGAATGAATTCACGTGTATTTTACATTTATACGCGTAAAATTTGTAATACAAGAAAACTGTAGAATGTCCGGTGGTACGATCGAAATTGGGGGCGGAAGGCTGTCGAGGGGGTGGATGCATTTGTTGCAGTATTGTGTACAATATGCACGGGTTTTGTTGCGTTTCGTATTTTCCGACTGTGTATACGCGTATGTGTGCGTGCAGGATATACGTGATTTATCGGGGTGGACTCGTTGGATACAATGGCGATATAGAATATATATTTAGTTACGCTCGCGTACAACGCCAGTCAGACAGGCAACAGAGGAAATATTATTGTTACACCAGTTGTCGGAAAAGGGAATGGGGGTTGGGGCATCGCGTTATAAAGGGGCGATGATGCGGCCGAGCGGGGGGTGGGTTTTAAACGGAGAAAATTACAAAACGAAAAAGGGGGCACTGTAAAACGATGCCCGCAGGCGTCCACGAGACCGAAAATGTTACATTAATTATACGGTGCGAGAACGTGACGGGATTAACTTGCTTTTTTTTTTTTTTTTTTTTTTTTTTCTTTAATTTCAATTATCATTTCCAGCATAAGTACGTTTTTTCATACGACATTATTATTTCGATACGAATGTTTGTACCTACGAAGTATAAAAATCCTGGTTAATAGAATTGCACACGAATAAAAAAAGAAACGGTGAAATGTGTTTTTTACAATCCTTGACCGGTTAACGGCGAGAGAACGAGAACGTCAGTCGTATAACGGACGGCTACTGTACGATGACCAGCCGATGAGTAATTCAGTGATATTTCGTGAACGAATGAGCCCTAGACTTGACTATTATTGCGCATGAATGAACAGATAACAATGGCGTGCTCGAGCTAGTACCTACCTCGACTACGTTACTACGCTTAAGCATACCGATCGCCTGTCTGTCTCTCTCTCTCTCTCTCTCTCTCGCACTATGTACACCCATATATTGAGGCAGGCTTACGGTAATGTATGGCTGCTTTATATAGGATACATATATATATATATATACTTACGCGATAAAGCAAGTACGAATGTAGGTATAGACATACGTACGTGTAAAATTTTACATACAATGTTTGAAAATTATTAACGTCCTCGTTTCCGATACAAAGTTGATAATATTTATTCACATTGCCCCCATTTTTGTCAATAGCGTCGAAAACGTAAATTCACTCCTCGTGAGGTTGTAGAAGGGAAAACGTTTTAATTTCATCCGTCGTTGTCGACATCGAAAATTAAGGGTCTCGACGTGATTTAGAACGAAGAAGTTGCTACACCCTGGTCGTTCACCGCGCACGCTCTCACCTCCGTTACACGAAACTTTATTCGTCCGTGGTGCTCGAATGCTGGCGGGGGTTGGGTTTGTGGTAGTTTAACACGTGCTATATACATATATTTATATATAAGTACCAGTGTGGTCGTCGGATCGTATGTATGAGTACGCCGAGTACCGGCGAACGTGTGAGGGTCTGAACAGAGATAGAGATAAAGATAGAGAGAGAGAGAGAGAGAGAAAGAGTGAGGCCTGCGGGAAAACGGCAAGGGTAGTGGAAAAATAGGTGGTGTAAAACCGAGTGAGAAAGAGGGTTGGAGTCACGCGTCGACTAAACCGAGCGAGAGATCACTGGTGTGTCCGTGTGCGTGTGTGTGTGTGTGTGAGGGAGTGTGGGTGTACGCGAGGCTCTCGCGGGCCACGATGGAGAGAATTTATAGCGCTCCGGAACTAATTAAGTCCCCTTAAATCTCGAATGGTTCGTTCGCGCGACGAGAGGAGCGAAAACGAAGCGCGTTTTCCTCGACGAGGACGGAATTTTTTACCTGTTTGAATTCAAGAAACGTGCGCCCTCCGTTCTACGTATAAATTTATTCATGTGCGCGAGCACGTGTGTGTGTGTGTGTGTGTGCGAGCGCCTGAGTGTAGAATCTTTTATATCGTTCGTTTATTTTATATATCTCTCGTCGGCACCAACACCAGTAAAAATTTTCCCGAAGCACAAATTGAACAATTACAAATAAATCTTTCAGCCCTCTACCCCAATCGATTTTCCACTACAACACCCCAGACTCTACTATCGCGAGCCGTACGCTTTCGTATCCCCAACCGAGCCGACACACGACCCGATCGATGTAATTACAACGTAAAAGCCTCTTCGCGTGTACTATATTATAATTTGTTCCAACTACGCCGTCGTAAATAAACTAAAATACCATTTATTTCGCAATGAAGTTGTGCATTAATGTTACCGCGCGTGAATAATAACGACGAAAACGGTGTGCTATTTGCAATGTCTATGTTTAGGCCGAGACTCGAAGTTTCGGTTCGGAAAAACGATCACGTGTCGCCGCATGGATCGACACGAGTTTTTTTTAGACTTCGGTATGTTTAACGAACACGCGACAATTTTCACCGATAGATAATAACCGAACGATCGAACGAACGTGGGTGATGATTTCGTCACTGCTCGTTTGAACTTTGTTTTATCTTTTCTCAACAAAACTACGACGTATAATATCCAAGATAA
>OX637864.1:46213377-46427645 GCA_951802705.1 Netelia virgata | reverse complement strand
CGGGTGGTAAAGTGCAGCAAGAGCCGACTGGAGCTCTCTCGCTAATAATTTATCCAGCGGTCGAATTAGATCGGTACAGCGAACGGCTCACCTCGTTCTCCCTTCTCTCTCTCACACTCTCTCTCTCTCTCATACATACATTCAACCTGTGTGGATAATGTATGCATGTATACATATATGTACATATATATACGCATGCATTTCGCGTGTTGTGACGAGGTCACACGTTTATTCGGCCGCAAATAGGTGGTGTCACACCACCCCGTTCTCCTTTCTCTCTCTCTGCTGTTTCGCACCAGGCGCCCCTCGTATTACTCGTTCCGTTCAAAGGGTGATTCATACAGATATTTGATGTTTATTGGGCTTGTCGTTTCGGATCAATATTTTTTATGCTTTGAAGCATAAGAATAGCGACGATAATAAGCCCAAGGAACAATTGTGTTACACGAAGATCGGAGGGATTGAGAAAAAAGTTACGCATACTCCATCCCCTTGGAATAAAAAGTTGAAAATTCCACTCCGACGAGCAGCCACTGGAGCTATCTGTCAACCGAGCGTGCTCGGCACATTTTGAATTAAAAACTTAGTTTCATCCCTTCGTAACCTAACGCGTTCACCCTCTCGCATTATACACACCCGTTCCTATACATTTTTTTCTACCCTCTCTTTCTCGCTTATCGCGTACAATCCGTTCACCCGCCCCAGCGCGCTCCGTGTGCTCTTTTCTTCGCTATCCGCCATGACTCGACTTATTTCGAAACTTTTTTAAAAATCTTCTCGACTTTTCGACCCCTCTACACGGCGGAGAGGGTTGGCCGGAGAAAAAAAAACATAAGAAAGCTCGAGTTTTCTTCGAAACTTCACGAGGAAAAAGAATTCTCGGGACGCGAGTCGCGAACGCGGAGGATAAAATAAACGATGAGCGTAAAAGAAATTCGGGGTTCGAGAAAAAATGAAAAAAAAAAAACGCCGGAATTTCGTACATTTTCTAGGCTCTTGCGTGGAAACGCCTTTTATAACGTTTAAGCTTCTGACACGAAAATACGGTTGTGTCGTCGTTCTTGAGACGCGAGAGGGTGGAATATTTTTTCCCGTTTTCCTCCAAGTTATAAAAGCAAGCGCGAGACTTAATTAGAAATTTGCTAAACTGCACCCTTCGTCATTTCTCCTCTTTTCTTCTCTTTCTCACCCTCTGTATTCTTCCAACTCTCGTTCTCATTTGCACGAGTCTCGGGGAGTTGTCCAAAATTCACATCAGCTCGTGATTCTCTCTTCCTCTCTCCCTCACTCTCTCTTCCTCTCACACCGCTTACATAATTCATGACGCACACGTCGGCCCTTTTGCATAACTGCGGATCGCTCCAGGGGTTTTCCTCCCCCTCTCTCTCTCTCTCTCTCTCTCTCTTTCTCTCTCACGCCGCGCGTTGGTGTCCGAAGGAAGGGAGAGCGAGAGAGAGAAAGGAGAATCAGGCGGGCCGCGAGATTATTTCGCACGCACGAGTGAACTGTGGTGGCGCGAGTCTGTGGCTGACTCTCTCTCTCTCTCTCTTTCTCTCTCACCCCATCGCGTATACATATATAACAGGTAGTCTCGCACGCTCGCCCCAACACGCCAGACTGCACACGCGACTCCCATCCCTCATCCCTACTCCACCTCCCTCAAGATTTTAAGTCTCAACATGGTACCCGTCCGGTAGACACGCTGGAACGACTCCTCGTCGTGGAATTCCTCGTGCGTGCGAAAAGGGCGTGAGAATTTTGCGCCAGTGTGTGGTGGGCGCGACGTGATAAAACGGGGGATGGTGTGAGTCGGCTTTCTAAATGAAGTCTGTCCACACGCGAGTGGAAACTACAGAGATAAGAAACAAAAAACACGAATAATAATCAAAAAATATTATTAACGTCGATTCATTTTTTTAATCTCTCATTTTTTGTTTTTCATCAAAACGAAAAACAACGAATTATTTAAATCTTTCGACCGTCGGCAAAGTCACGTAGCGTTGATAATTTCACGTCTCGGCCGAATCGTTTCCACGTCTCTTTGACTTCTGTCAATAGAATATAACCTCGAACCGTCGAATCTGACAGGCCCGAGGGTTTTGCGTAAAAGAAGAATAACAGTGGTGGGAGTTAGAATGTCACGAAGGGAAAAGGGTCAAGCCACCCCTGTGCTTTGGCCATCGGCCACCGTAATCGTGAACAAACTGTCGGACCAACTTCATTCGAGTAACCCCGAGAATCGTCGCTTCGTTGTAAGATTATTATTATTATTATTATCATAACTCGAGCTACACTGGGTAGAAAGAGAGCGAAGAAGACGACACAGAGGGTTAGTCGGAAGGAGGGGGAATTATGAGGCGAGCAGGGAGAGAGGGGTGGCCTGGAAAGGGGACGAAAAAGGAAATACGAGGTTTTTGCGGGCCAAGAGATAAAGTTTATCTTCCGCATCGCTGGACCCTCCGGATCGTAAGTCAAGGAGGTATATCGTTCCGCGAGCTCCGCCTTTCGTGTCGGTGACGTTATATAAACATATATATATATATATATATGCGAGTATCTACGTAGTAGTACGACGAACGAGTTTTCTAAATTCAGACGCCAATCAACCCTCTCTTTATGTCCCCGTGAAAAGGGATACTGCGGGGACTCCCGTCCTTCGGTCTATCTCACTTTTCTGCTCGCGGCATACGCCAATAGCGGTCTCGTCTACAACCCCAGGGGCCTCTCGGTCCGCCTGTCCGTCGCAGCGAGACTATATAACCACATCGTTTTATATGTACATATATATATATATATATATATATATATAAACTCTTTTATTCCCGTAATATCCTATATCACTTTGATTGTGGCCATGTCACACGCTGAATTGAATTATTATGAACCGTTTACGACCAGCAGGGTTCTTCTCCATCCCATCTCTTTCATACTCTCTCCCTCTCTCGCCTCATCGGTATATATGTATATATATATGGATATATGTAGCTCGCAAATATGATAGACATATCGCGAAGTCGATAAAGGACTTTGGTTACGGTTATTCGTGGGGATCGGACGCACTTGACCTTAGTCATATGTGCTTATACGTTGGGTATTGTTTGGGTCATTAATAATCCCTTGCTTGATTAACCCTACGAAGATTGGCTTCGTCATTCGGCAATGTGAATTTTGTTTCATGTACGCCTACCTACCACATACGATATTATTTCTCATTCGACCGAAGTGCAACGACATATAAATTTGAATAAAAAAAGAAAATTATAAAAAAAAAATAAGAATAATTCATCGAATAAAAAGGATTTTTTAAAGGATTAACGAACGTTCGATTAGTCACGATTTCGACTACTTCATCGTCGACAAAACGAGCCCCATCCCCCCGGCCTCACGATACCTACAATCCCCCTCGGCTTTTGTTACTCGTCTCGGGTCCGTTGGACAATGCAACTTCTCCATTTGGCTTTGAGCTCTCGACAGAGAGTGCCAGAGAAATGGTAAATGGAGGGAGGGGAGGATGATACAGAGACCCATGTCGCATATAGGAATACCACGAGGCCTTACACGTGCCCCGTGTTCGGCCAACGCGTCGTCTCCTCTTTGAAATAGCGATAGAGAGACGGCGAGTGGCTGGATGTGCAAACATAGAGAGAGAGAGAGAGAGAGAGATACGCATTGTCACCGCGTGGATCCCGAGATAATCGATGAATGATTATCCAATCGCGGCTAATGCGGAAACTATCCGTTTAATTACGTTTAGTGCCTGCGATACTCTGCTTCTACTGCCACGTACTCCCGCACTACCCTCCCTCCCGCGTTGATGTTGGTGTGGCTTTGTACCAGATTTCTCTCTCCCTCTCTCTCTCTCTCTCTCTCTCTCTCATATCCACATACACGCACATACCCCTATTCTCTGCCTCGCTCTCGCGAAAGTGATCCAGCATGGCGAGCTGGAGGGTCGGCTTTGCACGTTGCAATACCATTGCCGCAGGAGCGAGTCGGGTTGCCGCGACAGCGTGTGCGCGTGTACGGAAACGAGGGGGTGGAGATGGCAATGGGGAGATGGAATGAGTATCCAGTTGAGGGGCAGGAGGGAGGGTTGATTCGCACTGGCTTTGCACGTTGCAATGACGAGGGGTTGTATGCGCGCGTTCGCGAGCGTAGAAGCGAGAATGGAGCGACGACGGTGGCGCCACCGTCGGAAGGTTGGGGTGAGTGAGGTGGTGGACGAGGAGGCGAGGGGAGTTTAGCTAGTGGTGGCAAGAAGAGGGAAACGGTTGAAAGGGGATGATGGCGAGGGAGGGGTTCTTGCTCTGCCTCATAGCCGGAATTGAGCCGCTGCTATGGTACGTGGTCCTAACTGACGTAATCAAGTGGTCGCCCCGTTATACCCGACTGTAACGGGGACGGATATATATATATATATATATATATAGTTATATATTATATATATATATATATAGAGGCATATGTATAGATATAGCTAGATCGTTGTACGGGGGATACGTATGCAGAGGCATGATGTCGTAAACGAGGCACTTGTACAATTTCGCGTATATTCCGTGAGCATCGTTATTAGTTACGCGCGATTAGTTTTACCGAGGCGAGAGAGAGAGGGAGAGACGAGAAGACTTCATTAAATTTCGACAACGGTTGTTTCTATTCTCCTATAGGTACGATTTTTTTTACTTCTCGATCGATAATTACGATTTTTCCCCTCAAATTGATCGGCCCCGGGGTCTAAACGAGATCGTTGAAATGGATTTTTGTAACGGGCCGCGAGATTCGATTACTCGATAGGATCCTTCGAGTCGAAACGAAACAACGAGGAAATACAGTTTTTTCTCAGGGTGAGAAAAAAACGCGAACGCTCTGTCGCCTTGCGAAATAAATTCACCGAGGTTCAACGAACAAGAGAGAGATAAATAGATAGAAAGAGAGAGTGAGTTCGGTGTCCAACGAAGCGGAAAAAGTCTCGCGCCATACCGATCACGCAAAGTGCCAGCGATAAGTCTCGTATTCGCGGCAATCGGACGACGAGGGAGGAAGAATAAAAAAAACATCGAGAGAGAGAGAGAGAGAGAGAAAGAGAAAATCGTACCAAGTGTGAAATCGATCTCTACCGATAAACGAAGCGTCACGGTCCGATTCACCGACGACGAGAAGCGATATCAGACACGTCAGCCCGTGCGATATATCGCCGATATATACTCAAATTTAATATAGTAATACACTAAACGGTATATAGTCACGGTATATGTATGTATATATAAATAATGGTATGGGATCTCGTGTAGAAAGGGTGTTGGCTGAGGTGGGGTGGTGGTAGGGGGCTGGGCTAGGAGGGGGATGCGCTCGTTCGACTTTTTCCGCATCGTTTTCTCGCTTACGGCTTGTCGTTTGGGCTTGTCGGCTTGCGGGGGGGGGGATGTTATATGCGGTAGGATAGAGGAAACTCGAGGGTGGTTGGATATATCTCGTGAGTTGAGCGAGAAAATCGTCGTTCGAGCGTAGAAGCCTTCGAGCCACTCTTTTTTCCCCGTTTTTCCCTCGACAGTTACGCCGTATCTATCTCCACACATCTTTTCCTCTTTCTTGCACTCTTATTCGTCCTCTCCCCCAAACCCCCCTCTCTCTCATTCTCTCTTTCTCTCTCTCTCTCTATCTCACAAACACACATACAAATGTGCACACACACGCTTTTACTACATTCGTGAAACAACCCTCGTAAGTATAAGTACGTCAGCGTTTTAGCGATCTGTACCGTTCTCGTCGTTTTATCTGGTATTGAAGGGGAAAAATAAAGAGTCCACCAAATGCGCAATCTTTTAGCTCTTCGAAAGACCGTGAAATTCGATAAAAATACTCGCGACGATCGTTCGGATGTAAATTTTCGATGGGGAGATAATATATTTGTAAAACGAACCCAAACAATGATACAATGTACGAGAACTAAATGTACGAGTATCGAATAATGATAATAATAATAATAATAATAATGATAAAAATAAAAATAAAATCGTGTTCGAAAATCGGAGGGGCGTTTAAGCCCTCGTTGTCGCGGCTAAATTAACGAGTTGGAAGAAATTATAGATACCGAAGGGTGTGCAACGATTCGTGAGGGGGAACTATTACCGGACGAATCTCTTGAGATTCTCCACCTCGTCGTGGATAAATTTATCGAACTCGATATAGATATATATATATATATATACGCGTATAGAGTTCGAGAAGCTAATATGTGAGAGGGAGTACGACGAAGGGGGTGGGGGGAGGTAGAGATACGAAGATCCGAGATTTCCGATAACGGAAGCTTCGCCGATATCTCGCCACACTCTGAGCGAAGCGGGAAAGCAGAAGGGGAGAAAGTCGGTTCTCGCTAATGAATCACCGAGTAATTAACGATCAGCCTGAGCGGGAGTCGTTTCTCTCTCTCTCTCTCTCTCTCTCTCTTGTTACGCCCACGTTTTGTCGAGGGGCCGTCTCCGTTATATATCTACAACAAACTACTGTATATAGTAAATTCTGAATAATACTACGACCATAGATATATATATATATATATATATATATATATCTAGATAGAAGGACGATATATGAGAACGAGCGAGACCACCATGAGCTCGAGTTCGCTCGCACGACCGCGAGCTCCGTTACGCTTGTAGATTAGCGCGGTTATTAATTAAGCTTAATTGTTTCTGTATGGGATAGACGTTAAACGGGTTTACAAGGTGTACGGGGTGACTCGTCATTGCCCGGAAGCGCCCTCGCACGGAGCCGCGAGGCAATGTGCCCTGTCGCGTTCTCGTCTCCTCTCTCTCTCTCTCTCTCTCTCTCCCTCTCGTTCTCTTTTTCCTAGCCACATTACCGCTATAAGAACGAACCCTTTAACACTAAGTACACGAAACTATCGGCGCTTTATATTTCGGGACTTATTATTTTTTTAAACGAAATTCAAGAGGGTTGAAAAAAGTCGCCATCGCGAAATCAATCTCTGCGAGATGATGTGAAAATTATCGTCAATTATTCCGATCGTAGAAACGTACATGTGGGAGATAGATATAATTGTAAAGTCCCTAATGCATATGCGAATTCCATTTTCGACGATCGTACCTATACGTTAGCGCATGTAACAGGTACTTTCGATATAGAGGGGTACCACGTTTATAAATATGTATATATATATATATATATGCGTGAGTTATGTCTATTGAAACGTGCGAGACTAATGCGCAAATTCGCGAACACCGCGTTCACCGTTAGTCGTCGATCGAACCCTCTAGATTTCCCACTTTCACTCTCTTATACATACATAGTATATAACGTTTGTATATACGTATATCGAAGGGTCGATATACATTCGTTATAAATGTATATGTGCGTGGGTAGGGAATGGGGTCTGGCGCGGGGGAAAGGGGGTGGCGAGATATATATATATATACACTTTGGCTCTCTTTCGATCTCTCACACTCTCGACATCCCTCTTGATGTCCGCGCAGCCAAAACGTCGATCGTTCGAGGCTTTATATACCTACGTATATTCGCAGCTGGGTGGGCGTTCAACCCTCTGGTCCCGAACGCGTGTTTATTTTCATGTATACCCCGCGATCATTCCTCGTGACTTGGTCACTTTGAGCGCCTAATCGAGCGTGTGTTTCACCACCAGGCGTTGGAGTGCCAAGCTCCGGTGTGCCACGCGATCGTTACTACACACGTACGTACACACGCGCCATACACCACCATACACCACCCTCTTCTTTAGCTTTACAACGATCTTTTCATCCCTCCGGAATTTTTACGTAGCTGTCACTCGAAATCTCGCTGTAAAAGGGGACAGGGATTTTTCCAAATTCCGGGCATACCTAATACCTATCGTAAAAGGGAGGAAGACAATAAAGATAAGAAATGAAATATTAATGAGACAGATAATAAATAATATAAAATTATGATCTTTCTCTTATTTATCACCCTCGTATAGGTACCTACCTATATAATAGACACGTAAACATATTTCTAGAAGCTTCGTAAATCGACGAGTTACCCTTGTAGCCACAGCTGTGATGAGCCAGCACGTATCTCGACATACCTACGGTATCCAACCCCTCTCCCTACCTCCTCTTTCAACCCCTGTACGACTGTCACGCTATACGCTACAGTTTCATCCCCCTCTCGTTCGTCACTCCACCTTTGTCGCTCCCCGTCTACCACAGAACTCCGTGCTCCCAGTCACAGAAGCGTAAACCCAATAGCCGAGCTCCTCCACCCGCGCCCATCGGTCACGAGGATTGAAATAAACAAACAAGCATTGGGAGCAATATCCCGCTCGGTCAATATTTGCCCGATGGTTAGTCGACTCGACTCTCTCTCTCTCTCTCTCTCTCTCACTCACTCGGTCGCCTCCCCCATCCCCCCTTCGTTCTCTACCATCTCTTCGTCGTTCTCTTCCACCGCATCGCGACGCCGCCGACGCCGTTCTAACCCTCCGCTTCTTTACCAACCACCCCAGCCGACCCACCCAAAACCAAACTCCACGCCACTAGGCCCGAAGCAGCCTTCGATGCCTCTCCGCGACGACCAGAGGGCTCTCTCGTCGAGAGGGAGAAAAGTAAACGTCAATGTAAACGCCCCGTTTACATTTACGTGTTTGCTCGAGCAACTCAAATATTTCGTGGTCTCTCCTGCCTCGGCTCTTCCGAGCTCGTGTACTCCCTTTTGTATATACGTATATATATATATATATATATGGGTAGTTACATACTACATCCTCCCTCGTATATAAGGTCTTATGTGTATATAAGTGGACATGTACGCACGATAAAGCCGGGCGTGCATTTGCAATCCTTTCCTCTCTCTCTCTCTCTCTCTCTCTCTCTCTCTCTCTCTCTCGCTCGCTGACACTCATCTCCCTCTTTTCCTTTTGCGTGTGGACACATTGATGAAACTTTTGATATACGCGATGCGCACCTCCCTTTCATTCCTCGCGCCCGTTTCGAATGACGTGTTTCTTGTGCTGTTTTTTTCTTTCTTTCTTTTTTATCTCTTTTATTTCACCTTTGTGCTCGGCGACGCGAGCGTACATCGACGATTTTGAACGACAGTTATTGGCATATACTTTTATCTCGATTCGAACTCGTCGCGTTTCCGAACAAATCGATGTTTCCCCGCTCCCCGTAGTTCTCTACGCTCGCGTCATTTCCTTCTTTTTCTTTGCTATTTGTTTTTATATTTATATCGAAGAACTTCTTTCGTACGACGTAGGTACGTGCGCGTGCATTAGAACGGGCCGCAGATGGTGCGTGACAAACGTACCTACCTACGTACGGACGAGTGGAAAAGGTCGTACGTGCGGAAAAGTAGCCACGGCTCACTTTTCTCCCTATCTAACGGTTATACGACGACAAAGAAGACCGGAATCGCGCATATCGGAGATTCAATTATTCACAAAAAGGAAGAAAAAAAGAAAAAAAAAAACTTCCCACCTACCCCGAGCAGCTTTTCTCCGCGCTACTCGTCAGAGGTCACTCCAGGTCGATCACCTCACTTTGCAATCGATACACGTATAAATATATATATATATCATATATGATGTATATCGCTTTATACGCTCGCTTCCGGTATCGAGCACGAGGAGACATTGAGAAAATTATACGATCGTTGTATTTGCGTTCGCTCATGTCGCGGAAAAATAATTCAACGGTATTATCTAGAAAAAAAAAAAAGAAACGTGCCGGGAAAATCTACCCGACGGTAGACAACAAATAGAGACGAACCTCCCACCGTCAGACGCGAAGACAACAATCATCCTGCTGGACTATAAAGAATAGTCACGGAACGAGATGAAACGTGTGTGACGAGAGTTACAGAAATAACAAAAAATAGAAAAAAAAAAAAAAAACATTTTCCTAGGTTTTGCACAGTGGAGACGTCGAGTATGGAGGAGAGAGTTTATATGCAAGGAGGGGAGCGAGGAGGTACTCACAGCGAGAGTCGGGGTTTGAGGCCAGTGAGCGTAATTCCTTCATGGAAAATTCAAGGTTTTTCATTAGCGCCCAACCCGTGTAGGTTCGCGTCTGGCCCTCATCTCCCTTCTCTATACGGGGTTAAAACCAACGCTTTCCCGTGCGGAAAGACGGAAACGCGAAACTCGACGACGACAGGGTTGGCTGGGGCGGGGGAGGAGGATTCGGGGTCTCGTGCGGTTGTGGTGGTAGAGTGGTGGTCCCGGTGATGGTGCGGTTTGTGCCAGAAATGCCAGCCCCCCCCCTCCCTGCCCCCCCCCCCCCCCCCTCCCTGCCCCGCGACCGCGCGTCAGGTCTGTGTGTAACGGTCCAAAAAGAAGAAAAATAAAGCAACGACTTTTATAGAAGGAAAATTCTGTAGAACAACCGCAGTGCATATTTCATATATTATTTTGCGAGCTCCGGGGCAGGTTATTCGCTGAGACCTTCCTTCTCCCTTTTTCCCTCTCTGCACCTCTCGCTCGCCCCTCTGTTTGCTATTCAGGTTCGTTCTTCTATTTTTCTTTTTTCATTTTTTTTTTAAATCCTCTCTCTCTCTCTCTCTCTCTCTCTCTCTTTCTCTCTCTCTCTCTCCAGACTCTTCACCATCTACGTCAGCGCAGCGAGAGCTCTTTATTCATCCCCTCTGTATAGCCGGTGCTTCTTCCTCCCGCCTAACTCCTCGCACAATCCCCGACGGTACATCAGGCTTCTCCACCCGTATACGAGACTCTCTGTCTGTCTCTCTTTCTCTCTTTCTCTCTTTTACTACATACCATGTATATATATATATATATATATGAACACTCACTAGCACCGTGAAACAAAGAACCCTCCATGCAAGAGCCTCCGGCGTTAATATTTTAAGCACACTTTTCCTCTTCCGCCTCGTCCTCGCACTTCCATCCTTACTCGAGGCTGTACAACCCCTACGTTCGCTACCAACCCTTGCCAACCTCTACAACCTCACCTCGCTCACTCACCTCACCTACATTCTTTTCGCGGTGCCTTTTCCACTCCCGTCATTCTCTCACACTTCGCTATATCGCCGCCTACCCGGGTAATCGGGAACGAAGGGTCGTGGAAACCACAAAAAAAATATCTAAAGCGACGACGATGAAGTAAAAAATTAATATTTAAATTAGAATCGTGTTGTATCAATTAAGTATTTTGTATATTTTTTCATTGATATTATTCTATTATTCGGAGGATATGTATGAGAATAAAATCCTTTTGGTTTTCCGTATATTTTTGTTTCCGTAAAAGGGAGTGAAAAGAAGTTGGATCACGATCGACAAAGTGTTCTTCCTGCTGCTGCTCGGTTGCTTCTCGCGATATGTCATACCCACATATATATATATATACCTGCTCGAAAGCATCCGTAGGGATTTGATGACATGGCCCAGATGGGTGTCTCTAGTTCGTACATCAGAGAGCCAAGGGTGACGAGGAAAGACGCGAATCGATATGCTGGAGTTGGAGAGGAGGTAGAGAGCGAAGACGTGGTGTGAGAGGTAAAAAGAGAGATCGAAGGAAAAGTAGATGGAGACGTAGACGAATGGTCGCGGGTGAAACACGGAAAATGGAATGGGGAGAGAGAGAGAGAGAGAGAGAGAGAGGGTGGGTCGGGCGGGTTGGTTCGATGGAAAAAGGCAGCGAAGTGCACGACCGCGATGTGTACGACGAGATTCGCCCGACGAGGAAAGACGAAGCGAGGCAGAAGAGAGAGTATAAAACTTTAAATAGAAAGTAGAGGCGAACGCTTTCTACCGGTACCTACTACGTACACGTATACTATATAACGTGTACTGTAATATGGATGCGGAAAACATACAACCCTCGTGCCAAACTCCCTGGGTCGAAGTCTCTCAACCCATCTACCACCCACTCTCTTTTCACCGAGAGGAATAGTATATTATACCTGCTGATATATCCGCGTTTCTCATTCCAACTCCACCCTACCCCTCCGACTTACTGCGATTCACCCTTATTTTTCCTATTCACTCTTTCTCCGACGAATCAAAAACTTGGGAAAGCACATCTCTCTTCCAAGTTTTACGTAATATAAAAGGTAGACATATTTCAGGGAAAATATTCGTCTCTCCTTACTCTTCCTCCTCTCCCTCTTTCTCTTTCTCTGTTTTTCTACAATCCGATTCATAAAACATGATTTTCTCGTTTCCGATTTAACATTCTCGTCATATTTCTCGCCTCGTGTCAAATCATAGTCACGAACAATCGTGAATGAAATATATATATATATGTACCGAGACGTAAAATAAACGAGTGGGCGGGGTAAAATAGCGAAAAAGTGGGGGATTACGAAAATTTCGAGAGCTCGTGATATTTTAATATCGTGAAATGCAAATAGGCAGTTTCGGCCCGGCGTAAAATAGTATTATGCGGATCTCACCGGTGTTTTTCAACGTTCGACGAATAAATACGCGTCGGCACGATTCACTTTGAATATCTACTCGTGTTCTCGTACGTACCTACAGGCACGAGGCGCCTGCCCGTCTCTCTTGTTTCCTTTACTACATTACGTGAGAGAGCAACAGAGATATATAGATAGATAGATAGAGAGAGAGAGAGAGAGAGAACGACGACGACGACGACGAATGTAGATTTCGTGAAATGTAGGTCGGCTACATAATTCCAAGAGCTACCGCGCGACGATGCTTGCTCGAACTTACTTCGAATATATTTTATACTTGTAGGTACGTGTTCTTTTTTTACGTTTGTGTTCTCCAGCGTGTCGATACGACCCTCGGAATGTCACCAGATACTTTATTTATTTATCTGTAAAATACGGACACGCGCGAAACTGTCGTCGCGAAACTAAAGCTATCCCAACGAATAAAGTAGAAGTTTCGTTCATCGCATCGCCATAATAATAGGCACGAAGTTTAAATACAGTTCTCTTTGTCGTGCGACGTTTTTTCTGTTTCCTTATATTTGTAATCCGGGATCGTAATATTCCAAAGCCACGATGATATACAGAATCGAGAACGTTCGAACCGGTGAAACTTGTTTTTAGTTACTTACATAGGTATCTACCTACCTACCTATACGCGCGTCCATGAAAATAAGACCGAGCATTTCGAGAATTTACATGACAATGCGGGACGCAAGGTTACAAGAACACGCGAATGCCGTTTAATAATGTTGGGTATACACCTTGGTGGAAGGTTCGTGTAGAGCCGGAAGGCTTCTGCAAACATTATACACCACGTGGTCGTTGCTTCGATGCTAAATACTCGTATTTACGTTTCTACGTACGTCTGTTTATACGATCGTTCTCACGTACGTGCCGAGTTACGAATTAAACTGTCGTAGCGAATTACGAATTAGGGGAAAAACTTTGTAAATTGTCTTTACTCAATTTATCATCGATGTTGTGACACATTTTTTCCGGACAATAAAATAAAATGAAATAAAAAAAATAAAATAAAATAAAATAAAATAAAAACTAAGGGAACACCGATAACAGATAATATTGTTCTATGAATAGATAAATATTTGGAATTCTTCATTGATTCTGACACATGCTGATTCTATCTTCGTCCTCCTTCTCCTCCCCGCGTTCATCAATATCGAAGCCACAAACCTCACGAAGATCGCGCTCTACTCGCATGACGAGCGATAAGTATTAAGTACATCCAGATGTCACGGTGCTTACGTCAAACTGAGTTGATTATTATTATACGATCAATGCATACCGCTTGCGACGAGACCAAATTAGTTTTTATCAGAATAGTTATAACGATGATAACCGATAATATTTCTGCGTCATAAGTATTTCCATCGGGTACAACGATATATCAAAGTTGAAGCGAGCTAAACTCGATCCCTACCGCCTTTTCCATCTCCTCAACTTAAATTTAATCCCGCCTGTCTGTCGGCCCGTCTCTTTCTCACTTGCACTTTTGAAAGAACGAAGTTAACTCTCGAGAATAGTTCCAGTTTCACTGGTTATTCCAGTTACGCGTTTCCCGCCACCTTCCTTTCCACTCTTTTCGCTTTATACAACAGTTGTATATATATATTGTATAATATAGATATAATATACTTTTCGTTTACGTTTCGCTGGCGAACGTCGTGCCGACGGCAGCAAGCTGTTATCACTTTCTCGAAACCACGAGAGTGAGAAGGAAAGAATGAGAGTGAGAGAGAGAGAAAGAGGGAAAGAGGGAGAGAAAGAGACAGCGGTAAAGTGCCGCAGCCTCGAAGACGAGCTGAGCAGAAGGTTCTCTCCTAACACCCGTATATTGCGACGTCGCAATTTCTCCGTCGTATATTTATGCTCCAGAGCGTTATTTTCCTTAACTCTCGCGAGCTCGCCAACCACCACTATGCCGTGGGGTGTTTAGAAGAGACGCATCGAGAGCGCGTCGTAACCCGAGCTTTTACTGTCCCGTCGTTCCTGAAGGAACGTTCGCTCGCGCCAACGCCAGTAACGTGCTTTACCGGCTCTCGCTCTTTTACCGTACTCTATATACAGTTTATTTCTATTTTTTTTCTGCCGCATTTCACCCTTGGCTGTGGCTTTAAAGTCGACCTCACTACCCCCTTACCCTCGCCACGCTAAGATAAAACAGCGAGCTATCGATGTCGCAAATTTTTTTCTGCCTCACGTTTTCGTGATTTCCGGCGTTCCAAGTTTTATCACTGTTTAAAATTATCCCGGTACTGCGGAGAAAAATCAGAAAATGTCGAGTTATTTATAACTTTATGGAATCGAGAGGTTCTTTTTTTTTATAAAAAAAGGGCGATTAGGCTTTTTTTCGCTGAAGATTCAGTGCTTCGTGGAAGCGACCGTGTATCACCAGTTTTCGTATCACGTCGTCAGAGCGAAATATAATCAGCGGGTAACGTCGAGTTATCAAAATAATTGCGACGTACTTACTCGCGTCTTTTATTATTCCCAATGAAAAAGAGAGCGACTTGGCGCGTGGGGTAGGTACGCTTTCGCGAATAAACGCGCGATATATCGCAGTTCCCACCCTAAAAGTTCCGCGCGATCGCAAAAAAGACCGGGTGCGTTTGTGAGTCTAAAACAAAAATCAAAAGGAAGAAAAAAAAAATTATTGCCGCAGAGAGCTTTCGCGTTTTTGCAAACGGCCTCTGTTTCCTCTCGTAAATATTAACGTTGCTCGATGTGGAGAAACGACGCGAGAGTCGGAGAGTGGAGAGAAAAACAACTTCTATATATATAAATATGAAGAGAAAGCGAGAAAGGAAAAGGTGGGAAAAGGAAGTCATAAAGAGAAGTGCAAGAGGGTCGAAGCGAGGCGCGAGCGAGCGTGTGTGTGTATGTGTATTTGTGCGAAAGAACGAGAGTGCAAGAGAGAGCGAGCGAGACAGAGAGAGAGAGATATTCGGTGGGTTCGTTAACTTTTGACAATTTTACGGTTCGCCACCTTCCTTCTCTGCGATGAGGAGAGCCCCTTTTACGTCTCCCTTTTCGTCTCGTCACTCACGTTTTCTTTGACACTGTCTTCTTTTTTCCTCCCAGTTTTCGTCTCGCTCTTACGCTCTCGACTCTCTTTACCCAGCACACGTTCGTCTCTTTCTCTTTTAAGAGAGAAAGAGAGAAAGCGCTTTCAACGCTCGGTTTTTCTGACGCTCGCGCGCGAGACCATTCGCCCTGTTCTACTAACTCTCATTCTCTCTATCGCTCCTGCTCTCATTCGCTATTTGCTCTCTTTTTCTTTCTTCTCTCTTTCTTTTCATTACTAGCTCTCACTGCCGACGCTAGGCTGGCTTCGAGCCGTGTACAGAGAGGATTTCCGCGAGATTCATCTCCCTCCTCCCCCGACCGCCGTTACCCTTTGCCGAATCCTCATACCTAAACGACACAGAAAACTCGATGCTTTGGCGCTCGCCGCTCGTGGTCGTGATGGTGTGCTGGGATCAAAAGGGGCAAAAAAGTTTTACCACGAAAACGAGAGAGAGAGAGAGAGAGGGATAGAAAGAGAGAGCCTTTCAAGCCGTCTACACCGATGCATGATAATTTCGCAGCGCGCTGCATATTCCCTTCTTTCTCTATCTCTCTCTCTCTCTCTCTCACACTCTCTCTTTCTCTTTATTTCTCTCTCGTTACCTCTCTATACTTCCTATCGCGATACGAAATATACCCTCACACGTCTCTTTTCTATTCCACTCGTCACAGTCTCTCGTGTCTCGCGTTTCCGAGCTTTTTCTACCTTTTATATGTATATTCGGCCGTGTGCAGAGTACTGCATCGCATGTACGCTCGAAAAGAGTTACCGGTACGATTCCAGACAGTAGTTACTCCAGGAAAACCTACCGTCGAATTGTAGACATTATATATATATATACACACACACACACACACATATATATATATACATATATACACAGATAGATATACATTTTACCGAACGTATATCCAGCTTCATCCCCTTTCGTAAATGGAAAAAGAAACTCGAAGCACACGAGGCTCTATACCGTTCACCGCTGCAATCCACTTTTCCACTCGGCACAGGGCGTGTATATGTATATATATATATATATAATACATAAAGTGTATAGGTTTTCTATACTCGCGGTATGTATACAGCCACTGGGTGCTGCTTGTGACTCCATGTTCACCGAGGCGAGCTCACTGTTATACTATGCACGTTATATACAGGCCGAGCCATTTAAAGTTTCACGGACATAGCTTTATCGGGACTAGGAGAAATTTCAAAAAAGTTTCGAATCAAAGCTTTACCGTGCGATAACGTTCGTTTAAAACGTTTTGGTGAAATCGTCGATACTACGGACACTGGTAGTACGTGACATTTTAAATGGGTCGTACTGTACGATACGCGCGTATACGAGTACGTGTACTCTTTTATGTTATTTCACCGTCCTATCGTGAGATCTATCTTTTCGTCTTTTGCCCGTGCACCTGTCTGTGATATTTCTGTATGTACGTTAATCATGGAAAATGACTGTTATAAATGTACACGATAGTACGCGAATATTTTACTTTGACGTAGGATCGTATATATATGTCGTAGTTTTTAAGAATTCAATGTAGAAACGCGACAAAAATTGACCAACGCGATGGTGATAAAATTTATATCGGCATTACTATCGCGTCGATCAATTTTCTTCAGGGTTTTTTATTTTTTTGAAAAAACGCAATATCTTAGTGAGCGAAAATACAACAACAAGAAAATCGCTTCGGTTGACGTCGATTTTATGAATTATGAGAGATTCGACTGTATCACCCTTTGTGTTTCTTTTTTTCTTTTAGAAAGCATCGTCGTGGTTCGAGAAAGAGCGAGAGGAGCGAGTGCCGGTACAAGCGTTGCGGAAACTTTTGTGCTTTACGGCGTCTGGGTTTGCTTACTAGGCAAAGGGTCCGGAGAAACGGGCGGGAGGAGGCGGAGGGGGTGGGTAGCTGGTTGGTTGGTTCGTTGGTTGGTTATATACCGACCGAGAGAGAGAGAGAGAGAGAGAGAGAGAACACGAGAAGAGAGCAACAAAAACAAGAGGAAGAAGAAGAAGAAGAACGAGGAAGAAGAAGGAAGCCGAAGAGAAAGGAGGATATATATATTTCAAACGAGGCGGGGGTTGGTCGGAAACGCGCCGTTGAACACACGGGTGTTTCTGGGATAGCGGAACTGCCGCTCCTATACCGCAGGAGTAATAGAAGCAGAAGTGTATACCACACGTGCAACCAGGCGTGGGTGACAGTGGCAAAAGGACGCGATGGTGTGGTCTCGTACTATAAAGTGGAGCTACCTAGACATACACAAACATATATATACTATGAGTGTATATAAATGTGTTGGCGTGAGTCTCGAGTATTTCGTCGAAAGCACACAAGAAGCGGCAAAAGCACAGCAACAGCCTCTCTACTCGGCGTCTCGGTGGGATATAATGTCGGCTCCATAGATGTTTCACCGAGTCGCGGTTCACCCTTTGGTACCGACAACCCTCTAACTCTTCGCCATCTAGGTATATACGTATATTCTCGTTCGACTGTTCCTAATTTCTCTGTCTATCGCCTTGAGGTCATTCCATCTTCGCCTAATTCCTAATTCCTTTCGTCGGTTATTATTACTCGTCGCTCGTATTTTTATATAGGAATATCTCGATAATGGTAAAACACACGAGGACTGGAAACTCGGTATATAGAATGGAAAATTCACATAAACAATAGCTACATGACATTTTATTACATCGAGGAATTTATAATGTATCTAAAGGAATCTTTTGATTTTCGAGTCGAAGCTTTTTCGTCCTTTTGTCTCACTCTCTCGTGTTCTAACTATTTACTACTACCCCTAGATACGTACCTACGTGTCGTATTTTTTTGCACGCGTACATATGCACGTTTAACCGAGCTTTATTTTTTATACGATTTTTTTCCGTCGCGTCTCGTGCATTCGGTAAACTACAAATTTTACGATACGAATATTTATGAGTTTTCTGTGGAAAAGAAGGTATAGGTACCTACGTATAAATACTGGATCAAGTTTTGGCCCGAGCGAGTATGTTATATGTATGCGCGTATGTTTGAGCGACAGTCTACATGGGAGTCGCGCCCAACCCTCTTGCTGTCTGACGTGCGAGAACGGATTTGTGGCTGAGACGGAACAGACGTTCGCGCTTCGAAACACAGCGCACGTTATGTGTGTAGAAAGAGGGGATGGTTTGGAGCTTGCGAGGGAGAGAAGGGAAGGGGCTTGCCTAATGCGCGCTTCACCGCCTCGCGGGTTTCAACCCCGAGACACATACGTGGGTATACATTACTCTCACACTTCTATAGCTCGCTCTCTCCTACTCACTGACAGCCATTGAGAGCTTTCGTACACTCTAAAATCCCCACTTCCATCTATATATATATATATATATATATATATATATATATATATATATATGTGTATATAGTATTATAGCACCCTCATATTCGAGTTTCATGCGCGACACACAAGAGGCACTCTCGTCCAACCACGCCCCCTTTCCAAGAGGAGCAGCGGAGAGCAAGAGAGCTTCGCGATATTAATAATGAAGCAACCCTTTCTCTTCTGTTCGTACGTGCCGGGGGTGGTAGTTGAGCTGACGCGATGGCGCTGCTTGCGACATTCCACGAGACTAAAAGCACACCGCGTGTGCATATGTCTGTGGGATCGCGACCACCCAGAGGATAAATATTAAGTGAAATTGAGGGTTGACTAACTCGAGGATTCGGTGTGCTGTTTGAAATTCGCATTATATCGTTAGGGAATTTTGATTAAATTTGTCAGCGGCAAATCGAAACAAAATTAGCGTAGGTATTTATTTATTTTTTTCAAAAGTCAATGAGCGTCGGTAAATTGAAAATAAAAACATGATTTTCTAATTGTACGGATCGCTTTCGATATCATATGATTCATTATTCGCATAATTAATTGATTTGTCTAAAATTTTCAATTTTCAAGTCATTGTTGTACCTACTTTTAGAAAATGTAAAAAAAATCTGTTTTTTGAAAATTCTGAGTGACTCTAACCCCTTAATTGACAATATTCCCATCAATTGGAATACGAGGAGGGGGTATATCATAATATGAAAAGTCATTGACTATTTGGTGTCTAGCCGATGACTAATTCGTTATTTCGTGCTCGAACGAGCTCAGCCTTGAACGATTAGCACGCATGAATGAACCGGTAACAATGGGGTGCTCGAGCCAGTTCTCCTACCACTCTACTACGCCCGTGCGTACCGCTGGCCTGCCCCTCCCCCCTCTCGTAAACTTATAGGTACATTGTGGCAGGTCTATGGTAAGGTACGGTTCCCCTATATACGAGTTGAATTAGGTTCGCCTCAACCATACCCATGACAATACATTAATATTTGAATAAATATATAAATATACTCGCATGAAAAAATTTGTCCAAAAAATATTGAAAAATCTATAAAAAATGAAAAAAAACCATCGTAATCGATATTATTACACGTCGAGTGAAAATAGTACGATAACGAGAATGGCAATGTTAAATGTGAAAACAGTATTCGCTGTTCGACCTCGAGAAGAATTCAAAGAACGCACCACGCATAGTCATTCCCAGACATCTCGAACTCGCCACCAGCTCGATTGTTGTGACGGATTTCATACCGGTGTGTGAGTGTTATATATATATATATATATATATATATACACACGGTCCATCGTCCATTCGATCGTGGTGTCTCTCGTCGAAGGACGGAAATGATTCGCGTGTGAACGCTGCCGTAAACCACCTCGTCAGCGCCGATTCCATTAACCATCGCCCGTGGCGATGGAGAATGCCCCCACACGCCGGATATGGGGCTCTCGCGCGATTGATATGCCGCTGTCCATCAGAGGACTCATTCAGTGAGGGAACGCTCTCGTCGCGAACGCGCGAATCCGTCGCCTCCATCCTGCCAACCTTCCAACCCCTCACGCTCGTATCAGCACGCAGTCATAGCTATAGGTATATATATATATATATATACGTATACCAATGTACGAGAGCATACACCGAGGATATAGACGGTCGATTGTATCTGTTACTATCGTCAACGATGGTAAGCCCATCATCGGTGTCCCCCTTTCGTAGCTCCCAGAGGGACCGTATCGATTCCTCGATATACGCCCGTCTGTTTTCATTTTTTTGTTTGTTTCGTTCTCTCTTTCGTCATCCTCGCATTCGCACCTTTTTTCCATCCTCCCTCCGTCACGAGAAATCCAACTATCGACGATATCCGATATTTTTTTCAACTATTTCAGCATCGATAAACGTTTAAGATCTTCGTAAAATAATTGCGAAAGAAATTATTACAAATAGGAAAAGAAAGAGAAAACAAATAGAGTTAATAAATAAAAATAAACTCGTCTCGTATTTTCATCGATTCGGCGCGCGCGAACCTGCGCGTGTGTGCAAAATCGAGGGTAGCGAGAGGTGGGAAAGGGGTAGGATGGGGCGAAGTCTTACGTAGTCGCGTCGCGAGAACGCGTCGTTGAAAGACTTTCGTCCGTTTAAGCCAGGTTGATGGGGTCGGGTGACAGGTCGGTGTAGACGATGGAGCTCCCACGTCGGGCGGGCATTAACGCAATTAGGACAGCGCTTAATTTGTTTGAAGTACGCCTCGCGGTGCTTCGTCGTACCTTTCACCGTGTTTTCTGACGCTCGAGCACGAACGCTCGCCCCCGGAGAAAGAGAAGCAGTGCGCGGTGTTAATGGCAGACCTCCTTCTTCTCCACCTTCTCCTTCCTTCCTTCTCACCCTCAGAAACTACCCCTCGCGCCCCATCCATATCTTTCCTCTTTTATCCTTTCTCGTTCTTCGTACTTTTCCGTCGGCACCTTTACTCTCTCTCTCTCTCTCTCTCTCTCTCCGCACTTTGCGATTACGCGTTTATGCCGCACGCGCGGTCACGCACACGCGTATGAAACTGTAATAGCGACTATCAAACACATTAAGAAGACTGAACTCTTTAGACTGCTTACGTCAGCGATAAGCTTCGTGTATTTTATGTACACCCGTGCGATATTAACGTCACGAGAGGAAGCGAGGGAGAGAGAGAGAGAGAGAGAGAAGCGAGAGTATTTGCAGAAAGCCAACAAACTCACGTGACTCTCCACGCAATAATGGCCGAAACTCTCGCAGTAGGAAATGAATACGTTTCTACTAGTAGGTACATATCTATATATATAGAGAGAGAGAAAGAGAGAGAGAGAGAGAGAGGAAAGAGAGAATCTCGAGGTAGTACACTCTCGTAGAGTGCCAAGTGCGAGTATATGAGAAAACTCGATGGTGGAAGCGTTTCCACGAGTATCCTCAATCCCAACACCTTTATCCACCGCGTTCCCTGCACCCTTTTGCAACCAAGCCGACGATGTGGATATAAGGGTCGCCGAAGCTCTTGCCCGGGGGGTCTTGGCTCGTCCGTGACTGTCCGTGTTTACATATATACATCGCGTTTCATTCCAAGTTACGGTGAGAGTAGGAAAAAAGAGGGAGAAATAGAGTCACGCCGCGTACGAGAGTGAGAGAGAGAGAGAGATCGAGAGATTCGAAACGTTCTTAAACCACCTCGAGGACGGGGTTGGAAAGGGGTTTGGTACATGGTATACCAACCACCTCTGCACTCTGTATCCAGTCGGTGGAGCTGTCGGCAACGAGCCAGCCAGAAGTACATACGTATTCGACTATATACGTATATAGTTCTGCCACGTAGGGGTAAAAGGGGTAGATTGGGGTTTTTGCCCGACAGTGTTAGAACTATATACACAAATATACAGTTTTACACACAAATATACAGTTTTACATATATATATATATATACGTTACAGTGGTGTGGGAATGGGGGTGTGGCAGAACCAGGAGCGTTCTCGTTCGTCGGTCTTTTTGGTAGGTAGGGGTGTCTCGGTTGCTTTCGGGGGTCTATATAGTCGCTCGCGGCTCTGTGGAAGAGAAAAGGGGGAAACAGGGGGCAAGGGGAGGCCGCTCGAGCGACTCCGTTAATTGGACTAATTACAGTAATTACTGAAAGTTTCAGCGCGCGCGCGCGCGCGGAGAGCCAAGAGAGCGAATGGGAACGGCGCAGGGGGGGGGGGGGGAATGTGGTATGAGAGGGTAGTGGAGATACGCTTGGCGCGCTGCTGTTATACGGATTGGTGATGCGGTGGCGCGAGCCCGTGAGAGGTAAAGGGTGAGGAAAAGCGTAACGCGAAGCGAGAAGAGAGAGAGAGAGAGAGTGAGTGAGAGGAGGGGGGAGGGTTGAATCGAGAAACGCGTTAGTGAAAGAGAGAAAGCGATATTAACACCAAACGTACGTGTATCTGTGTACGCGTGCGTTTGTGAGTGAGTGAGTGCCTGTGTGTGTGTGTGTATATAGAGTTTTGGACTTTGCGAGCTCGTCGTGGGGGTTCCCCAACGAGCGTTAGTTTCTGTATACGCGAGTATTACGACTATTCCCGGAGTATATAGAACGCGCATTAATACACCCGGATTCTCGTGGCGCTGAATTAGAGGGAGCGCGAGTACGTAGGTATATCTCTTGGCGTAGCGTAAGAGATTAGGTACACTTGCGGCTTTCTCGTTTTACGCGTTTATCAACTTCGACCGATTGAAATTAATATGGTTTATCGATCGCGAGTAAAGGTCGAAGGGGGGCGGGGCGAATGAACGATCGATTCGTCGAAATATATTCGGGCTTGATTAATATCATCGTTGAACAATTAACGAGGCAGAACGTGTTATTGAAATAATCGTATAGATTGAAAGGCTATCGATAAAATTTATTCACTTCCGATATTCCGTTGTCCGGAGTGTAAAAGATTTACGAGTAGGTACGTCGTAGCGAGGATTGGGACTTGACGGTGAGGAGAGAATGAGGTTTTTTCGATAAATTCCCCTCGTCGACAACCCTTACCGTGAAAATTCCTTCTCAATTCTCTCTCGCTCTCTCTCTCTCTCTCTCTCTCTCTCTCTCTCTCTCTCGCGAACCGGTGAAAAGTAATATATAAGAGTGTATCACGGCTACAAATCTCGAGAAGATTGAAAGCGGGGTAGGAGCGAGGGTTTTGGGGGGATAAAATATAAGATAATGCTAGGAAGGGATGAATAAAGGGGTGTATATAAGGGGATGGAGGGGAGGGCGAGAAAGAAACGAGAAGATAGCCCGGATAAAGACGAAACGCGTCGTTCGTTGGGAGAAATCGATATAAAAACAACATCTGGACTTCCGGGGGTAACGAGGCGAGCATCGTCGTTATAAACCAAGGGTGGATCAATCCCTCGACGGATCGAGGGTACTATCGGGATATATATATATCGATCGTCCCTATACGAGGGATCGAGAGAAAGCTCTGCGAGAGTTCGCTTCGTGGAAAGACGTTGGAGGGTGACGAAGAGGCGGGTGTACGAGGAATGAATAAAAAAAGGGGAGATAGAGAGAGAGAGAGAGAGAGAGAGAGAGAAAGAGAGTATAGCGGAACGAGCGAAAGATATATATCTAAAGAAAGATGGAATAAGTGAGGGTTTGCGCGGTGGAACGAGAAAGAGCGGTTTTTCGTGGATATTGGGACAGGGCGAAGAGCGAAAACTTCTCGCAATCTCATAATATTCTCCGGTAGAAAAGTACGGTCGATTCGCCGAAATCCCTCGAGATTTTAGGGAAATAAGGGTCGCGAAATATCCTACGTATATGTAAGAGAGATAGAGAGAGAGAGAGAGAGAGGGGGTGAGGGTGAGAGAGAAACATGCCGAAGAAGAAGGTGAGGATGAGAAAATGAGGAGGGAGGCTGCTAAAGGGAGGGTTGAAAAGTTGGTGATGTTGGAAAAGCGTACGTGTAAGAGGGAAACACAGTGAATAACAGAGTGAAAGGGAGGAAGAGAGCGATAGAGATAGAAAAAAAAAGCGCGCGCGAGAGCGAGAGAGAGAACGAGGGGTGGCTAGGGGTGTTGAACGTAGAAGGCGAAACGGAGGGCGGAGTTTGAGTGGAATGGAACGGGCGATGGAAAAGATGAGGGCGTCCTGGCACACTTGCGAATTCACATGTACCACCACCATCAACGACACAGAGATATACATATATACGAATATATATCTACCCAGCATCCTCTCACGCGCCATCCTCCTTTCCGCTTCTCATCTCTTCACTACTTCTACAAGCCGAGCTCTCGCACTCGACTACTACCGCTACTGCTATTACCGTTCGTCTCGTTTCCTCTCGTAGAAAGAAAGGAGAGACGAGGCACCGACGAGGGTGAAAGAGATGGAGAAAGAGTGTGAAGGAAGGAGACGAAGAGAGACACATCGGGGTGAGGGAGAGAGCGAGAGGGAGGGACGAGAGAGAGAGAGAGAGAGGAGGGGGGTTGGGACGAACAAGTGCTTCGCGAAGAGAGTCTCGTGGGCGGAACGCGAGAGAGGGTGAGTATATGTATAATGGAAAAGAGCCTGAGAGATAGGAGGCAGAGAAGAGTACGCTGTATATGTATGTACACTGCAGTTGGAGAAAGGGGGATGGTTGAAGTCTCCCCAACCGAGAGAATAAAGAACGGGAAATGTATATAGTTGCACGAGACGTTCCGTCTCGAATAATCGGTCGAGGGAAAAATCTTCGTTGAAAATTTGACACCAATAATCAAAAATCTAAACGAGAAAATCATCGAACTCTCGTTCGTTAGTTGTTTTTGAAAAACAAAAAAATAAATAAAAATGCGATTTTCGAAACAACCCCTATAATTTTTTCATAAAAGACACGTGCCATTCGATCCTCGAATATACAATTTTGCAAAAGTATTTTCCGAAAGATTATTAATGGCCCTACAAAATACAGATATTAAATGAGGACGGTAAGATCATAAAATTAAAATATTATTATTGTAATGGCGTGACGAATCAAAAATGGGGGAAAACATCGAGCTGTCACTAAACGCCCCATAGGCATGGAACGCGCGCCTTTGTCGGTGTGGGTAAAATTATATATAAAAGAGCTTCGTCGAAAGATAGAGAGAGAAAGAGAGAGAGAGAGAGAGGGAGGATGAGGTGGGTAGCGAGAGAGTTGGAGGGAGTGAAAAAAAGCAGAGGTGGAATAAGAGTCACGGCGTAGACGAGAATATGCGAGAGGGGTTGGATGAAAAAGTGAGCGAGACGAAAGAGTGACGGAGAGAGAGAGAGAGAGAGAGAGAGAGAAAGAGAGAGAGTCAGTCGCTCCTCTCGCTGCAGAGGTTGAACTGGCGAGAGAGTTGGGGGGTCGCTTCTGCCGAGAGGCGAGGATAAAAAGTAAATGAGGAACAAAGGTCCCCCACGTGGTGGTGATGGTGATGGCGGTTGTACGGAAGGTGGTGCGGAGCGTGTATATATAGAAAATGGGGATTGGAAAATATATAGGAGCTACCCGGTGCCAGACGTGCCAGGAATAATGCCGCGGGAATTACGCGAGCCACCCTCGTTCTTTCTACCTTTCTCTCTCTCCCTCTCTCTCTCTCTCTCTCTCTCTCTCTCGCACATCGGCAACGCCACCATCGGCAGTGTCGAGCAGAGTGGCACGAAGCTCTTCTCTCGCCTACAACCCTCTTTTCTCTCATACCCCTCTCACCCTTAACGCGAAAGAGCTTGCAATGCGGGGGTGTGAAGGCTGGTGGGGTAACAGTGAGGGATGAAGCGGGTGGAGGGGGTTGAGCTCGACTACTGGCTCCATTCTTTCCGGCTATCTTTCCATCTCTCTCTCTCTCTCTCTCTCTCTCTTCCGGGAAAAAGGCCGGTGAGCGCGAGAAATCGAGGAAAATTAATTAATAGAGCCTACACAGGTAATTAAGTTTTCAAAACGTCTGCCTTAATTTTCCTGGCTCTATATTTCTCTCCCTTTTTCACCCTCTCTCTCGTTCTCTCTCTCTCTCTCTCTCTCTCACATACACACACTTTTACGACTTTGTGTTTTTCTTGTCGCTCGACGTGCCATTTTTGCCTCTCCTTTATCTTCTTTCCACCCCCACCCACCTCTGCCCGTCTTCCATTTTTAGCCCTCTCACTTTCTTTTTCTTTGCCTCTCCTTTTACTTTGCCCTGGAAATGGCACGACTACAAATATTATGACCCTCGTGTATTTTGCAACGCACCACAGCTTCGCTCTGAATTTTCTTTTTACTCAAGGGAAGGTGGGAGGTGTTACCCTTGTTTTTCCTACAGGTTCGGTGGGGAAGAAAACTCGCGAGTGTTCTCACTGTCACGATTTTTCCGTCCCAGACGCACAGAGTTTCTTTATTCGTGAAAAGTGACTCAGGATCTACGACGCCTATCTAGGATATACGAGAGGGGGGAGAGGGGGTGAACAACGAGGACTTCGTTACGGGTAGATAATAAAGTTCAAACTTTATCATTATTTTATGTTCCCGCGAGGGTGTAAATTTTTGTATTGGATTATCGGCCGGATCGTTCGCGCGTCTCGAAGGAAAACGGGGAATTTTTGTTTTTCCACGTTCAATTAATCAAACGTGATCGTCCGTTCATCGAATCGATACGTCAAAAAAATACGTTTACGAATTAATTCTCAAAGCGCGCGTGTCCCCGGAAACGAAAAAATAATACACTGATTTTCGGCCGATAATAACGATCAAAGAGAGAAATATAATTTCCGAGCTTTCGCGACTCGCTCATAAAATAATTCTTCGTTGATTGAAATTTCGAACGTTCCGTGATTGCATCATCAAAATCATCGTAATTATTGTTATGATTATTATCAACGTTGATAATTTTGTATTCTCGTACAAGAGGAAAAGGGTGTGAGAGGGGAAACGAGAGAGAGAGAGAGAGAGAGAGAGAGAGAGAGAGAGAGAGAGAGAGAGAGATATAGGGTGTGTGAGTGGAAAATCGACAGTCTCGTCTGCGGTGAATCGTGACGCAACTGTTGTCGATTCGACGGCTACATACACTGGATATATAAACGCGTCAGTCGAGGGATAGAGGGATGGGGAGGGTGGGATAGGTGGGGAGGGTATGAAGGCACGAAGAGGGCACTTTCCGACCGACTATCTCTCGCCAATGATGTTTCGTTTCCGCTTTACATTTAACGGTGCGTGCTTTCTCTCGCTCTCTCGCACTCGATTCCGCGTTAGTCCCCGTCGGCGTGAGAGCACCGGACGGGCAATCCAAAGCGCGGCAAAGCCACAACAGCACACCGGCATATATACATAATACATAGGTAGTTATATGCTCGGTATACCTGAAACGTGGGCTAACGTTGCGTGCACCGGGCAACGTGCGTGTGCTACGTTCGTGTTTCCATCGCCGCAACCGATACACTCGTTATCAAATGTTTCGAAAGCTCATTCCCGCGTATTCTCTCCGATTATTACTTCTACCATATATACTATATGTATATATATATATATATATTATACACGTGTGCAGAAGCATATACGCAGTTAGTTATAGTTAATCGCCATACCGCGAGTTATATCGGACAAATATAGCCGATAGAAGATACATACGGTACGTTTCGTGCGTAATTGTACGCTTTATCGATAAATTTTCCATTTTTAAATCATATTTAAAAACAAAAGAAGCAATTTTTCAATAAATCAACGCGAAAGTATGGAAATGTTTTTGGGGGAAAAAAAGAATTAAACGCGAGATTTGCACGAAAGGCCCGATATATCTTTCCTGAGCGGTGGCGTTCGCGTCGAATTGTCGTATTACAGTCGATATCCCGGTGGTTTGCCGACAGACTCGTCGAGGGTTCGCGGGAGAAGGGGTTGTTGGGAGTTGGGGGGAGGGTCTTGAACAAAGGGAGAGAAACACACGAATGGATCATCATCATCGTCGTCGTCGTCATCATCATCATTATCATCATCATCGATCGTCGGTGTCGGTGTAGGAGGGCGCTAATACGCGCTTCGATAGCGTCTAGTTAAGCTAATCATCTACGCAAACATTGCGATGAGAAACGAGGAGGGGGTTTACGCCCCCCCCCCCCCTCCACCTCCTCCCTCCCGTCACGCTATTTCTGGGCATGAATGTAATTTACGTATAATACGGTAGGTCGATGGTGCTTTTGCTGTTTCTGGTTACCGTTTCAATATTTGTGATTCGTTTCGCCCATTATATATACACACGCATGCATCTATATTTACATATATATATATGGGCACATCCGATTCCAATTCTCTCGCATATGGTATATTACCGTCATACACGCCAGCTCGTACCTCCCTTTCGTCCCAAAAGCTCGACCGGAATCGATTTTAATTCTACCCGCGATGCATCAAACGTGCAAACGTGTGTTCGGCCTCAACCTCGCTCTACTGCATATCCTCCCCATTCTTTCTCTCTCTCTCTCTCTCGGTATATACATGTGTGTGTGTGTGTGTGTGTATGAAACTGCAGCACGGATGGCAGAAAATCTACAATGGCCGTTTATAAATCTATCCATACGCGAAGCCAGGAAACAAAAGTAAACACGTGCCTATAGGTAGGTACGGGGAACGATCGGCGAGGGCATTTTGACGATACGATGATGGAGCTTACACGCGAGTTACACACGCCCAAAACATGTGCATCGAAATTGCCAACACGATGTTATTTCCTCTTTCGGGGTTGCGGGGATTTTTTTTTCTTTATTTTTTGTTTTATTTCTATTTTTTGGTTCGCTCGGACTCGTCCACCGTAGCAAAAGGATTTTAGAAACTATGCCGCAGGCTTTTGCGACTACGAGGGGCGATACAACGACGACGATACATTTTCATCGAAACGTTTCATCGACGATAAAACGATTTGGAAAGTGGTGCCACTCGCCAGAGGGTGGGCGAAGTTAGCACCCGGGGAAAATGAAACGAGAGTACGAAATTCGCATCGTGCGCTGCATCGTCTGTGTATATACGCGCGTGTGAAAAAGCTCTCTCTCTCTCTCTCTAGGAAGAAAACTTACTCGTAGTACGACGAGCCGGAATTTGTATTACGTTATCAACGAGCTCGTCGTTAAAACTGGCAGCGAATATTCCATACGCTAATTCCTACGTAGGTACTAGAATGAGTTTTCCAACGCGCAGTGTATATCGAAACAAAGCTCGAGTTATCCCGTGAAAATGATACGAGACGATAAATATTTATCGAAAGATCGAATTTACTTGTCGTAAATATTTTTGAGAAATTGGGGATACGAATAAAAGTGGAAGAAATAAAATAAAAAACAAACGATTTTTGAAGCGACCTGTACCCGTCGTCATTATCCATATCCACGGGTAACACGCACGTACATCGGCGTGTTCGACCGGTGCCGAGAGCGAGGCGAGAGAGAAAGAAAAAGCGAACGGTGCGCCGAAGCACCGAGGCGCAAACGAGTTATACCAATTTGCAAATAATTGTTGCAGTTATGTTAATTCTCAATCAGGCGTGCCCCCACTCCCTCTACCCTTCCTCACTCCACCGTGCGTCGTTCCTTCGTCCAATGTGTGTGAGAGAGAGAGGGAGAGAGAGAGAGAGAGAGGGAGAGAAAGAGTCCTCGTGCGTGTCATGCAAATGGGGAAATATACCGAGTGAGAGATTGGGAGGTAAAGAGTACACGCGATTGAGAGGAATAACCGATATTGAAGAGGGAACGAGTGTAGGCACGATGTATGTATATGTATGGGAAAACGATGAACGAGAGAGACGGATAAAACGATCGTAATCGAAAGGGAGATAAAGAGGGTGATAGATATATGCCTTGAGAGAGATAAAGCGAGTATATATCCTTTTTGGTAGGGTTGTGTGGGCACTGTGTACAACGATTAAAGCAAACCCACCGGCAACGCGGTGATTACGGTGAGTCTCGTCCACGCGGTGGATTGATTTATCGCTCTCGCTTCCCCAGAGGATATCTTCTCATCTCTGCCGCACGCATCATCTCCGTTTTATTGACTGACTCTCTCTCTCTCTCTCTCTCTCTTTCCCCCGTTCGCTCTGGCCTGCGCGCCTTCTCGCGATTCCCTCTTTACTTCACGTTGCCCCCTCCACGAACGAGAAGTATCAAAATTCCATTTTCATCTCTTCTCTATCTTATCCTTCACCCCTCTGAGCCACCTCTCACCCTCTCTCGCGCATAATCGAGAAAAGACGACGAGCTCGAGGTGAGAATAAAGGAGAAAATGAACGAACGAATTCGCTTTTTTTTCTTTTTTTTTTTTTATATATATATATACAGTATATTTACGAGCCGAGTCTCATTGAATAATAAGGGCTGTGAGTGAATGCCGAGAGAAGAGAAAAAGAGGCACCCTCATCTCGACGCCTTGGGTGAAAATTTACACGACGATGAGCTATGCGCGACGAGAGTAAACGTTTTCTTTTTTTCTTTCTTTTTTATAAATAAAAAAATTGTTTAAATTCTTCGCGCGAGTTAACGAAAAACGAAAAAAAAAAACGGTCATTAAACATCGAAGAAAATTACACGAAGATCGCGTTAGGGAGTTTCTGATCCGGAGGACATTATCGAAGGTGTCGGTTCGCAGAGGGGTGAGGCTGGAAACAACCCCCGGTGGTGCGATGGGAAGTTTCGTCAGGACGCTGTGTATACCGGGATGAGCCCTGATGAGGCTGTTGATACAATCAGGGGTAAAGGGTGGAGTAGGGGGATGGGATGTAGGGAAAGGGTTAACTTTCGACGATATAGCTACAGGAGGTGCGGAAGTGGCTGTACCGTGCTCCGACTATATCGTCGAGGTCGATGATGTCCGGGGGTGAAAGTGCCTGTGAGAAAGATATCTATATATATATATACATGCACCTAACCTAGTAACAGTTATCTACACACTGTAGAATGCTCGCGGGGGTCGAAGTGAACCAGAGATAGGAACGGAACAAGATCAACGACAAACCGATGTATATACACGTATATGGTCGAGAGAGGGTTGCAACGGGGGGTAGAATCTGAATAATGCATATATATATATATGGCACACATGTGAAGACAGAGCGAGTAGGAAAGCTACGAGAGAGTGAAACGGTGATAAAACGGGGGAAGGGACCTATTACCAACCCTTGCCAATATCCGTCGGGTCGACATTACCCCCACATACCCCCGCGCTAACTGTGTGTATGTTCAACACGCGATCCCTCGTGTTACACTCCGTTCCATCTCTCTCTCTCTCTCTCTATATATATATATATATATAAAGGATCGAGTACGTACATATCGAGGGCAGCGAGGCATGGCCCGAAGGCGTACCGATCGTTCGACGCACGGCCACCAAAGTCCCTCACCGATCCGTCTCACTCTCGTAGCACTCCCTGGCTACACTCGATCCGTCGTTCATCGCGAAACTGCAACTCGTTCCTGAAACACAAGAAAACGAGATTGATAGTTATAGTTGAAAAAAGTAGCGCTCGTGCGAGATTAACGTTAGAGAATTCGCGATTATCCCAACGGCGTGTTCGAAACTTCGGAAAAAATAATAATAGTATAAAAGTGCCTATCATTTCCGGGAATGTTCGGTAGCTGACTTACGGTCTCGCGAAGGTAGGTAATGTTACGCTCGATAATGTGAAAATGTGCTTCTTGCACGTAACGCGAACGCGCGGTCGTCAATAACCAGTCGAGAAAAACAGCAAAAAACTTTATACATCCGCTCTTATAAATTTATGAAGAGTTTTATATGGATACATATATTGTATATATATATATTGAGACGGGAACAGTCTCATACGACGCCTCCCACCACGGCCGACCAGCTGACCCGGCAGCTAGGACCCCCACCCAAGCGAAGGTTCACACGGCACCACGGTCGACCAGCTGACCCGGCAGCACGGACCCCCCACCCAAGCAGAAACAGGACCTGGGGCACTATAAAAGGGCAGCCAAATCAAGGATAATTATCAGTCCTAGCTGATCAGACCTAACGCATGTACTCTGAAGAAGAGTCTTGCCAAAGATCCACCAAGCCACGCATGCACTCTGCAGAAGAGTCTTGCGAGCGAACAATCAAGCGCTGAAAAGCCGCGACCCGTCGGAGGTACGACGAGAACGGCGTTTCACGAAACACGAGAACGACGCGACGTTGGACGAGACGAACGCCGGGAGCACATACGAGAGAGCAGCTGATCGAGACGACGCGGGGGGGGTGAGGAGAGGTGCGTGAGTCCACACGTCAACAGCGCGAGGAGAGAGATCCTTGACGGGACCATACTTACCCAAGCAGCTGAGCGAGACATACCGAGAAAGCGCGGGACGGGTGAGGAGAGGAGGGAGGAGCGAGACAGCAAGAGCACGCGCCAAGGAACGAGACGGGCCGTCGCGAGCACGAAGCCGGGGAGCCGCGGGGCAAGGAGAGGGGATTATCGCCACGGGAGACCAAGCACGAAATATAATTAACATCAAAAATAAACACGCCTAATTAAACGGCAAAACATTATACAGAATTCAAATGTAAATACGTCAATATTCACCGAATAAATAACTAATGATAACATTGATGTAAACAGGCCACCGAAAATCATTACACACCGACGAAAACATTACCCTAGGCCAGTGTCCCGAGCGTCGAGCCTCGAAACAAACTTTAAGGAACGACTCTAACGTTTCAATATATATATATATATACATATATATAAATGTATGTATTGTAAGTATAGAGGTAAGTTCCAATAAGTATATGACGTGCACGTGTGCACCCTTTGGCTTTTTATAGGCTAAACCGTAAGCCGCTTGAAGAGCAGATCGATTTTCGAGTAGAGACGCCAGGTTCTAGTTGTGTGTGCTACCCTCCCGTAAAAAGTCTCGACGGATTCTTTCCTCCGGCATTTTTTCTCTCTCTCTCTTTCTTTCTTTCTATCTATCTATCTATCTGTCGCTCTCTTTTCTCGCTCGCAGCTACAAATCCCGTGGGGGTACTTTACGGCTCCTTGTATATCCACTACCGATATACACATATACCTATATATATATCATTTTCACCCTCGAGAACGTGCTCGATCTCTTTTTGGGGTCGGGCACGTTTGCTTCTTGCTCCCCTTGGACCTCTCGTATCGAACCGTTGACATTCTTTTTTCTCGCTCCGTTCTCTTCCCCCGTTTTTTTTTCAGGGAGGCGTTGAGCGCGGCTAATTAATCGATGGCGCGAGTTGAAGAAGAGTCGAGGGCAACTTGTGGCGAGTGAAAGAGATTTTCTCGATGAGAAATCGTACGTTGGGGTACTTCTTTTTCTTTTGTTCGTCGTGGTTCCCTCGTAGCGACCGAAGGGTCAATCTAGAGACGATGCGAGAGAGAGAGAGAGAGAGAGTGACAGAGAAAGAGAGCGAGATTCTACCGTTGGGGGATGAAAAAGTTTATTACGCGGTCAATGGTAGCGAACGTTACTATTCTCACGGTCGAGTAAAAACGAGTTCGATATTAATTCGATTTAATTAATCGATAAGTAACAATGATAATTACGAGCTCGAGCCTAAGGAGAATGATTTTTGTATTTGTTTGTTTCGTATCAATTTATATTTTGAAGAAAAATTCGCGGAATTCACGAGTCAACAGAAAAAAAACAGCTCTCGAGACTCGAGACTGCCCCCTGACGAATGATTTCGAGATTCGTGGCCTCGCGGACGAATATTATCGCGGTCCTACACGTCGGGTGGCGTTGAAGCGACATTAAAAACCAAAAACGACGTGATGATGAAAAAAAAAACAAAGAAAAACAAAATTCAATAAAATAAAACGACAGGTTGGTCACGGCGAGAGTGACGAGCGCGGTACGACGAGTTTAATTGTCTTCGGGGAACTCTCCGACAAAGTCGCCATTCGAAGGACTAATGTACGATCATTTATATACGTTACCAACACAGACGGACGGACGCACGTACGTCGAGGAGTCGACGCGCTCAAACGCCCCGAGGAAATCAATTGGACTTCCCGACAATTTTCGAGCCATTCCGCCTCGAGGCTCTCGCGAGACTCGTTTTTTATACCCCTTCCCCACCCCTCCCCATCGTCACCCCATCCCTCTCTTGCCGCAACCCTTTTGTCATCGTTCATCGAGTTACCCAGACGCGGTAGCCCCGACGTTTTATATTCTCTCTACCTCGGCGATTAACATTGATGACTTTGAAACGTCGTGAATTCTTGGAACGTTCGGGGAAAAAACGGAGATAAACATTTTATTTTAGTATTTTTTTTTAACAGAAAATCAAACAAGTCATTAAAAAGACGATTAATTAGCATTCTTACTTTCACCGGGAGAGAGGAGTAGGGGGTTGATAAAAACGACGATAGCCGAAACGTTTGAAAAATAAATGATCAAGCGATTTTTTTTGTTTTTTCTTTGTTGCAAATTTAATGAAAATCGAGGGTTCGAAAAGAATCGTAAGGATTTATGAAATAATGTTACAAATCTGTCTCGAGGCATTATTATGGTAATTCTCGACTCCCGAACGTCACGTGTTTTTTTGTTTTCGAAAGATCGATCGGGGTGTACGAAGCGTTGCTGTCTCGTTTCGCATCCCCTCGAAGTATTTTTCGAGGGAAGCCACCAAACCCCACCCCCTCTTCGAGCATGTATCGAGTAGATCGGTGTTTGCGGACACACGAGACCCCGACGAGAGAACGGTACACACACACACACACACACACACACGGTGGCGAATGACTCGTTCTCGATACCTACCCCTGTCTCATGCCCCATTCCACCCCGTACACACACACACACACACACGTGTCACACGCTCCACACGCGAAAGGGGTCGAAAGAGGTAATGGATACGCGTATACGAAACGCCGGGATTTTTCGGGATGTCTATTTGTGTCCGAGAGCGAGACGGTTGTATAGAAAATGGCGGAAGAGAGAGAGAGAGAGAAAGAGAATGAAAGAGAAAATAAAGCGAGAGAAAAAGAAAAAAATATATATATGACGGAGGGTGCGATTCGACTCGTCCGTTCTCCCTCGTTACGATCGTTCCACAAGTCCATTGAACTACATCATCCCTTCCTCCTTCACCCCTGATCCCGTATCTTCGAAGCGTGTATAATAGCAAAACTCTCAGTGGCAGATTTTTCCATCCGTGGATTTATTATTTCTTTCATCATGATGTATCATCCCTCGTTGGTTCGACCCCTCGAGGGTAAGAACTAGGATGGAATTATATTCTCATGATTATATCGTTAATACGCGTAAGAGGTCGAAAATTCGATCGAGTCGTATTCGCGTTTGGTTTACATTGTTTCAAAATCTCGCTTGAATTTTCATCGATGATTTTTCGACACTTTATTCTTTATAAAAAAAAGATTGTATTTGCCAACGTTACGTCGATCCTGGGCTAATTCAATTAGCACGACGAATTTTAAATCTCCATACGATTAATTCGTCGTGTCGCAGAAATTCGTGGAATTCTTGAACAAAAAGCCTGCGGGGAGAGTGAAAGAAAGAAAGGGGAACCCTCTAGAGTTCCGCGTCATTAACTCGTATCCCGGCTCGTACGATAATTACCCTCCGGTTGAATTTTTACGATATGGGACGAGGGGGAAAAAAACACGTCGTACGCGGATTTCGTGTGCGTGGTACTAAAATACGATGAGCTAACGAGACTGAGAGAAAGAGCGAGGGAAAGAATGAGAGAAAAAGAGAGAGAAACATGGAGGGACCAACCCTCGAAAAATCTGTGCTGTCGATGGCCACGACCCCTATGAATTTACCCACTCGTTCTTTCGCTCTCGACACTGCCGATAATAATAAGCCTGACGGGTCGAGCGCCCTTTTCGAGTATCCTTCTTTGTCGAGACTCCTCTCGTCGAAACATCAACGATCCCTCTGCCCAATAATGATAAAAAAAAAAAAAAAAGAAAAAAAATCCCAACCTTGCACGGTCGTTTATTGCCTCGCAACAGCAGCAGCAGCAGCAGCGAGCAGTGATCTGCGCCCAATATACGTTTTGTATGTAGGTACCAGCGATATATCCTGGTACAGGGCACGATCGAGGGAGTGTAACAATCGAGTTGGCCTCTCGACGAAATCCCTTGACTTTACAATATCCATCGTTCACGATTTGAAAAAAAGGATAACAAAAAAGAGAGAAACGTTATTCACGTCACTATTATTGCGGAACAGCTACCACGGTTCATTTTTTTTTATTTAAACTCAAAATGTCTTCGACGCGTAACGATCGCGAGTATTTATTTCGATGATAAATTATGCGAAAGAATCGCGACAATGATATTTTTGTAGCTGATGAGAAATAACGTCTATAATAAAATAATAATAAATGATAAATCGCGAGCGAAAATTCACGTCGATTCGATCAGTGAATAATTGAAAATCGTTATTTCATTCTCGCGATCGGGGGTGAGAGGGCGGATGTTTTATTTATATTATTTCGAAACGCGGAGACGCGCGATTATTCGTTCGATTCGACTCATCTCGTTTGACGAAGCGTGTATTTCGAACGAAACAATCGTGGGCTATTGTTGCCGAGAATTTTCGTTACGGGCCAATAAACGTCCCCATTAATTCGTTAACTCGACTCATTACCGAAATTTTAGTCGGGGAGATGAAAAAGGCCAACGAGCTTCAGCGAACGATGGGAGAAAAACAGAGATAGAGAGAGAGAGAGAGAGAAAGGCGGAAAGAGAGAGACTAACGTCGATAAAATTGTGAAAACTGTGGGTCTCCGGATAACTCGCTCGCACGTTCACGCACACACGCGCACAGAGACGCAAATACACACAAACACAATCACATGCACGTGGAACATTTACATGCATGGAGTGATTGCGTAAACGCGGCAGCGACGGAGAGCTCGTACACGATTCCGTGCGCTGCACACGCGCTGATAGTCCACAGGGGTTACCGGGCTCGTCTCGAACGATTTAACGATCGTCAGAGCCGAAGCGAGCTCTCGTTTTATTTTTTTTGTGTCATCTTTTTTCCTCTATCTTTCTCTCTCTCGCTCTCTCTCTCTCTCTCTTTATCTCTCGCTCGTTTACGAGGATCGATAATACGCCTTTCGACTGGCGGGACGCCCGAGGGTTTATCGTCGAAATCGTGAAAACGACGTACGCGCACCGTATCGCGTACGAAACCGGGAAAATCGAGAACTAAAAAAAATATGGCAAGCGTTTTTTACGTTTCGCATTACGAAAAAAAAAACACACACACAGAAAAAATAGCAACAGGAAAAAATTGATCTTCGGCATTTCGCGTTTGCTCGATGACGCGAATTTCGCAATGTTTACGATGTTTAAATAAACGGAGCAAATATATTCGATGTGTATCGATTACAGAAAATAACAATAATAATTACAACGCTCGTGGAAGAAACATAAATAAATGCACGACGTATCGTTTGCTCGTTCGTTTCCAACTCGAAAATATTCGTTCGAACTGTCGACTGGTGGGCGTTGGAAGGTCGTGTATTCGTTCGAATATCAAACGGTGAACACTTGTAAAAGTATTTACTGGCTTTCCGGTCGTTGGGACGATTTATCGTAGTAGAAAAAAAAAAAAAAAAAAAAAAAAAAAAAAGACGTGGAAAACAGAACGTCGTTCGCGCTATTAGGACTCGTGCTTGACGAAGGGCACGTTTCAAAGTAAGAATCACTCGATCAACGCGTGATGCCGAAACGTATACGGCTGTCACGATTACAAATAGTGACATAGTTAACAAAGTCGACGTTGATCGAGTAATTTCCGTACATGCGACGCTCTCGTCGCACAAAGAAATAGCCTAGAGTATCAGCCTTGTCGGAAACGAATAAAAAAATTCATGAAAATATTGACACGGTAGGAAGGCACACACGCGATAAGGAGACGATAAAAAAGTAACTCGGTAAGAACGGTTAATGAGCCGAAAATTGCAAAATCTTGAAAATATGGAAAATTTCCATTCTAACGCGGTCGCTTGCTTCGTTCGTCTGAGTGGAAAATTCCGCGATAGACGGACGCCTTTTTATCTGTCGCGACGTTGAGAAACAAAAAAAAGCTAGATCGACGTTTCGTTTCACAAGATTTTTCTTGAAAAATGTGCGAGACTCACGAACATCGACTCGTTAAAAAGTTGTCGCGCGAACGACAGGGTGTTATCTGCAAAATGTACACGTAGGTACGTAGGGATGACGAGGAGAGTGCCGAGAAGGGTGAATGGAGAGAGAGAGAGAGAGAGAGAGAGAAGCGAATCCGAATTTGCACAGCCGTCCCTAACCCAACAACCGACACCATTTTCCATTTCCTTCGACGTATACAATGTATATTATGTGTATATAAACGTATGTACGCTCTCGCTCCTTTTACTTTCTGAAACCACTCTCCCGCGTCATCCCTTCGCTGAAACCGCCAGGCGGTAGCGCCACTCCGACTTATCCCTCCCTCTCTCTCTCTCTCTCTCTCTCTCTCTCTCTCTCTGTCTCTTCCCGCGGGGACCTCGATGAGATTAATGGAAATTAAATTGAGACCGTGCGAGAGACGCCGCGGCCCGAAGTTTGTCGTCAGCACGGAGCGAGAGAGCATCGAAGACACGAAGGGATCGACTCGGATGTTATATATAATATATCGATATATCTATACGATACGTGCGAAGGAGAGAGAGAGAGAGAGGAAGGATAGACAGTGGCAAGAGAGTGTGAGAAAGAGTAAGGTAGGAAGTCCGTCTGGTCTTACCGTAGTGTACCTACCTACGTGTCTCCATTGTGGAGAAATCTCGCAGTGTTAAAGTTCTATCTTGCTTTTCATTGCGTGCTGTATCTATATACATACTTTATCAAACCCAGCGTCCTCCCACCTTCTGTTTGCCATATATACCGTACTGTATCAACCGTCCTCCAACCTCTCTTCGCCAGCTTTCTCACCCCGATTCCTCCGACTCCTTCTCACCCTCTTCGTCGCTCCTTGATCCTCCCTTCTCCTAGCGTCGTACAACCCTCGCTCCCTCACGAGTCCCTCGGTTTTCCCTTCAAAGCCAACGACAGGCACGAGGTAATGAAGTGGCAACACGGCGTTTCAGGGGGGTTCGGGAACGTGAGCGCTCGCCCCATCTTCTACTCCTCCATCTCCTCGCCGCTCGCCATCCTTACTCCCTCTTATCCCTCTACATCGTGGCTTACTATATAGAATTGGTATGGTACCAGGGGTGAGATTGATACCCCCGGAGTCACGTCGAGACTACGAAGAGAGGTGTCGAGAAACTGGATCGTCGTGAGAGAGAGAGAGAGAGAGAGACTAAAAGGGGATGATATATATATGTGTGTGTGTGTGTGAAATGGGAAACAGGGGAGAGCGAGAGAGCTCTCTCGGTGAGTGCCGTCGATTCTCTTGGAACACTCACACGTATTATATACGTATACACACCCACGCACACGTTAACATAGAGAAATGGAAGGAAAAGCTCCGAGGCTGATGTGCGAGCTTTCCTACCCGTCGCCTCGACGACGACGTCGACGACGACGACGACGAGTGAGCGAGCGAGAGACGAGGAGTTGCTCTGGCGTGCGGAGGATTGCTGAAAACGTTTCGCGCGCGGTTACGACCCTCCAACCACTAGGCAACGTATCTCCCGAGCTGTCGTTGCTCCACTCCTTCAATCCTCGTCACCCTCTGCTCTATATATGTTCCGGTTTATGCACACACATACACACATGAATATGTATGTATGTAATGTTCATGTATATGTATATGTATATATCTCCTTATATCTCTCGTCACTCTCTTATACGAGACGACAACACAGAGCTCGCACGTAAGCCAAGGCCCCACCGTCGCGCCACGGAAACCGATTTCACCCTGCGGACTCTTGCGCTCTCCTCGCTCGCGATTCAATTTACGAATTTCACCCGGATGCAAAATTTATTTCGCCCGAGACACAACCTGGCACGTTCTCGGGACGTTTGACACACCCCCGAATCTAGTTTACCTCGCATTTCTTGTACGAGGAAGAAAATAAAAAAATAATGCAACGCGCGCGAAAATCGAATCGACCAGTAAAATTTCGTAGGACACTACGTTTTTTTATTTTTTGTTTTTTTTATCATAAAAATTCTTGCTCTTGCCCTTTTCATTTCTTCATGCGGAAATACGATTTTTGCATGTATCGTGGACGAGGTGGAGAACCGTACGCCTTCTGCGGCCAAAATATCTTTCGTGCTCCCTATGAAAGCACGGGGCAAATGGATGAGAGACAAAAATGTAAAAAAAAACCAAGAATATTTAAAAAAAAGTACAGATGGGAAGAAACGGGATGGATAAGAAAAAGTTCATATAGGAAGCGATATATATAGAGCGCTTCTTGAAATTCCTGTGGGCGAAATCGATTTCACGGTGAACGCGGTTCTGTTCACCAGTATCGCAGCGACACCGGAACCGAATGAGCAAGTGAGACAGAAAGAGAGAGAGAGAGAGAGAGAGAGGGTGAATTCGTCTCTCCTAGGGTGCATCGAGTCCAGGGGTTGGGGGTAAAATTGTAGTCGAACCTCACTCCCTCCTGTCTTCTCTTCGGAGGACGCGAAGCTCGACGGTAATACATGTACGTGCGCATAGTTGTGTGGAAGGTATAGATACACGTCATATCAATATATATATATACATATATACATATACATATATGTGTGTTTAGGTACGTGGGGACGAAGCCGACCGCGGGGTGGTTGGCTGCACCGGTTTCGAGGTTGACTGAATTTCTCGTGGAATTGAAATATTCATATGCGGAGACGGAGAAGAGACACGTAGGTATATATATATATATATATGGGAAAGGATAGAGAAGCGTTGCCACGTTCCTGAATTTCGCGTATACATATTCGCAAGGTTTATAGGAGATACCTACAGCCACACGTTCAATCCTCCCCCTTCATACTACTAAAGGGAAGATATTATAGCGCATAGCTCGCGGAGTTACCGAGCGAGTGAGCGAACGAGCAAACGAACGACCCGCAGTGTGTAACGCCGTATAAGCGAGAGACGTACCTACATCCGAGAGAGACATAGCTCCGAGCTTTAAACATACGTTTGCCTATACATATAACATGTACGTAGGGGTAAGTACGCGCACACCCGTCGCTGCCGCTGTAGGTACGCCAAGTTCGAGATCTGTATGAACAAGTCGCCGTGAAATCTCCGCGACTACTGGGCTCTCTACTCCCTGGGACTGTACACCTGCAGTCGATTCATAAATACAGTCGAACCTCTCGTAATTCACGATATTATTTACATTTTTTTCTTTTTTTAGGATTGATAAAAAACCATCCTTCTTCCATTTTTCTGCTCGACAAAAAATCTACGATGGTTTAAAAAAGTGGGTTTTTTTTCGGTATTGTTACTTGAAGAATTATTTCTACGAAAGTATTAAAAAGAATTTTGTTGAGCAAATAAATAATATTGTTTTTCGTACGACTAAGGGGTGACATGGAAATATGACTGATAACAAAATTGTTTCAACCGCATATTTCAAAAGGTGTAAAATTGTGTCTATAAACGAGACGTATATGTGTCGTCGACTATAGCGAGTAGCGATCATACGTCATGGCTAAGAGTCGGTGCCGAGCGAAGTGAGCAAGTATGAGAACTCCCAGTTGCGTATACACGTCGAGCGACCTACGGATTTGCATGTTATTTTCAACTCCGGGACTTTGGGGATACCGAAACTGAGAGAGAGAAAGAGAGAGACCGAGAGAGAGAGAGAGAGAGAGAGAGAGAGAGAGGGTGAAAAGAAAAGGAGCACGAAATATAGTCTCATAGACTCGAGGCAAGAGACACGTTATACACGGATACAACGTCGGGAAGATTCCACACCGCAGAACAGACCTCGATGCGCGAGTGCAAGACTTCGGTCACGGAATACTGAAGCATGTCCCGTGGGTTAGCATCAACTCTCCCGCGTGTCTTCCGGTATATTCGCGTCTCCATCCAACATTTCCCATCCCTTCGCCTTTTCATCCTCCATTCCCCGCCCCCCCCCACCTCCTTCCCCTTTCAAACATCTCTCCCACACTGCAACTTCTTTCTTGGTACGACAAAGTCTGTCTTTTCCTACGTCTTCTCGCTCTATTTCTTTCTCGCATTGTGACGGGAGTAACTTTGAGGAACTGGGCTGGAAAGAAAACGAGAGGTAGGGAAGCAACGCCGTATGCAGTCTCGAGCTTTCTGGGTTGCATCGCTCTCAAGATTTTCCATATTACGATATACGTGTATATATATATGTATGTATGATATATATATATATATATATCACGCGAGGCTATACACGCGAAAAATCCTCCGGGCGAAAGAGAATTTCATGAAATGCACACATTGCCCACCGTCACACCTTTATCCATTCTTACCCCGCATACATTTTCATTCCTCTCTCTCTCTTTCTCTCTCTCTCTTTCATTCCTTCCTGTCGCCTTTATCCTTACTTCCGTATATTCTTCGTTCCGGCATGCAGATATACGCGACGTTGTACGCGTAGAAATACCAGGGGAGCTTCTGTATTATGGATGAGGAGTGTAGCACAAACGTGCGATGTCTGAGAAAAATGCCACCGGGCCAGAAAAAGCCTCGGAAGCATTTTTCTCGCTTCCCATTTTCCTCCAATTCGTTCAATATTTTTTTATTCTTTTGTTTTCGCTCCAATTTCATTAATTCAGATTTTTTTTTGTATCGGGAGAAAATCAAGGGCCGAGCTCTCGCAATTAATTATCGGTCGTTGGTACGAAGTACCGAAGTGCTGTGAATTTTCAGGGATTTTAGCGAGTTAATTCTCGTCACGATGAATGAAACAAAAGAGAGAGAGCGAGAGAGAGAGAGAGAGAGGGTTGTTCTCGATCATAATTTCTTTTTTCATTACTTAATGTATGTCACTGCGATGAGTGAGGCATTTTCTGGTAATTTCGGGAGTACGTTACGTTCGCGGTGTAAGAGAGAGAGAGAGAGAGAGAGAGAGAGAGAGAGAGAGAGAGAGAGAGAGAGAGAGAGAGAGAGGAAGAGAAAGAGAGAGAAAGAGAAAGATGGAGAGAGAAACAGCGAGGCTTTCAGCCCTCCATCATCGGAACATGCCAGGCGAACAAACGCTGGCAAAAGAGGGTTTTCCCGGAACGAGAGAGGGAGTTAGGAACGAGAGGAATTATTTCCGAGGCTAACGAATGAGCTGGTGGTAATGACGCGGTGAACCACGCACTTTGCCTATACTATATAGATAGATATCAACGCTCCATTCTCCACCCCCCTCCCCGCCTCCCTACTCAACGGTAGTAACAATAACTCGTTAACTCACCTCCCCCCCTCGCCGCCCACCATCAGAACCAAGAGTTGCACGAGCGCAACTCTAGTTTCTTCATCTGTTTGTCTCTCTCTCTCTCTCCCTCTCTCCCTCTCTCAACCGTCTCATTTTCACGATCTCTTTCTCTCATACTTCGTTTCTCTAGCCCACCCTCCTTCCCACATTCACTCATTTGTCTCACTCTCTGGCTTCGAGCAATCTACTAAAGTATTCTCTCACGCCTTTGCGAATCGTTCCTGTGAACTACGGGGTAAAACACACCCAGATACACATTGGAGATACGATGATATATATATATATATATATATATATAAGTGTGTGTGTGTGTGTGTGTAACATAAGTATGTTATATAAGTATGGAGACTACATGCAAGAATGGCATGTATGCTCGCTAATATATAACGGCTTCTCTCTAATAGCTCGACGAGTCTGCATATATACAATATATTTATATATGTATAATGTATGTATGTGACAAAGCCATTATACAGTCCATTCTATTAACGTGTCAAGACACATGTTGGCTTGGAGATAAAGAAACGTTGCGGTCAAGTTAAGAAAAACGAGTTTTTGGTCCATATGCGCGTCGAGGCGTAGGGTGTAGAGCGGAGGGTTTGAACCTATTATTCTTAGTCCAGAGTGGCTCACGAGGATATTCGTTCGACCAGGATATACCTAATAGGAGGTATAATAAGGCAGACGTATATATTCAAAGTGCTTTACTATATCCTGGGGGGCATTATGTAGATATATATAGACAGAGAGAGAGAGAGAGAGAGAGAGAGAGAGAGAGAGAGAGACCCTATATAATAATTCTTCGAAGGACTCGAGCCATTCTATAGATCCTGGCGGCAAATCATGAGTGTTGCCCCCGGGCGTTAATACCTCGCGAGACTTTGATTAACGGATTAATAATGACTCGGCCATTCGTGCACCCTGGCAATAACCACTTCGTTTTCTATATATATATATATAGAAAAAAAAACTACACACATATATATATATATATATGTAGTTTTTTTTCTTCCTTATTCACGGTATTTTTTTCTTCCTCTCTTTCGTCATTCTTTCGGATTCTTATAATACTCTCAGTGGTCGGTACAATGAATAGACGAAGACTGAACGGAGGGGCTGTCTCGAGAAACTCCCGTGGGCAACGCTCAACGAGGGGAGCGAGACGAAAAAGAAAATAAATAATAATAATAATAATAATAATAATAATGCAATAAAAAGAAGAAAAAAAGTGAGAAGAGCGTGGCGAATACGAGGTCTTTAATCGACGACTCATTATATCCCGTGTATCGTACGACAGATAGACAATTAGTTTTAATCTAAGCATCGATGCCGGACTCGCGAAAGATTCACAAAGTAACTTTGTCTCGAGTCGAATCGCGGTCGCGGACAAATTGATTTATTTCATTCGAATTCGCGGCCGTTTATTTCCTTTTTAAATTGCTCCTTTCGACGATGAGAAAAAAAACGCGGGAATCTTGGGATTTCGCGTCGATCCGCACGGATTATTTTGTTTTTATCGCTATTTTTATTAGCCCGTGTGCTACGTTGGTGCTTTCGCACAGCTGAGGCTTCGCAGCGATATAAAGTTCTTCTATCTACGTCCTTTGCTCTTAATTCACCTCGGTCCTTTTTCCTCAAAGTCCCTTTTCCCTCGTTCCTGCAATTCTCTAACCCGGCAAGCCGGAGGGAATTGCCGAGGCACGATTTTAATTAACCGACCTTCTCGCACTCTCCGCGACTTTTCTTTTTAGTCCTTTTGCTTCTTCCTTTTTTTCGTTCGTTCGTTCGTTCGTTCACGTTGCGCGAAAACACCTGCGGGCTCTCGCGTTATGGAGACTCGGGGCTTGGGTTCACAATGGGCTTCTCCACTTCTCTTCTCTCTCACGCTCTCTCTCTCTCTCTCTCTCTCTCTCTCTCTCTCTCTCTTATTCTATCTCACTCTCTACCACCCTCTCTTTCTCTCTCTTTCCTTTTCTCTGTTACGGACGCCGCAAAACACCGCATCGCATACGGCAGCGGCAGCAGGAACGACCGAAGTAGTACAGAGGGGCTTTATGTACAATCGCGCCATGCGCCTCTCGCGTCATTATCCCTCTCCTCCCCTCCCACCATCCCTCGTATGTAAGTACACGTGTAGTTACATACTTTGGCGAGAAATGCGAACGACGACGGGGAGAAGAGATGCAAAGACCGTGGTAAAGGCCAAAGGGACAAATCTCTATGATATATGTATATCACACGTAAGCCAATGAAATATAAAAGAAAATTAATTCTAAAATAATGAAAAATTATCGATCTAAAAAAAAAGATCGATCTAGAAAAACTAAAAAAAAAATTATAAAATTTCTTACAACAAAAATAAACGTAGTACCATTTTTTAAATCAACTCACTGTGGTTAAGTGAAAAACATTTAGTTTTCCTTTATTCTTCGTTTAAAGAGCCGAGCGTAAATTCTTTTTCTCGCACGTCAAAATAATACAAAATCGTACGATAAAAAAATGTACATTTTTTGTATTGTTGCTTCACCAGCAGCGTGGAAAGATTCATCGGAATTGGCCGTTACGTATATCATTCTCTCGGTCTCACTCACTCTCTCTCTCTCTCATGTATACGCTTCACGTGCGCTGTACCAAGTACTCGACAACGAAGTAGACGACGACGGTTCCGTCTCGCTTCGCATGAAAGAAGCACACGGGGGCGAGCGATTCTTCCATTCATTCGGTCTGAACTCTCAGCGAGTCCGACAACTCCTCTCTCCCTCTTTCTCTCTCCATCTCCGTTTTCACTCTCGTCGTTTCTTCTTCCTCTTCTTCTCCTGCTTCTCTTATACGCTCTCGTCTCGTATCTCATCCGGAGCCTTGTATACACGTTCCGGCGATAACCGAGAGCCCGCCGTCTCGCAAAGATGGAAAGCAAACTCGAGAAGGCTTGCTCCGTGGAATTCGCTCTTCTCTTTCTTATTCTCTCTCTCTCTCTCTCTCTCTTTCCCTTCGTTCTTGGCTCTTCGAGCTCACTTTCTCAACTCTCTATCGCTTTCCGAGGTGCACCATCGCATTGTCGTCGTCGTTGTCGTCGCGGACCTCGACGAACATTCACGTTTCGTAAGGAGAATTCTCGAGAACTCTTTAATCGCGAAACTCACTCTCTCTCTCTCTCTCGTCCCTTTGCCGATACCCGATATAACCGCGATTGAGCAATTCAAAGGGTACTTCGCACCCTCTATTTCACCCGTAAAATTTGAATCACCATCTCTCGTTTTATACGAAACTAATGATTAATTAAATAAATTGTATAAATCGTTTTTTCGTCGCGTATAAATTTTACTAACCGGCCGAAACTCGTCTCTCCCACCGGTAAGCTTTTCTCCGACGTCGTTCCTGTCGCCACGACCGAACGTTCCGTCTCTTTCGCATAATTACACAAAGATTAGAAGAGGAAAAAAACGTAAGAAAAAAAGAAAAAAAAGAAAAAATAAACATTCATCACCCACTCGACCAGTCTCTCGAGTACACATTTATTATTCGTTATTGCTCCAACGATTGTGTTCTCCTCGATTCACGGCGCGAGAATCGTCGACGAAGACCGAGGATCTGGAGGTCGTTAAAATTTTTACGGGTCACGCTTCGTGCCGCAAACTCGTAACGTACATATACGTATATATTAATTATATAGTCGAACCGAGAGGCAAGGCTTAGATAATTCGCGAACGCGGCCACGGTTGTAATAACACAAGAAAAAAAAAAAAAACAGAGAGAGAAAATAAAAACGAGGGAACAAAAAAAAATCAACAACACGAAGTAGAAATAAAAAGAAATAGCCGTAGGTACCTATGCGGTCCGCGCGCGCGGTTTGGTCAAATCATCCGTGACAAAACGCGAACAGGCTGATCGCCTACCAGTAGGGTTGATAGGTTTATACATATACACATATATATTTATATATCCGTGAATACACATACACAGAAATACATATGTACATATATATGTATATATATATATATATATATATATATATATATATATATATATACAGCGTTACGGTATTGCGTTCGCTCGCCGGTCATTGCATTATTATTGCTGCACCGGGACGTTCGGCGAGCCGCGAGATTACGGTCGTGATTGCGAGCCGCGCCCACGATTACCTCCCTTTCCACGGTCTATCGGTTTTCCCGTGTTCTCTATCTATCTCTCTTTCTCTCTCTTTCTCTCTCTCTCTCTCTCTCGTTTTCTCTCTCACTCTCTCTCTCATCACGAGCCACGCGAGAATATACGAGAGAGAGAGAGAGAGAGAGAGAAAATCCGTGATCCGTGCGATCAACCTTCCATACCATGCCGCAACCCCCTCGCCCCCTTTGCTCCACCCCTACACTGTTGTACCTGCCATGATAATACCGCGGCGTTTGTAAGTATTGCGTATCAGGGTAAAATTAAATACAGATCGAGCGAAACGGGAGTACGTGGATTTAACGATTTTTTTTTTTTTTTTTTTTTTTTTTTTTATAAAATGGTTTTCTCGTTGAAATATTTATACGCGACGTTACGGGCGAATTTCTCGTGGACCACGGTCGATACGAGTTACGAACGCGGAAATTTGTGTTTTCGTCCGGATTGTGTACGAAAATTGTAGCTTGTGTTTGTTTGTTTTTTTTTTATGTAACGAAGGTATACAATTTGTATTTTTTATTCTAGAAGGAATAAAGTTGTAATCGGGGTGGAAAAATGTAGTTTTCTCTCGTTCACGCGTTATTTTCACAGCGTCTAGAATTTGACCCTCGTGTACTATACATAACTTTCGATGCGAGATACGACTCGTCCAGGCGATGATAGCGGTCGATTCGATACGAGCCTGTATACCTATTTACCTATACATATTGTATATATATATATATATAGGGATATATATATATATATGTATATACACGTGTATCGATAGCGATTCGTAGTCTCCGGGGGTCACACTCGGCTCGGCTCGAGCTGCTCGGCCCTCCACGCTTCGTGGCATAATAAATCATTTCGCGGAACCGCGCTCGACCGGAAACGAATTTTGTACACGCCTCTCGTGGCGGACACGATCGACGATCGATATCCGAGTATAAGCGTCTGTACGATCGAAGCACGCCGATATATTTATACTCGAACCCAACTCGTTAATCCGCGATTCACTCAACGAAAACACTAATACACTTTACGAAACACGCTCGCTGTCCGAAGAATTTGCGTTTGCGCTATTTTCGACAGAATTCGAGAACAAAGAGAACGAAACAATTAATCGTCTCTCGTTACAACGAAAATAATGTCAAATTAAATTTTATACGATAAGCCGAAACTCGATTTATCGTATTAATGTTATTTTGTTTTCTATGTTTTTATTTTTTACTAGTTAAAAAACTCGTGAAAAATCGCGGGGTTATATCGCCCCTCGCCGTTATCACTTTTATCTCTCGATATCTCGATCGTACGCCGATAGGGTTATCAGGATTTACTATAACTGTACGATATCGTGTTATATAGGACACGGTACATGCAATATCATCGCTCCCGAAGCAATATAATGCATACTGGAAAGGTGTTGAACGGGGTACTTGCTTTGATTTCTCTTTGTCTTCTGTACGTACGTACATCTATATCTATATCTACCTACCTATATAAGAGCTATATCGTCGATGAATATACACACATTAACACATCCCTGCATAAGCATACGTACGTTATATATACGTGTACGATGCTTTATGCAATGTCGGATATGGAGCAGCGGAGCATTTGAAGAGCAAAGCGTAGCGCAACTAGCTCAAACATGTATATATGTAATGCAAGTGCCTTTACACCCGGAGCCGTGCGCAAAGCGCACGCTCGACCGACCGTGTGCGAGGTTGGGCCTCGTCGTCGTCGTCGTCGTCGTCGTCGTCGTCCTCGTCATGGCGGTGGTGGTGGTGGTGGTGGTGGTGTTGGTGTTGCTTTGAGGGAATCTCCCCTCTACACCCCTTTCTATATAAGCAATCGTCTTCCGCAAACCGAGACGAGAGTACGAGCTATGTTGTGATGAGTGATCTCCGAACGTAATATATAGATATATATGTATATATATACGTTTCGAGAGACAGAGGGTGCATATACACACACACACATATATATTTATAGACGTGTATAGGAGAGAGAAGACGAGAGTAGAGTTCTCTGAATCCACTTGAACCAACAAACTCTCGGTTAGTTGATTCACACTCTCTGACTCTCGGCTGATATTGCAAAAGGGATCTTCGTTCTTCCCACCTGCATGCGCATATCTACAGTACAGATATACAGGTAGAGATTTATATACGTAGCGTACCTACTGTGCGAGAGACGGCGAGAAAGATGGCACGGTAAACTTGTCTCACGGACGAACTTTTATTTCGTAGCGAAAGCCGCTAGATCGATTCCCGGTGTTAATAATATAAATGTCTCCGTCCCTCGTTCCGGAAGATTCGTTCGCCGTTTGAAATCGAGAATCGTTCGAACAAATTCCACGATGAAACGAACGTGAGAGGAAAAAAAGAAAAACGAAACCGTTTTTATTTTTATTCTACGAAATAATTCAGGAGTTAGAGGCAATTGCAACGCCCGAAAAAACGCTTTTTTTGAGATTTTATTTTGAAGACTGGTTTTATTATTTTTTGATAATTTTTTTACCATCAACTAATACATATATAAAGAACATATTTCAAGATAAAGATTTGAAAGAAATTTTCAAGACAAAATAATATTAAATGGCCAAGATATAAGTTAGTCTGCGAGGGGTTGAAATTAAATAGGGGGTTTGCGGTGATCACGACCCCTCATTATTATTAAATCCTATTACGCGGTCTCTGAACGAGGGATTAATACAAATTTTGATTTTTGACAAAATGGCGGATGTTCAAAGGTTTTTTTTTCGACCACAATTTCACCCATATATTTGACTATAAAAAAAAAACTATTTACCGAAAATAAAAATCCCTCGGTCAAGGACAGCAAAATTATGTTTAGAATAAGTGGTAAAATTTTCAAAGCGCTCCTTCGAGCCGTTCTGGAGTTACAGTGATCACCGACTTTGAAAACGTGCTTTCGACAAAAACGCGTTTAAAGTTTGCGTCGAGCGCGCAGCCTCCCACTACCTACTTCTACCTACTCGACGGGGCTGCGCTCAAAGTTGCGCGTCTTCCTAAATAATGCCCCGATTTGTCTAAAATTTTCAGGGAATACTTTTAAAATATTATACTTTTAGAAACCGCAAAAAAATCGACGTTTTGAAAATGCTGAATGACTCTAACCCGTTAAATCGTTGCTTCAGATTTCTTCTTAAGGATCGGTCAAATTTTCATTTACTTTGAGATTTCAAAAAAATTCGAGAATAAATAAAAAAAATTCGGGTATCGCAACTGCATCAAGATCGGTTCTCCGTCGTTTCCGTTTGCTCGATGAGAATGATCTCCGGAGGGCTTCTGCTGTCAGTTATATCCAGGCGTACCGTATTAATGTGTACATATAGACGATATCCCTACGAGAGCGAGAGTAAGAGGGGGGGGGGGGGTGTAGGAGCAAAATCGCGGAGACAGTAGGGACACGAGGGAACGAGGTAGACCCGCGGGCCAAACGTCTCGAGGGTTAATTAAAACCTCTCTAATTATTTATAAACAGTAATTTCTTTCACGAGAGCGATAATAAACGTGTATAACGCAAGGGGGAGATCGTCGATTGGTCGTAGCGTGTGCCGAGGCGATCTACGATTGGTCGTACGAAGGGGGTAACACGATGGTGGGGAGAGGACGAACCAAGAGCTTTGAGACGCCGCAGACATTGGCGTTGCCGGTGTGTCTGCTTCTCGATTCAGCGGCGAGTCCGCGCGGACAGGATCTTTTATCCTCGTCCAACTTCGGATCTTGAACGGCCGCTGTCGCGCACAACGTCGGCAACACACGTATATCATCCACCTACACATATGTCTCGAGTTTCTTATCCCGCTTTACCTCCCAATATCGCGGTATCTTCCCTTCCTTCGCCGATCTTCTCGCTCTCTCGACGATTTCGCGTGTAGGTACATATATATAGGCGTTAGTTCTCGATGTAGGTATTCGTACACTCGATGTACGGATACGAAAGTAGGCGATACGCCAAGGGACTTTCATCTCGCTTACGCTTTTATCAGCGCCCTCGACTTATCCATTTCTCCGCGACTCGCAGATGTGGGTAAACTCCTCACGAACTGGCGCGAGTATTAGACACAGCTCGTTCGGCTGGCACAGTTATCGGCAGAGGGTTATCCTCGCGTATCGAGAGACCTCGTCACCCTCGTGTTCGTCCAATATTCTGGTCGGTCCGTTTGCCCGTTGAACGTATGCGCGAGGGAGGGTGGCCAATCGACGCTCGCTTTGGCCAACGACCGAGCTTGCGCCGCGATTCATAGTGCCTATTCCCTCTCGCGTCAGCGCTCTCTCAGCGCCAGGGCATCTCCTCGATACAGTCTCTTCTCTTTCCTCGTTTGCCAGATCCTTCACGACGGTAAGAGCGAAAGAGACTACGGCCTTTACCTACGGCATTTCTCTCTCTCTCTCTCTCTCTCTCTCTCTGTCTCTCTCTCTCTTGTTCTCTTCCTTCACCGTCTCTCTTTGGTAGACTCTCGTGTGTTCTCCTATGCCGGCCCTTCTCCATCGAGCGTAATCTGTAAATCCTCCTGGCGTGGAGAACATAGAAGTCCGGTAAGTTGCTCGAACGGAATCCTCTCCTGGTGCTCGCTCTTCTTCTTGCTTTTTTCCCCTGATCGCTCTCTCGCTCTTACGCGTCCTCTTTGCTTCTTTCTTTTGCTCTACCTTCGTGGCATTACGAGTGTATGTGTACGCGAAATACTCTCCTTGTTCTCTCTTTCTTACTCTCTCTCTCTCTCTCTCGTTCTTGAGCGGGCTCTTTTCTTTCTGTCGGCGAACGACCAGGCTAAACCTCCGTGACGTCGAAGACATCGTCTCCTCTTTCTCTTCTGCTTTCTTTTCGCCGTTGGACCTTCGTCGTTCTTCCGTACAGCGTTTCACTTTTTTTCAATTCTTTTGCTCCTCTCTATCTTCCGCTCGGCTCGCTCTTCGCCTTAGCGGCAGAGTTCTTCGTGCCAGCTAGCCAGCTAGATCTTCGTTTATATATAGGCATATATATATATATATATATATATATAAAGAGAGAGAGAGAGAGAGAGAGATTTTCTTCCAGCTCTTATATATTCCCCGCAGCTCTTCCTTTCTCATCTTCTTATATAGAGCTCTCTCTCTTTCTCTCTTGGTTTTCTTATTGCCGCTCGCCGTGAAAGACTCGATTTTCACGAAAACGTTCTTCTCTCATTCCCTTATCTATCTTATACCTCTTTTCTTCCTCGGTTTTCCATCGACGCCCGCGACTCCCGTCCATTCTCGTCGTGTTTTCCCGGGCCCCTGCTCACCGTCACGATCGTGTCGTCCTCGCGCGCAGCAATGCGCGACCGGCTAAAAAAAAAGTAGAACGGAGGAAAATGAAGAGGCGAATTTCTTTCAGCGACGATAAAAAAGCTCTCTCTCTCTTTCTCCGTCTCTCGCTCTCTTTCCTCTGGCCAATATTGATTCGCCTCTAATCCGTAGAAAGAACGCGAGGAGTTTCGTGGTAAGATGGACGGGCTGGAGGTTGAAGGGGATTGGAATGGGGAGGGACGAGGCGGGGGGGGGGGGTGGAGAAGAGAAACGTTGAATGAAACTTGGGTCTCCCTCGTCGTCGGTAAAATAAACCGACGAGTAATAACTTTGCGATGAGGGGATGGTTTTATACGTCTGTACGTAGGAACGAGGGTGAAAGAGAACGCGGATCATGACGGGGATGAGATTGCGGGGCGGGGGGGGGGGAGGTGGAAGGGGTGGGACACTCGCAAAACGTCAAATCCGGATCCTCTTCGAGGGATATCGAACGAATAATGCGCCGCGGAGCTTTTTCGCGAATGGCAAAAGATATAAAGTGTGAAGAGAGTTCGAGCGAGTCGTCTAACGTTATGAACACGAGTAAATAGTGGAGGTTTGAAAATCACGACTTTTCCTTCCGAAGTGATCGTTTTTCGCTCGCAAAAATGACTTCTAAAGTGTATATTTTTATAGAAAATTTGATGTTGCGACGAGAAAATCACCGTGTCGTTTTTGTTTTTCCACAACTTATCGATCTTATAACGGAGAAAAAGAATAATAAAAATGTGTTCGAGCGTTCTCCGTGAAATTTTGAGATATCGCAAAAGATTTTCCTTATTTACGCAGAAGCAAATCAGACCGAAAGTTTCCGGTCTCTTCGTCGTGAGAATTTTGGCAAAGACGCCGAGCCAGAACAGGCAAGAAGCTTGTGTATATATATATATATATATATGTATGATGTATAGTAAAATAGTAATAGCAGTGTAGAAGCTAGAGGAGTGGAAACCGCGAGGAGCCAATACCCGCGGCTTGAGCGCGCTAGACGGCCAATAAACTTTGACGCCCGGCGAGACGGTGGTCGCGCACGATGGAGCGTGAAGGAGAAAGAGGGAAAACTCGTGTTCACCCACGGACTCTACGCTACACCGTCCTCACTTCCTCCTTCACTCCTTCATCTCAAGAGCCAAATGCTTTCGGTCTCCCTCTAGTCACCGCAAACTTCCCAGCTCCATAGCTCTTCTCATATACTCTTCCCTATCTCCGTCTTCCTCTCGCCGTTCTCTCTCGCCTCTAACCATCCCCCTTTCGACTTTATCGTCTTCTCGTCCTTTCGTCAAACTCGTGTGTCAACCAACGGAAGCCACCGGCTACGGTCACACCCCATCCTATCTATCGGTCTTTTTAAACCTGTGTCTTCTTGTGTGTATAAAAATTGTCTATCTCAGTTCATTCCTCTTCGATAAACTCGACAGTCCGCCCTCCCGACCTCCTCCTAGCCCCTCCCCGCTTTATCTATATACCAATATTTTTTTTCACCGATGCACCGCAGATATCTTTTTACTCTCGTCATTCTACAAACTCGGACAGATCCTCGCAAAAAACCGGTAGCTCTCACTCGTTGTAATATTTGATGTCCGCGACTCCTTCTCGACCCTTCTTCCATCTTCTCTCACCGACAGCGTCGCGCTATCGAATTTCGATTCCACCTCGATGCAACCCTCATCGTTGTCTCTTCGCGTTACGACGTATTTTCGCCACCAACCAGCGTCTCGTCGCGAGAAGATCTTGGAGCCTCGAGTTACTTTTCGCGAGAACGAAATATCGGAAGTCTGTCGTCTTTAATCGACTTTTTTCTCGGTTAAAATCAGTAAAAAAAGGTGAAATTTATTTTTAAGCGATTTTTGAATTTTTGCTAAAACTAATGAATGTTTTATGAACAAAATTATTTTAAGATTTTCTTTTTTTGGGGGATTTTGACAACAAAAAAACGTCATTAAAATGACTATAACTTTTTTGAAAAATTATCTGGCGAATCGATACTGGGCGCATTCTATTCGCAACTGTTCAAGCTTTAAAAGTCCACCAGGTTCGTAACCTTATAATTGTTTGCTGATTTTTAACAGATTTTTAAAGCCGAATCATCGATTTTTGAGAATTTTTCCATACATACCCCTTTCTATTTTTCGCACGATTTTCGAAGTTCTCTCATGGCCGAACTATTTGAGAAGTGTTTACAACTTTTTTGAAAAATGGTGCGGACAATGGGCCCTGCGCGCGATCTATTCGCAACTACTTAAGCTTAAAAATGTTGCGATTTCATGGCAATGCATTTTTTTATTGATTTTTCACAGACTTTTAAAGCCGCATCATCGATTCACGCGAATTTTTTCATAAACGCTGTTGAGGTCGGAACATAAAGCAGTCCTTCCTCTCTCTCTCTCTCTCTCTCTCTCTCACACACACACATACACGTACACTCCTCGTTATATTATATACCCTTGCGATCGAGAGAAGCAAGGGACGCAGGGGGGAAATTGCATTGTTACATTCTCCGCGAACCGATCGACGTTTCGTTGCTTCTGACGAATAAAATAAAATGAAAAAAAAAAGAAATTAAAATAACGTAACAGGCAGTAGAGAGGCCGACGAGAGGGAGCGACTGAAGAGAAATAGGTTGTGAGAACGAGGAGAGAGACGAGTTTAAAAAAAAACGAACTAACAAAAAAGAAGGAAACACGAACCCGCACGGGGAACAGAATACCGGAGATAATTGCAAAAAAAAACAAAAAAAACGAAAAAATTGGAGGAGCTAAAAAAAGGATCGGCAAAACCACCCCATGGACAACCACGCGCTCGCGCGCGCGGTGCAGTCTCGCGCTTTTTTTCGTCCATTTTTCTCTCTTTTCCCCCCAGACCGATTGAAAAGTTTTTTAAACCTTTTATTATCATTTTTTTTTTCACCTCTCTTTCTCTCGTCGGGCTCGCGTCGTTTCGAGTCGCATCGAACCTCCCTATGGTTTTGTTACTGTCGAATTTTATTTTGCACCCCAAACAACAAACCGTGTTTTACGCTACCGGTCGTCGAGAGTTTTTTCATGTTTCATGTTTTTTTGTTTGTTTTTTTTTTTCGTTCGAGCTATACATCTCGTCACTTCACTTTCTATTATAGTCACAAATAATATAAACGAGTTTTTGTCAATGCAGAGCCTGGGAATTCTCGTTCTCACCCCTCGGGCCTACGACGGATTTTAGGTACGATCTCTACGAACCTATGGAATTCGAATCGTCGACGGACGGACGCGCGGACGATTCCTACGAACCAAGAAAAACTAAAATATCAAATTTCGTTGAAACGTTAGAAAATTTAAAAAAAAACTCAATTGTTTCCAAATTTTTTAAATAACGTTTATCTTTTGCCAATTATTTTGTTTAAAAATGTTGTATCCGATCTTTGGTACGTGTTGTTAGCGTCGCTAACTACCTACATTATTCCAGCTTTATAGAGAAAGAGTCAGCTCGCGCGGGCAAGACAAAAAAACGAAAGAAACATGAAAAAAAGGTAGAAAAAGGGAGAAAAAAAGGCGAAGCCCTCGTAGTGGCGAAAGGGCGAAGAAGGCGTTCGGTAAATTAGTAGGCTTACACGCCTCGCAGCTCCCATTAGGCTAACGTAGCTAAGTATTATTAAGTCGCGCTAAGCCTCGCTCGCTCCTGCTCTCCTTCGTTTTACTTCTCTTTTCCCCCGTCTTTTTATTTTATATTCTTTTCATTCCTTTTTTTTCTTCATACTCTTCAACGCGCCAGCCCTCGAGGAGAATTACGAACGATCCGCGACGTCCAACAATAATTATGATATTTACGAGATGACGGGGAATATGATAAGGGCAATAATACGCTGGACGACGATTATAAGTGGGAGAGGGAGAGAGAGAAGGAAAAAAAGATCATAAAGTGGAGCAGACACGGCACGTTGATTCGCGATGTTCGGACATGGGCGAGGGGAGGGAGGAGATTCGTGGGTCTAATTAAATACCGGTTAAACAAGCCTCGAACATACACTCGAATGACTGCGTGCAATATTAAAATAAAATGTTGTACCTGCTCGTACATACACATATATATATATATATATATATATATATAGTGATGGTAGTATAGGTATATAGTTCAAAGTTATTAAAATTAATCGCTGCTCAACCGGCACGACTTTATTAATAAATCTGCATGCGAATACTTTTCTTTCAGTAGTTCGGCGCAACACGCTTTATCGCATGTCGAACTTCGTATCTCGAGTCGAAAGTGTCAAAAACAAAAAATCCCTCGCGAGTTAATAGTGAGTGCGCGCGTTATAAAAAATATACGAGAATAATTGTTTAAAAGAAAAACAAGATCGTTCGTTCGGATCGATCGTGAAAACGAAATTCCCATCTCTCATGGTGTACGAAATGGAACATTCTCGTTAATAAAAATCGCGTTGTCGATGAATAATCGTAAAAAAAAATAAGAAAAAAAAAGTTCGAAAAAATTAACCTCATCGATAATTTCGCGAGAACGTACGATCCATGGCATTGAAATAAATTTGCTCGCGAGCAGGCGAAAGTAGGTAGGATATTGTAACCGCGAGGCCGTAATGCAACGAGACGCAGCAGCGCGTAGGCAAAGTCATCGTTACGCGGAGATAAGGATAAAAAAAATGTTGACCTTTTTTGCACGATGAGTAGCTATTGATGAGAACGAGCGATCTTCTCTCACTTACGTTCTAGTACGTGTACGAACATATACTTGATTCTTTTTTTTTCTTTGTTTTTTGTTTTTTTGTTCATTTTCTTTTTTATACTGCTCATCGAGCCGTGAGCTCGCTCCTGTTACGCTCGAGATGTTCGCGTGTTGGTTGTCTGTAACAGGTAGATTGCCGTGAGCTGTACACTCGAACCTACAGTACCAGAGACTCTTGCCGGTATGCACTTAATACGTAGTACGATACCCAGTCTCGAGGAGAGTACCCGCCGCTTGTCGGGTATTTTGCTCTCTCGCAAATGAGCAAGTATTCGGCACGCATGCTCGATCGCGTTAATCGATGCTCTTCCTATATTATATGAATTCGAAGATTTTTCCATTTATTCGTTCGAGTTACTATTCGTTTTCCGATCTATCGAAGCGCCCGGTGGATTGAAATTCGATTTGCATAAATATCACGCTTTTGAATAATTCTCTTTTTTTTTAGATAGATTTTTAAAAAAAGACAAACAATATTTTTAAATATTTCGAAATTTTTTGAGTTTTATGATTCGCCACGATTAAGCGATTGAATATTATTATTTAGCGATAATATTAAATATTATTATTATTATCTCGTCATTATTATCGAAACACTTTTCGGTTTACTTCCGTTTTACGCTTTCCTATTGTTCTTTTTCCGGTTCCTTCGAAGTCTCGAAAAATCGTCGTTGTCGATCTCGACTCAATGCTATGCGACGAATCTCGGGTCCCTCTTGAACAGAATCGCGAGCAGCCCTCACCGTTGGCACCGGTCAAGAATCTCGACCAGGTAAAGGTAATCGTCTCGTGTTGTCTCGGATGTTTACACGTCCAAGGGACACTTCACATATATATATATTTATGAAAAAAAGAAACCGATCGATCCTCGGACCAAAAACCATTGGCGTAAGGTTTTACGAATTCCGCGTCGCAAATTTCCAAACTTCCTGTATTTTTCCCCTTTTTCCACTTTCTTTTATCTTCTCGTTCAAAAGAATGTAAACAAAAAAAAAAGAAAACCAAAATATTATTCTAATTCGAAGAAAACAAAGAAAAAGAAAAATCTTGATTAATGCCTTTTCATTAGCGGGACTGTTGCTTCCGATTCCCGGCTGCTTATATACGAGACTAATGGAAACTGGAGTCGACCACTTAGCCCCGATTATCGCTATGGCGTTCGTGCTCACGCGCTCGCGATAATTCCGCGCCGTTTCCACCAATCTCCCCCCCCCCCTCCTCGCCCCTTCTCCTTCCATCGTCCTCACTCTATCTATCTCCTTTGCATAAACTGCGTGTTGCACCGGCGTGCACCGCCGCTCGGTTATTCACGCTCGATCGATCGAACGAATCCGACGCGCTCGATCGCCCTACCTAATGAATTTATTTCGATTATCGTGTTTAGCATGCGTTACGCCGTTCGCCCCGTTTCGCTACTACCTTGCGCGCCGTGAGAGTTAACGGCCCGTACGAGGGCGTCGAAGAGAGCGTCCTTTCGCGAAAGGAAAAAAAAACAACAACAACAAGAAAAAAAGAAAAAATGCGAACGATCAAGATCGAAATAAGAGCGGGATTAACGCTAAACGACGATGAAACAAAATCCATACGAAAGATTTTTCGACGATAATACGAGCTCGAAAATTCATAAAAGATAATCGAAAAGGACGCTTGCAAAACTCCGAGTGAAAAATAATCGACGAATATCTACGTACCACAAAAAACAAAATAGAGAAAAGAGAAATACGTATAAAAATTCGGTTGGAATAAAATAAAATTATTAAAAAATTAGTAATGGTAATAAATTTATATTGAAAAATGCCACAAGCCGATATTCCATAAGACAGATGATAATGAGAATGAGAAGAAGAAAAAAAAAGAAACGAAAAAAGGAGCTAAGAAGCGTGATCGTTCGTCGGAATTGTAATAAAGCTTCTCTCTTCTGCCATTAAATAGCTCCGGAGTTCTATGTACGGTAATGTTTTATGTTTATATACAGCACACGTAATAATATGGTACAACAGTGTATGTACAGTACGTGCCTCGACGAATCGTAAAGCGCATCGCGTTTTCCTACACCGTTAAGCGAGTCTAATTGTATCCGGTCGATCGACGCAATGCGATGCGTATCGAATCTCTCTCTCTCTCTCTCTCTCTCTCTCTCTCTCTCTCTCTCTCTGTGCTCTTTTGCGAATGCAATCATAATATATATATATACGTATAAATATATGTATAAATATATATGTATGAAGAAAAAGAGACCCGAAGAACTGGTTTTAATAAATACTCTCTTTATATTCAAGGTACCGAGCATGAGAACTTTTATTTTATGACTTCTCGCTTGGAGTATTATTCGAAAAAATTAAAAAATAAAATAAAGAAAAAGCCCGACCGCTCTTCCTCAGTCTCTTTATTTCTTTCTCCCCGTGTTATTCACTTTTTATTACAGCCACCGCGCGCATACCTTATTCATTCGGTTATGAGATGTTTTAAACATTCGAAATGCGCGGAAAAAAAGGTCGACGGTGTTAGCACGAAGGTTTTTTTTGCGCTGTTTTGTTTTGTTTTTATAACGAACGCGGTTGCAATTCCGATAGGCTCGACTGGAGGGAATTCGTGAAGAAAGCGGCATTTATAAAGTGATTGACGAAGAAGAAATTCATTTTTATCGAGAAAATTATCAAAATTGATTTTACCGTGAAAGTTTGAAAAAAAATTGAAAATTGCTAAAATAAATGTTTTTGTTAGATTTGAAGAAATCGATTCTTCCGGTCAAAAAAAGATAATATTTATAATTTTCAAGAATTTTCTTCTTTTGTCGATAAATTTAAAGCAAATAAAATTCAATCGTAATATTCTGTTTCTTAATAACTCGAAAATTGAGATCGAAGTTTATCGGAATGATGAGGGGGACCCGGTAAAGTGCCTCGAGGGTATAACGTCAACGAGTGCGAACACCCCATCGTTGCGGCTAAGTTCCTTATAACGCGTGTCTAATTAGGCGAAAGAGGACAGAGCCCTCGAGGGCGGCGACTCACTTCTTTTTTTCTGGTACTTTCGATTATTTTTCTACCCGAGGGTCAAAGCCACATGGAGAGAGAGAGAGAGAGAGAAAGAGAATTGAATTTCAATCGTGCATCGTGCGCAATTCGCCGTCTCGAATTGCAATATATATAAGAACGCTAAATGAACGAGTCTTCACGGTTCGGAACGCGGGACGACTCTTCGCTCTTTCGGAAGAGTCCCATCAAGTTTTAAAAAAGAATAAAAAAATATGAGATAAAAACAAAAAAAATGAGAACAAGAAAACGAAGAGAGAGAGAGAGAGAGAGAAAGAGAGAGAGCGATGAAACTTGGCGAGATCCGAGCGCCTCTCGACGATTATGTCGAAGGCGCAAACGTTTTTACCGGTATTATATTGCCACGTGGAATCTTAAATACTTCTTGCCTCGGACTTTCCGCTCTAATTAGAGTAGAACATATATATATATATATAGGTATGGAACGAGTGAAGAAAGGAGAAAAAGAACGAGATTCATCTCGAGGTTGAGGATGCAAAGGAATTTCTACCTTTCAATCCTGCAATTTGACGCCGAGAAATTATATTTCCGTCAGAAATCATGGTAAAAATTTGTATAAATGCTAAGGATGGTAAATCGAGCGAGGTATATAATAATATTAGGCAAGACAGGACGAGAACGGGGTAAAAAAATTCGTGTAATCGGGAATTCCTACATCGGATACGAAAACAGCGGTGATCGGTTAAGTTGTAGGTAATACATGACCGCGATGTCTCGTTAATTGATAAGCCAAGGCAGTTCATCGAGACGATTTCACCGATATAAATGTATTCATTCGAAACCACGGACTCTACAATTTTGCAAAATGTTCGTAATTGAGCGAAATACAAAAAAAAAAAAAGAAAAAGAAATCAAGAAAAAATTCGCGAAAGTACGAGATCGAGAAAAGGGGATTTTATTTTCCACGAAATGAAAACATAAAATTGCCAAGGGCATTTCAATGTTAATAAGTGCAGCCTCTGGATTCTGATACGCGCGTGTCAAGAAAAACGTTTCGACGTCAATTTTCGTCACGCAATCTTTTACAGATTACCGACTCTCCTGCCGGTTATATGTTACATATATATATATATATATACTTTGTCACATATATAACGATGCAGAGGAAATGAGAGCGATCGGCATTGATTGCGCCTCTTGCGAGAAAATCGAACGTGAGAATTTGTGCTGCTCGATCCTTCTCCACGATTCTCCACTCCGTACGATAGACTCGACCGGGGTTTAATTAACTGTCAATAGGAAGATAGAAATGTATGTCGATGAACGAGAGAAAGAGAGAGAGAGAGAGAGAAAGGAAGAGAGGGAGAGAGAGAGAGTGGTGCGCGAGGATATACGAAAGTGATCGTTAACGATTCTGTAGTTCGCGCGATGACAATCGAGGAATTTCGATTATCGCTTCTGGATCAGCGATCGATCTATATATACAACGAATTAAACGATTTCCAATGCCCGTTGTCTCTAAATAAGCTTATCGGGCAAGTGGCTCGATAGACGGAATTCTATCAACCGTGAACGATCGATCGATCGTACGAGACGATTATCGTTATACGTACGAAATCGAGACGGATCATCTTGAGAGTTTCTCGAAGTAAAATTATCGCTCCGAGGCGGACGGTCTATATAGTCAACTGTCAGATTTTACGATCGTTCATCATACGCGATTCTTATCAAAGCGGTTGATCCGATTGTTCGATTCTAATCCGTTCGAAATATACGTGCGTGCCTATCCTGTCAACAACAACTCGTGCTCGAAGCTAATCACTCCCGGGCCGAGAACAAAATTAATACGCCATTCGTTCATTATTATTATTATTATTATTTTTTTGTTTTTCAATTTTTGCCTCGTAACGCTCCTAAGTCCCGAACGGATGTTCTCGCCACTTTAAAAACTCCTACCTGCTTGACACGTGTGCAATTTATATCCGAGCCTGATATTCCGTCAGCGTTTTACGACATTAACGAAATTATCATTTCTGCCTCGCGAAAAGCCTTTTTACTACGCCATTATAGACTTTGCACTCTTTACTTTATGATTATCCAAATTGATTTTTTTCCCGCCTCGTTTTCTCTCCTGGCCAGTTATTTAAAATTCGACGTCAGGTACTTTTCTATCGTGACTAAAAATCAGGGGTTGCAAAGTCACGTCGATGATCATTCGGAAAATAGAACGAGACGAGGAATGTTTAGGCCCGCGGCGATATAGCTTTGACGCGCCCCCTCGGCGGAGCCACGTGGCAATAATAGTATACAAATATATAAATCTAAAACTCGGCATTGGAGAGAATCTACGTCGCGAGGCGGTAATCCAAACGATGAAAATCCCTAGTGCGGAGGCTCGACGCGCGCTCCAGCCACCGACTAGTAGGGATGGATTTATTAAATGGGCGTGGTAGTCGAAAAGGGAGAGACACCGTAACGCAAACGAAAATATACTACTCGGTGGCTGCGAGCGTAACGAAAGAACGCTATATAACACGAGGGTCGAGACTCGGCGTGAATCGTGACGACAGAAAGAGAGAGTGAGAGGAGAAGAGAGAGACAGAGAGAAAGAGAGACGGAGAGAAAGAAAAATCAGAGAGAACCTCGTACCGAGATCTAAGGGTGGTTTTTGTCCCGGGCACGAATACCAGCGAGAGATCGAGTTTACGGTCGACATCTGCGGCCAGTTTTGACCCCTCGGGGTGACGATACGTTCGTATATACACGTACCGAAAACGAGAGTGTAAAAGAGAAAGAAAGAATATGTGCGAGGTTAAATAAAAAGAAAGAGAGAAAGAAAGAAAGAAAGGGAGGAGGGGTTGACGTCGAAGGGTGGCTTTTACCCCGGGCTAAGGCTATAACTAAAACTCGACGACTGTTTATATATACTATATATATATATATATAGATATATACTAGGTCGGGTATTCACGATCTACGCAAGAGCCCCTTCGGTTTCTCTCTTTTCTCGGTGCATCCTGTTTCACTCCGGAGCCAGGCAAATCGACCGTTAAAAAGTTCCCCGGGAACTCGAGTAATTCCATTAGCGCTCACTCGGTCTGTCTCGCATTTTCTACGGTAGCTCATCCCTCCCTCGAACCGTTCTACGTTACCCGAGGACGTAGCTTTCTCCGTTTTCCCCGCTACTACCTACTATACTGTACGAAAAGGCATTACGAGTGCCAGGGCCTGTCCTTATGTGTCTAGCCCGTAACGCCCACTCCCTCTCTTTCCACCTCTCCCCCTACTACTACTCTAATGTCACCGTGTATTATGTACGTATAGCTATGAACCGTGTATTTTCCCTCGTGATGCTTTTTCCTCGAGGGAAGTACCGGAACGATTTTTATAACCGTCTCAATTTGTCATCCCGAATTACCGAGGGGGTTGGTCGCGAAGCGAAGCCCCAGAGGAAAATGAAAGAAATACTAGTTCCACGAGGCGAACAGGTACGTTCGGGTCGTTTCTAAAAAAAAAAAAAAAAAAAAAAAAAAAAATTCAAACCTTTTTCTTCTGAATGTTCAAGTAAAAATTTTGTTTTCTTTAAACTTCGATTTTATTAAGCTTTAAAAAATTATTGAAGAAGTAAGGGTCGATCGTGAATATTTTAAAAAATTTACAGGTGTTTTTAAGCCATGGTAGAAGCATGAAAAAAAAATGATGGAACTAAATTCAAGCGAGTCAGGGTAGGAGGATGCACGAGTCGACATGGAACGGCCTGTGTACGTTTACAAGGATAGTAATTGGTACGGTCTGAACAACATATAGAATCTAAAGGTGTACCCGTGTACCTGCGATATTTACAAGAGTGGTCGGGGAGTTACATCGTAGTACGGACAAGTTTTATATACGTGTTGTATTTCACAGACCTATATATATATGTATATATATATATATTTATATATATATTCATATACAGGCCCTGTGTAAAGTCCCCTCTGGTTTTCCTCACCCTCGAAGATCGTCTCTCCCCCCATGACTCGGATAATGCCCGGAGGAAGGCCCCCTGGCGCGGCAAAGACTCATTAATTAATCCGGTGGGTCGAATGAAAAAATAAACGAGGCAAAGTCGAAAGCGTGCAAGCGGAAAGGAGCGTGACGGAGAGAGGAAGATGAGGAGGAGGAAGAGGAGAAGGAGGAGAAGGAGGAGGAGAAGTCAGGGAAGGAGGATAGATGAGCTCGAAAAGCTTTACTATATGTATATTCGAGCCTCGTATACCAATATAAACCGACGCCGAGATCCATAAATACTTCGGCGTGTTAATTCACCCCCCTTGCCCATTCCACCCTGAACGAGACGGAGAGAGGGTGAGAGAGAGAGAGAGAAATAAAAAAAAGAAGGAAGGAAAATGAATGATGAAGAGGACAACGAAGAAAGTAAGGAGAGATTCGTGAAAGAGGAGCCGAGGTCGCCCTCACTACCGGTATTAACGACTCGATCTCTGGTATATAACGCCCGCGACACCCCGCAACACTCTCGCGTCGGCTACGTGAAAAGAGATATTATTCGCGAAGGAGCGCGAACGAGACAAGAACGATGAAGCTGCCTGGCTGCTGGATAATCGCCGAGTTGCTCTTACGGAGCGGATCTTCGATGCTCCACCGTTATGTCGCGCTTCTCTATCTTCCGTCGTGTGCGAAACCAAAGATAAATTGCTCGACGTACGACGAACGAGATCGAGTCGACTATTTGTATCGACGTGTTTTCCTAGACCTCGTATATTCGTCGCGCGAATTCGACGATGAGAGACTTCGGGCGAGAAGCTTCTCCAAAATTTCATTCCATTTACAAAGTCCAATTTTACTTTGTTCGTAATTTTTGTTTTTTTTTTTTCGATGAGATAATGATGAATTTTTATCGAAAATATTCGCGTTACTAAAATATCGAAAGTTTGATTTCTTGTGAAATATATTTTCGTAACGTATCGATGCGGAATTTTGTTTTTTTTTTGATCGATTTTGAAATTTGGTGGACTTTCATACGAGATTATCGAAGATAACGCGAAAACGACGTAGAGCCGGAGAGTATTGACACGCCTGTCCAAATATCAAACTTCCTATCGTTGTCTCGGTCGCGCTTCGTCGACGTCACGACACCCTTTCAATTTCTTTTGTCGGCAGAAGCAAAATTTTCGTTTCTTTTTCGCCAGTCCGACGATATAGTCGAACGATATAAAAACCTCTGCTCTCAGGCAGAATTGGAAACCTCCGCGTACGAAGGAATTTCGTATATGCCCGGTACAGAAAGGAGTCCTCTTGTCGTACCGGTCGTTCGTTTAGAAATTCGATCCTCGTGAATAATACGGTACTCTCGAATGACCAGCGTGTCGCACGAGAAAGAGGACGTTTTACCAGTGAACGAGATCGATTCCTCGAATCTGAGCACGAACCCGAGCATGTCGACAAGCCTAGGCTCTTTTCCCCCCATTTCTCCTGTCCCTCTCTATCTCTATCATCCTCTCCCGTTCACAGTCTCGAGTGTTATATCGAATTAACGGCCGTCCAAATGGTCTCGTCTGTCCGGGCTGCTGGTTTCATTCGACCCTCGCACTCGTCCTACCCGTCTCCACTTACTTTACGCCACCGCAAATCCTTTAAATACCGTACTATACCTGTTTTCATTGACAACGTGTTTCGAGTTGATTCAAAAAAATAAAATCAAAATGGGAATTAAATGTAATAATGATGGAAGATTGAAAATTTCCAATGGACAAAATTTGACGGAAAAGACTTTTTTCTCTAAATTCATTATTTTTCACAATAATTCTGGGAACGGATGATATTCGTAAAATATTATTGGCAGGCGTCAATGTCCATAAAAGAATTATGCACAAGCTGTATTTTCGTTCTCGAGACAACTTAGCATTTCGCGAATGGCCGTTTCGTTTTTGTGTACCGAGAAGGCTCGTCCGGATTTACGAGAGAGCGAACGAAAAGTACGACCGTCGTATACAATTATATTTACGACCAACGTTTATATTAGTTTGGTGGTACTTAACGTTTTTCCTTCGAGTGGTTTGACTCGGTGAATTTCCATCGGCTGGTTCTCTCGACCCGAGAAACGGTCTCGCGACGATAAGGATTCCGGCACTTACGAGACAGAGACATCGTAGGAAGATGACGAGAGCGTAGGCGCACCGGACGTCTATTCTCTACGTATAGAAACTCGGGTCGTCGATCTAAAAAAATGATAATGCCCTTTGTACCCACAACGAGATATTTTTCGAGACCCTTTTTCGTTCGTCTATTAGTCATCCGATGGAAAGTAGTCATTGATGGGCTCTCTCCGACGGGCGAGTCTCGAGTTGCCGCGTTCCGAAGCTCGAGTTTCGAGTGGCTCGTTCCGATTATCGGCTTACCTATACGTTTGTGTGTTTAGCTTTATGCACAGGTGTGTGTATATACACTCGCTATAGATAAACGCGTGCACATAGGTAGACGGGTAAGATCTCAATTGAATCTTGGACTCGCTGCTGACTCGAGCACTTCCCGATTAATCGGATGACGAGGCTAATCGATGATTCACGCTCGAAAACCGCGAGAATTCTTAAGATTGTTAAGTCGAGTCGAATTACAAAATTTTATAAAACTCAGCTAAATATCTTGTCGATCGAATTAACTCGAATAGCGACGATCGATTAAATTTTGGCAAATTTTACACAAACTTTCGAACGAATATACGATAATTACGAATTAATTAATTCAACAATTATAGCTCGTGTCCGAATCTACCTCGTAATTTTTTATACAACGCTCAATCGTTCTCACACCGTTACATCGAAAACAAAAAAAAAAACAAAAAATATAACGCATTAAACAAATTTCTTTGAAAGTCGAAATTACAGTTAACGACTGTTTTTCACGTTATTTCAAAGTCTCGAATGTTTTTGCCCGCGATTCTGCCGTTTACCCGTTCGAATCTCTCTTAGGCCGTTTCGCCAAAACGCCTGAATTACACGTAAGAAATTTCAATGCACGTAGAGTGTGTATTTTCGCAAATTGGTGGTGGAATATCGCGCGATGGCCAAATCGCCGCTCGCATACTTCTCATTTATCCTCGCGCACAGCTTCTTCGGTCCGCGGCGAAGAGAGAGAGAGAGAGAGAGAGAGAGAGAGATATTCAGTTTATAGGTAAGAGCGAGAGCATCGAGGATTCTCGCAATGATGAGAGAAGAGAGAGAGAGGTAGAGAGAGAGAGAGAGAGAGAGAGACTATCGCGTCCGAGTATCCGTGAGTTGAGAGCATCGGTGTGGTTAGCCGCAACGACCGCACCGACTGCTTCTCTCATTCCCTCTTACGATCACTATATATATCAACCTATATCTATATATAAATATACGAAGCTACCGCTCTACCCCTATCGCTAGCTCTGTCCACCACGCAGTCCAGGCAGATGTTGCTCACCCTCTCGCACCCTCGTGCTCCCAACCCCCGTCGATGCTTTTGTACCGAAACGTATTTCGCTCTCTCTCCCTCTCTCTCTCTCTCCAGCACTCGTTCTCTCTCCTTCGTCTCGGTTTCTCGAAGCCTTATACGGTCCTCGATTCTCTTCCTTTTCTCATCCACGTTGTCGCCCTCGCCCATTCTCTCGCTCTCGCTCTCTCCCTCTCTCTCTCTCTCTCATTCTCATCGTGACTCCAGCTCAGTCGTCCTTACTCGCCGATATACTCACCCTCTCTCTCTTTCTCTCTCTCTTTTACTCTATCTGGAATTTCTGTCTCACTCTCACCCTTGGTGGAACAAGGGCGCAACTGTACACGGTAGTTATATCGCTCTTTCTCTCTCTCTCTCGCCCCTTTTCACCCTCCTCGCGAAGGGTTGTATAGGATTTTGTGTCCTCCCATACTTGCTTGTATGTGCGTATGTGTGTCTCTGTTTTGTGTGTACGCTGGCTCTTCTCTCACACAATCTCACTCGGTGGTTCAGTCTCTCGGTGAGCATCGAGCACCGAGGACACGTATCCCACCCAACGCAACACGAAGAACCGAACACGGGAAAACCGGCTGCGGCGACGCTGTCAGGGGCTCCGCATATAACCGCAGCCGACCAAGCGCGACCGACAACTTCGCCAACACCATTCTCTTTCTCTCTCTCTCTCTCTCTCTCTCTCTCTCTCTCTGGTTCTCTCTTCCATTTTCTCTCTTTCCTACGCTTACATTAGACTCGATTCTCTCGGTGTTCTTTCTCTTTCTCTCTATCGTTCGCCTCTTTGCAACCCTCTTGACATTTCTGTCCCTCTCTCTTATGTACTCGTTGGCTTCCTACCCCCGTCGTTCAATGTTTTATATCACTCTCTCTCTCTCTCTCTTTTGCTCTTACCTCCGTCTCTTCTCTCATCGCTCTCGCACTACGAACTCGCAGTTATTCTCCCGGCTGTACAGCCTCGCGGTCTTTCTGTTCCTTCCGCGCGCGCGTCTTCGCGAGCTCGAATAAAACAAAGACAGGGCACTGCTGCTGGTTCGCTTTTGCCGCTTGTGGCCGGGGCGACGAGACTTCTTCCGCGAGAATAAAAAAAGGAAGGAAAATAACCAAAACGAAACAAAACAGAAGAAAAAAAAAAAAAAAAACAGAAGAGACGGAAAAAGAGCACGCGGTAAAACTCGGCGGGAACGAAACTGAGGGAACAGCAGGGTGCGAGGGGGCGGCGGAGGAGGGAAGAGAAAATAAAGTAGAGAGAACTCTCACCCGGCTATGAGAGTGCAAAAGACGCACAAAGTGCCGAGGGATAAAAAGTATTTAAAAGAAATGGAGAATGAAAGAGAGAACAAAAAATAAATGTATAGATATAGACGAAAGCGTAGGTGAGGAAATAAAATGAAAGCAGGAAGAAGAAAAAAATGTTTCTCGACACCCGGCGAGACGATTCGCGCGCGTCGAATCGTTCTTTCTCTCTCTCTCTCTCTCTCTCTCTCTCGCACACTCTCTCATCCCCCTGACCCTTTGTACCTTATAAATATTTTATATATATCTATATAGGTTTATTCGTCGAATAAATAAAATCGCACGTATAGAGGAAGGAGAGAAAAGGCAGTGTTTTTTTTTCTACGTGAGTTATATATTAGAGAAGAGAATAGAAAATAAATAGAGAGAAGGAAGAATAAGCGGAGAATAAGAGGGGGGGGAAAGAAAAACAAGAAAGAGAGATGCTAGTACGTCCCCTCGATAGTTTTGTGATCGCTGTCGGTTTCACGAAACAGCTCGGGGCCAAATCTTGCTTCCTTCTTTGCCTCCGTCTTCCATCCTCTCTCACTCACTCTTTCTCTCTCTCTCTCTCTGTATTATAATACCTATTTTCTACAGTCAGAAATACCATATATATGTATCGCACATAATACACGCAAATATACCGATCTATACGGTCTACGAGAGATTTATACATATGGGTCGTTTCAGGCTAAATCGATTTATTCATTTTTTCAAATACTTTCGTTATATTTTCCGACAAACTAATCACTGACCGAAGTAAAAATGAAGAAAATGCTACAACCTGTTCTTTTTAAAAAATTTTATATCGCCTTTGTACCATACCAAGAAGAAACTAATCGACGATATACCTACACATAGATCATTGCCTGGTTGATTTAGCCTGAAATTCCCCATACATAGGCACATTGTCTAGAAACAGAGTCCCAGAAGAGAGCTCTTCCTCGAAGCATGACAATGGGGTTTTCTAATCCTCCTTGGATTAAGGGTTGAAAGGAGCCCTCGAGGTGTACACTGTATTATATACCGAGGGGTGAAACAGAGAGAGAGCGAGAGAGACGGATATAAAGGAAATACAGAAAAAGAGAGAGGAGATGACCGCTACCGACGCGGCGTCTCGAGTATAGGGTGGAAAGAGACAAATTCGGATTCTCCGTTTCTCTTTCTATCCCCATAGGCCATATTGAGCTCTGGACACACCGCGAACCGAAGCAAAAGGGGGAGCTTCAGGTAATGGGATCGCCGTTTTGTTATGTTACTTTTCCATTCTCATACCTATTTCTCTCTCTCTCTCTCTCTCTCTCTCTCAATCCTCTCTCACTCTGCGGTCAGACCAATATATATATATATATATATATATATATATAAATACGTATGTTTTTTCTCTCTTTCACCCAAGTGTACGTAGCGACCGGTATGTACTTCTTTTCACCCTCTCTCGCGCTCTTTCTCTCTTTCACTCTCACCCTGTACCTCGTGTCTCGGTTTTTCTCTCGTATACACGAGGATCGTGCCGCCTATAGTGGATATCCCGGGGTTTTCTATAGCATCCTACTATATATCCCCGGCCATTCTGCTCTTCCCTCCGCCCCTTGCCGCGATCGCAAAGAGACGAGTGAGAGAACGAGAGAGCGAGACAAGAAGTGGAGGGAGTGGGGTTAGAAAGAAAGAAAGAAAGAAAGAAAAAAAAAAAAGAAAAAGAAAAAGAGCGCCAGAGCTTCTCTCTTCTCTCGGTCGCTTTCATGCACATAGCAGCAGGAGCGAGAACGCCGGTGGCACAAAACGTACCAGAGTGTACATCAGCCCAACACACACACACACACACACACACACACATATAAACAACTCTTTGCGAAAACCTCCCATCTCTCGTCTTTTTTCTCTCTCATTCCGCCTCTGCGTGCACTCGTTCTATAACGTATCCCGACGTTAACCCCTCCGTCCCATTTCCCCCTTTGCCGTACAATCTCACCCACCTCCCCCTCCTTGCTCCACGCGCACGCTCTCTCTCTCTCTCTCTCTCTCTTTAGCAATCCTCCCATTGCTCGACTCTGCCGCTTCGGAGCTCCGTGTTTTTACCCGCGTAGACCCCCTATTTTTCATGTTTCGCTGCGGCTTCGCGTAGCACCTTCATTCCGTCGGGCCAGAAGCGGCGTCGGCAGCAGCGGGAACAGCAGCAGCGCGAGGGAGGGTGAGCGAGAGAGAGAGAGAGAAAGAGAGAGATAGAGCGAGTGAGAGAGAAAGAGCGAGAAGGTGGAGAGAGGTTATGGGTAGGATGAGGTTTGCCGGGGTCTGTACATACTACCTGGTACACTCTCGTCCCTCTCACGTTCTCTCTCAACCCCCTGTTACTCACTCTCTCACTCACACTCCTTCTCTCTCTCTCTCTCTCTCTCTCCGTCGCTCCCCTATATAGCCTCGCGCGAGCTATACAGCCAAGCTACGAATCCGCGCGGACTTCACGAGCTCCCGTCCCGACGGAAGAAACGCTTCGGTTGGAAAAAGTTGCCGCGTTTCATTGGACGTTTCGTAGTAGCACGTTTCGACTCTTTGCTCGTGGTTCGTCGTTGCCCGTGCGAGAGTGGGGCTCGACGTCGTACGACTGGCCAAGTGGCGTTAAGCCGCGAAGACATTGGTTGAGGTTAGAGGTACGAAGACGCGCGACAAGGTCCGCGTGGACTCGGTAGGTTGGGGGGTTACGGGCTGTGTGTGCTTCCTTTACGATCCGAGAGCGGACGATAGCGGCAATCAAGTAGGAAACTGCTTGGGAACTCTCGCTCTCTCTCTCACTCTCTCTCTCTCTCTCTCTCTCTCTCTCTCTCGTTCTCTCTGAGGCTCTGTGTGTAGCGTGATATTCACGTTGGCGGGAGAGAAACCCTTACCAACACCCATATATAGACGGCGTGGGGGAACTCCGTGGTACAGTAATACACAACGCGCCTCTTCAAATCCCCCCCCCCCCCCCCCCCACACACTCTTCTCGCTCCGCGCATCCTCACTGTCCTCCCTCCTTCCCTCTTGCCTCAACCACCATCAACCGCGTGGGCTCTCTAGGCGCGTTCACTCGCCTGCACACAATTACGTGCCCGCTATACGTTTCATCCCTTCCATCGTACTACATGCATACACATACATATATCTATGTTCGTGTATATAATAGTACACTACCACCAATGCGCCATTACTACACACAAAACTGAAAGCGTATACTCGATGCCTAGGCACCATATACTTACACCTGCACGCTCGTCCAAGCAAATGCAGCAAAGTACGTCGCGTACCTACGCATACAAAGTGCTTCAACGCAGACAGAGGCGTGGGACACGAATTGTATGTGTGAGTGTGTGTGTATGTATTTATAGGAGTACCGTGTAGATTCTCAGAGCTTGGCGAAGGGAGGAGGAGGAGAAGGAGGAGAATGAGGAGGAGGAAGAGGAGGAGGAGGAGGAGGAGGAGGTGGAATGGTTGAGGAGGGTGAGAGGGTAACAGCACACAGAAGTACAACACGGGAAGAGATACGTGAGCGCATATACGATCGCGCGAACACGGATCCCGTCCTCGCCACTCTCCACTCCCTATCTTCCGTATAAATGTGTCTGTGTGTGTGTGTGTGCGTTTATGTATGGATAGTTTGTGCGCCTGTGTGTGTGTGTCTGTGTGTGTGTGTGGTACACCATCATCCCTCTCGATTCTTTCTCCCTGTCTCTTTCTCTCGCTTTTCCACTCTCATTGTTCCACTCTACCACATTCTACCTCTTTCGCAATTTCTCTCGGTCTCTCCCGCTCTCGCGCAATGGACTAGAGAGCGAGGGACCGAGAGAGAGAGAGAGAGAGAGAGAGGGGTTGGTAAAACCGGCTGATGGAGGCGCCATATTTGTGGTGGTGTGGGAAGTGAGGGAAATCACGAGTGGCGCGAGTGAGAGGAATATGTATAGTCTCAAAGGGTGGTCGGAGGGCGGGATGGATGTACAGAGGGGATGAGTTTGCACGGGGTAAAAGGGGCGAGGAGTAGGAGGAGGAGGAAGAGGAGCGGGTGAGAAGGGTACGAAAGGGTGGGAGTTATGCGGACATCCGTGTCAGCCTGGTGACGGCCATTTTGCGAAAAACTTTCGATTTGTTTGCCCGAGCTTCTACCACCCTTCTCTACACCCCCTTCGCGTAGCCCACGCTCGTCCGTTACCTCTTCCAACCCCGTTGGCGAGGGGGTGACTGGCTAATACCTGCGCCCGTATGCTATCCACCCCGTTTGCCCTGTCTCGTTTACCCTCTGCTTGATTTTCAACCCCTGTCGGTTTTCAACCCTACCCTTCTGCCGCGAGGGATGGCAGCAAAAAAAAAAAGATTTCTCTCGCCTCCCTCCATACCAATACCGAGCTCGCTTTTGAAATTGGGGGTGGGATTAAAAAAATACAAATCTCTGGTATAGAGTATCGCGCAGGGGGCTTTTACTCGTCTAGAGGATTCGGGAGCGCAATTAAATAAATGGCGGCCGAATGGTAATAGAATGATAATCGGGGTGGTCGATAATAATGAACGAGGAGAATCGTGGCCAGATACGCTAACACTTATATATGTATATATATATATATATATATATATATATATATTAATAAACGCGTGTACGTATGCAAGATAGAACCAATAATGTGTAACTTATGATTGGGGAATATCGTCGACTAATCCGTTCACGACCGCAAAATCCGTTACAAATAGATTTGCATGATACCCCAAATGCCATCCTCCTCTCTCTCTCTCTCTCTCTCGTTCTCTCGTTCTCTCTCACCCTCTCTTCGCCCCACCCCGACGTTCGACCTCCTCTCTTTACGCTCCCTAACCCCCCTCCGATCGTTCCCGCGTTTCGTTCTCCCCGCGGACGCCACTTGTGCGCGAGCGAACGCAGGCATTCGGGGATGGCGCGCATAAAGTGTGCTAGTTTGCACCCAATTCTAGTGATTACACCGTGTGACTATCGAGTCCCCGCTCCAGCGCGAAAACGTTTTACCCCACTGTGACCGCTGAATTTTCAATTCAATTTTGCACTTCCCTCGATCGTTTTCACGGGCTGCGCTGCGTAAGACTGAAAATGTATAATAACGATCGACGCTGATTATCGAGCCTCGCGACGAGGTTGCAATTTCCGTCGAATGAAAAAGAATAATACTAACGACGTTCAACGATATAATACCGATAAGGGTTAAAATGCTTATTTTAAAAGGCTTTGATAATTTTTTAACATTTATGCTTTCGATGTTCTCGCCGATTGGCGACAAAGAAAAAGAAAATAAAAGAAGAAAGAAAACAAAACAGAACTTCGAATCGTTACGTTACTCTTTGTTTTGTTTTTTAATCGAAGAATTCTCCGATTTCCCCACTGATCCTTTACACGCTCGCAGCTATTTACATATCTTCTTTTATCGTACGAATTTACATGATAATCTGTTTGCCTTTTAAATTCAATTCGACGTAATTTATTATATTTTCGAGACTGAAAAATATCATTGAGAATATATCTTGAGAATGTACGAATAAATGTCGAAGATCTGGGGTTTTGTGTAGCCAAAATTCTGAGATAGGAGTATGGACGCTATTAGGACAGAATGCATCGAGATTTTCGTACGCGGTTTGCCTCGAATGGGTGTCCAAGCGGGAGCAGCGCGCGTGCGCGAGTGTTTCCGTGTATAACGTACATATATGTGGGCATAAAATATATAGTACATATCTGGTGAGGGTGTGAGAAGCGGCCGGTCGCCCACCACCGCCTCGGTCATTCACGTAACTAATCGCAATAATTGTAAAGGAGCTATCGTACCGGTTAATACGCTGTCGAAACGGCGTCGTTCGCCGGCGCGCGCGCACGCTCACACGTACGTAAAGCCACGTAGGGGACGAAGGGGAATGAGAAAGTTCCAATGTGCCTGTGGCTGCTGCTGCCGCTGCTCTCCCGCCGTTCCCTCCAGCCGACGCGCCGCGAGTCGACTTGGTAGGGGTAATGGCGGCGGCGGGGAGGGAAGGTCGCTGCTGTACCCCCACCACCTCGCGCGCCGTCAGTAGCTCCATGGACTCCACGAGGAGAGGATGTTTCACGCTCCGCTTCTTCGTAACACCGCAAAACTTTGAACCGCCGTTTTTTTCTTTCGCTCGAGTCAGTTACTAACGATCAATTGCCGCGTACGAAAGTTCCGAGAAAAGTCCACAGTGCTTCGTTATTCACGTTCCAGGATTAAATATCGCGTATGTGCATGTGTTTCTTCTTGTGTTTATGTTGGGATGTATGTATATTTGTGACCGCGTTTTATCGTCGATCCCCTACAAATTACTCGAGACACAGGATTGATCGATCGGTTCGCGCAACGTGTACGTTGAGGATTTTTCGACGAGCCTGCTCCTCGATGTAAATCGACCATTTAGCCTATGTTAACCTCCAAATATTGAATTCTGCTACGTTCAACGTTTCACCGATAATAAGAAACTTCTCACGTTCGTGTGCGTGGCTTCGCGGCTCTTCTATTCTATTATTTTACTTCTCGACGTTTCGCCGGGAATTCTGAAAAAGTGTCTCGCTAGGGAAAAGAAAACGCGCCAGTGTGATTCACACGTCGTGTACACGTACGCGTGAGGGAGAGAGAGAGAGAGAGAGGGAGAGAGTGAGTGTGGTGTTTGTGAAGAGCGTCTCTATCCGTCTCTCTCGTACCCGCCACAAGACCGTACCGTTTGTCGTTCTCCTTTGCGCCACCGCGACGCTTCGCCGCCACTCGTCGTCTCGGTCGATCTACACTTACCGACCGAGTGGCCCGGTCTCCACGAGGCCGACGCTCGTTGTTTGTGTTCGTTCTTTTTTTTTTCTTTATTATTCTTACGCTTTTATTCTCTCATATCTTTATTCGACCGCGAACAAGAAAATAATCCAACGAAATCGAGCGCGCGAACGTATAAAAGTCCGCGAGTGATGGCATTTTAGTTGGCGGATGGCGAACGTTTGGATGGCGAGTTACACGGATGAAACGAGGGTTATACAGTATCGTCGTCGGCTTCGTCAGGCCAAGTATCACAGCGACATAAAGAAACGCTCGAAAACGTCTCGTAGCACGTAGCCCGCGTGGCCGAGGGGTGAAACGCCCTTGACGAATATTTCCCCCCCTTTTTTTTTTCTTTCTTTTCTTGTTTACGTCCGATTCCTGGGCTTTTTCTCAGGCTTAAACAAATACGGTGAAAAGTGAAGTTCGTCGTTTTACCCGTCGCTCGCGTTGTGCGTGTATTAAGTCACGGCGCGAAATGTCCGGCGGCCCGTCGTAAGTGGCCGTATGCGCATGTGCTCGACGCGTTTACGTGCGGCGAAGGATTAATTCCCGCTTGCCGAGGGAAACGATACACAAACGTTGGTGGAGTGGAGGGGGAACTCTTCGTTTCTGACACAAGACGAAGATGTATCAAAGCGGTGGAATCAATGCTGCCGCCGTCGCCGCGGCTGCCGCCGCTAGACATCCGGTAAGAAATTTTTCAAATTTATTTTTCTTTCGAAAATTGACATTCGTTATGATTTATATATAGGTGTTTTTTTTGTTGTTTTTTCTTTTATTTTTATTTAATCTATTCGTTTCGTCGAATGGTCGAAAGTTTGGCGTTTGTCGTAAGTTAAAGTTGCGGAAGTGCGTGAGAATTACGATAACGTGCAACGTGAGACTGCGATGGCGAGAGGGAAGGGGCGGAGGGGAGGTTACTCAATGAACTACAAGCACTAACTACGCGAGGCGTACTATAATGTGCTATGTTGGCGCGGCCATGGGACACGTGTCTCTTTGCCAGCTTCGCCAGAAACCCGCACGTGTTCGACACTCCTGCTTTCCCCCTTCACTCGCCCTCCCCCCACTCTCTCTCTCTCTCTCTCTCTCGCTCTCTTCCTCTTTCGGTTTGACTCGTCGGACGCTCTAATCGACCGAAAACGAGCGTTATATCGCCAGTGAAACTCCCCACAACAAATTTGTGCTTTCTCTCTCTCTCTCTCTTTCTTTCTCTTCCGTTGGCCCCGGCTTCTTTGCGAAGTTCTCTCGAGCGCGACCGGAGTTATATAGACGAGCTGCACCCGCGTGTACATTGGCCGCTCCCGCCGTAACCGGCGAATGAGAAAACGAAAAGAAGAAGAAGAAAAAAAGAAAGAAAAATTATGTTTCGCATTAGCGCACACCGTAGAAACGAGCATCGCTATTTGCCCCCCACCCCTTAACTCGGGATTTTGCGTTTGCTCGGTGAATTCGCAAACCTCTGTGAGAGAGAGAGAGAGAGGAAAGAGAGCGACGTTTATCAACGTCCGTACAACACCACTAATTTAAAACTCCTTTAAATAAAACAAAAACTAAATTCAGATTTTCCAAATTATATTCACTCTTTCATGGAATTTTTGTTGACAAAATTTTCATTATCGATGAAATTAACGGCGTATTATTATTATTATTATTATTATTTTACATAAAGAAAGAAACGATAACGATATTAATCATTCGAACGATTTTATTATAAATCGCATGAAATTTCGTCGTTTAATGAATGAAGACTAATTGCGTTTGCCTCCTTTAACAAACAAAAAAAAGCTATATAACACGTATTCATCAAACATACGCGTTTCTCACTCGCTGCCCCGAAGAACCGTAATTTTCATCCCCATAATTTTAACCCTCCATATCCGTATACTAAATCTACCCTCGTAAAAGCGCCGCAGGCATCGAATAAGGGTTTCGATGAAAATGGCCGACGATCCGTACAAATAATAATGATGCAGTCACGCGGTTCTGTATATGTGATACAATATATATATATATATATATATATGTACATAATGTATGAGAAAGCGGATATGGGGCGTTGATAGCGCGAGCCGCCACATAAGCACGTGGATCGTGTCCCCTACGTCGTCACACCCGAGTCTCTTGTACTACAGTGGAGGAACAGGGCGAGGAGAAAGAGAAGGAGGAGGAGGGGGGGGGGGGCTGACTAGTTGGGGGAAAAGGGAGCGACCCTAAAATGGGGAAAGTTGCCCGTTAGGGGTTGTCCGCCACGTTTGCCGAGCTCCACCAGGGGTGGTCTCGACAATGACCGACGAAACGAGGCCAAGAGAAAGAGAGAGAGAGAGAGAGAGAGAGAGAGGGATAAACATTTAGTTAGTAACACTGTGCTCAGAGAGAAAGAGAGAGAGAGAGACAGAGACGAGAATTTGAACGTGACGAGGGTCGAGAGGTTTGTTGCGTTACCTCTCGTGAATCGCGAGGGGTCTCAGTTGGCCACGAAAAGGACGAGGGTGAAAGAGAACAAGCAGTGATGGCGAAAGGGGCGAGAGGGGGCGAGAGAGAGAGAGAGAAGGACGAATTGTAGAGAATTATGTGCCCCTGCTGAGCGCTGATACTAAGTAGTCGTACGCTTGTATTTAGCTGGCCATTACCCAAAAGCAAGCGCGTGCCTTTCATTCGCTTCTTCGCTCCCTCTTCGTCTCTCTCTCTCTCTCTCTCTCTCTCTCTCTTTCTCTGGTTCTCCCCTTTTTCCAATTCCTGTACAGTCCTAGCTTTTCGCTCATGCCTCTTTTCTGTCTCGAATGCGCGTCAGAGCGAGAGGGAAAATAAGTCACCCCAACTGGTGAGAGAGATCCCTTGTAAATATTGATACTTTTAATCGGCCAGTTTAGAACTCGTACACGATCGGGGCCGAAGAGAGAGCGAGAGAGAGAGAGAGAGAGAGAGAGAGAGCCAACCTTCGAGGCCTCGGGCGAGAATTTCGCCTTGCGCATTTGCGCCGATGTTTAATTTGGCGCACAAATATGCGCAGCTGAAAAAACTCGCGGGACTCGTTTCTCTCTTTCTCTCTCTCTCTCTCACACACACACACACTTTTCTGGGCACACGTGTTTGCTCTCTTCACAATCTTGCTATCGTTATTTCTTTTTTTCTACACTTTTCTTTTTTTTTCTCTCCACCACGGGCGATAAAACGCTCCGAGACATTCGGGCGGACAACGAAACGTTTGAAGAACCTTTCAGGCTTCGCGTGAAATTTAATTTGTTGATCTTCTTTTTTATTCTTTGAGAAGATGTTTTTTTTTCCTTTTTTCGGAATTCCCGGAAAAATAGATTTGGAAAAATAAACGCGACACAAAATGTGGTATTATAAATTTGTATAAAATAAAATTCACCTCCGGTCCTATTTGTTTTTGTGTTTAAACTCACGATGAAATATTTGTACGGCCTTTAAAAATATAAAATCCCGACGAATGAAAAATTTATTCGTAAAACGTAAGAGATTTTTGGAATTTTCGAACAAAAAAAATTTGCAATAATAAACGCGAAAAAATGTGATCGTTCGTATTTAACGTTCGATAAAAGTTTGTACGGCGCTTGAAAATGTAAAATCGGGATGAATAAAAATTTATTCGTAAAATGTAAGAGAGTCTATTACCGGATCGTTTCTCCTTCTGGCCCGCCTCCCTGCCCAACCCTCGCTCGGAATCATAACGAAAAATTTCATCCCATTGTCCATATATACAATCGTCGATTCTCCCAATCTCTCTTCCCGGTCCCGAGGCCCTTTCGCGCAAAAATAATCCGATGAACGGCACGACAATGGTACGAGAGAGAAACGGGGGAAAGGCACCCCTCGAACCGTATTACCGGAGCCTGAGGGTGCTGTAAATTGGTCCACTAAAGGCAGAGAGCGTTTTCAAAGCTGGCGAACGATGTGTATGTGTGTTGGAGAGAGAGGGAGTGAGAGAGAGAGAGAGAGAGAGAAAGAGAGAAAATGAATCGTTTCGAACCTCTCCTCACTTCTATTCTCCGTATAACACGCCTAGTTTGCCCAAAGCTTTTCTCATCCCCTTTTCCCTACGTAGTTCGACGCGCTGTCCCTCGTGTGGTCTGCTCGGCAATTTTCTCCCTTCTGTTTTCTTTCCTAGCTCCCCTCATAATTCTCTCTCACTCTCTCGCTCTCTCTCTCTCTCTCTCTCTACTCTCTCGTCCCTCGTTTGCATTTTTTTCTTCTCTCTTCCTCTTTCCATATATTCACGACATGGCCCTGAGCACTCGAAATCCCAGACACCGTTCATTCCCGTTTGCCGTTTTTTTTCCGTTTTTTTTTCTTCTCTACCTCCTGTCTTCTAATCTCCATTTCGTTCTCTTTGTATATATACGAGCATGATTCCTTCTTTCCACCCCTCTAGATATTTTTTTTTCTTTTTAAGTCCTTGCGTACTTCATACCCCAACGAAAAATTTCCTTCTTAGTTCCTGGGGTATTATGTATATGTATAGGTATATATATAGTGGCTTTAGTCAACCTCCAAGAAACCTTTCTCCCTCTATCGTCGAGAAGAAAGAACGAAGAGGGAAAAAAAAGGGAGAGCCGAGACGAGAGTGTTCGAGGACCATAACCCATTGTGCTCCCGGAATTGTGTTTACGTCTGGTCGCATTAACGGACGTGAAACTGCGCCCAGCAGCCGAACCAATTCAGCGCCAACTCAACCCCACGTTTTTCTCTCTCTGTCTTTTCTTCTTCCTCTTTTACTTCCACGAGCAAAACCTCTCGCGCGTTCTCGTTTAAATAATTCTCAAATTACGTCTCGTTTCACCGTCGACGATGCCGTTCGTGGCACGGCGAAAGATTGGAGTTACTCCCAGGGTCGAGAGACAGGAGAGAGCGAGAAGGAAGGAGGGAGAGAAGTAAGAAGCCGGGGAGAATAAAATGAGAAAGGAAAACAGGCATAAAGAGGGGAAGTTCGGAAAGAGATATATATATATATATATATATATAGAGAGAGAGAGAGAGAAAGGCTATGGTTTGAAAAGCTTGCTCTCTCCTTTACCAGGCGCTTTCAAACCTTCGTGGCAATTTTCCTCGAGTATTTTCCCACCGGTTCGCCGCTACGACGACGAAGGCGATAGAAGTTCATTCGAACGATCGAGTCTCAGATCGTCGAGTCGTCCGGGTGGTTTGTGAGGTTTTCTTCGTGATACCTATATATGAACGATACGTTCATACACATACATACACAGCATTGTCTCACAGAAGAGAAATTCCCTTGGTAGAATTTCGTGTCTATTTTATTGTTTTTTTTTTTTTTTTAACTTTTTCTATCCATCGATTTTCGTGTTACGTTTTATTTTATCAAGCTTATACGGCTTTAAACGAATAAATCGCGGGCAAGAAGCCTCGGCATGAAACAAAGACGAGTTTTCGTTTAGAAAATAATAATAATAATAATAATAATAATGATAATAAATTAATGTAAGCGATTTAAAAAAAATTCCAAAAAAAGCTAAATGACAATATTAAAATGAATTTATTCAAAATAGGGAAAAAGTGATGGCCCTTAATTTTAATATATACAACATGGATAGGCTATAAAATTAGCGATTTATATATATATTTAATAAATTGACCTCTCGATCTCACTTATTTCTATCCTCTCGTGCTTCTTCACACTGCCTTGAATGCACAAGAGCGATAATAGCTGATTCTGAAACTCCTTGGCCTCGAGGGAGGAGAGGAAAAAAAAGGAGAGAGAGAGCGGTAAACGTCTTCGATTTTAATGGATCATTAGACTTAGCTTTTAAATCGGCGAACTTCTGCCGGGAGTTCAACGCGAATGGAAGAAAATTTCTCGGGTGTAATGCGGCGGGATAACGTTGCGTGTGGTGGTTCGCGTCGTTAAAGCATCGTTGAACTTTCGTCTCGTGAAAATTTTACCGAGAAGACGTTGAACGAGAAAAATAAAGAAGAAAAAAAAAACGATTATTTTTTTTATTTTACGATAGAAGCGAGTCGTGATGAAAGAAAAAAAAAAAGGAATAGAGAAATCCAAGCAAACCGTACCTAATCACGATGGATAATCGAGTAGATAATTGTTTTCTAATCGCGAGTCGGCGAACGAAAATAATAACACGACACGACGTATACGCTCAATTTTCTATGAAAAATCGTCGGCGTTTCTCTACATCGTTACACGGTGTACGTACGTAAGAAATAATGTGTGTATAAAAAACACTTCGACACGTGAGAGACGAAGGTACGTACGTATTGGTAAACACGTATATACGGCTCAAGTAGCGAGTCTCCGCGCCAGTGTCGATTGCGATAATTGCGTCTAACTGCTCGGCAAACTCGACTCTGACTCTCCATTCTTTTTTTTTTCTCTTTCCTTCTTCGTTTATTTATTTCTTTTTTTTTATATTTCTTTTTTTTTCATCATGCCCGGTCTCTTCTTATTTCTCTCTTCGTCCCGGCGTCGGGGAGATATCGAGATAGATTGAAGGAGCCGAGGAGAGGAATGCATAAAGTGGATGAGAAATAAGAGAGAAGGCGAAACAAAGATGGAGCAAGAGAGAGAGAGAGAGAGAGAGAGAGAAGGAGGAAAAAATGTCCAAGCTCGCGCGAGCAAACTCGTTCACGGTAGCTGGTATTATACTGCTAACTGCGTGAAGCGAGGAAGCCACCTCCATGCCGGCGAGGAAGAGGGAGAGAGAGAGAGAGAAAGAGAGATAGGCAGGCTCGACGTTGGAATGGCACTAATTGGCATTAGGGCTGGCAGTTTGTCGTGTCCCGTGCGCGCTGGGACTAAGCGATTCGTTCGTCTCTCGCCTCATCCTCTCTCTCTCTCTCTTTCTCTCTCTCTCTCTCTCTCTCTCTCTCTCTCTCTCTCTCTCTCTCTCTCTCTCTCTCCTCTCTTTCTCTTTATGTGTGTATTTCTCTGCCTCTTCGTCTCTTCGATGCATTCGCTCCTTTTACCGCACGAGCTGCTGCATCACACCAGAAAGCTGGATCGCGAATATAGTCAACGTTCTCGTAAATCAACTTTTTCTCGAATCACCTCCCACCTCTCTCACACAATCGTCGAGTTTAAACTCTTATTTCTTCCCCTCAAACGGAAAAATACAAAGAATAGAGGTTCCTTCGTCCTCACGATTTAAAGTTCATTGCAGTTTACAATCCCAGGTATAAATTTCTCCCCCATCGTTCGTTAAATCAACGAACGAATAAGTTTGTTCAATCGAATTGAAACATTTCCTCATCGACGGGTATCTACATTGTGTTAACGATGAACAAAAATGTATTAAATAGGGGTCGACTTTTTAAATATTAATTATCGTCGAGTTCAATAATATTTAACCGAACAATTTTTTCATCGTTTAATTACGCTAAATATTTCATAATGTATGGAAAATCATTATTTTCGAAATAATCGAGAAAAAAGTAAACACGACGATAAATTGAGAAACGGAGGGAGAAAATAATTTAGCGGTGGTTCAACTGTAGCCTATGCATCATTGTGTATATATATATATATATATATAGAAACATACGGTGTAGCATACACATTGCTATATTTACTATCGGCTTGAGTAACTGCCTAGTGCACTCGAGCCTCTCTCGATTCGCACGCTGCAGTTAATTCAACGCCGTATTTCGTAGCTACTGTGTAACTATGTATACATCTCCTCGATACTGGTTCTCCGTCGTTGTCGGATATAACGGCGTTGAGTCGCTTCTTGCAGTCAGTAACAGTATGAAATAGAAGGAAAAAGAAAATAAGGAGGAGGAGGAGGAGGATGAGGACGACGACAACGGCGACGACGACGACGACGACGACGACGACGACGACGACGACGACGACGAAGAGCCGAGGGGACGCACGGTAGCCTGTCGCTCAGCGTTAACCGAGAAAGAGCGAGCGAGCAAAAGAGAGTCGGTATAAAAGACGAAAAGAGAGAGAGAGAGAGAGAGAGAGACGCAAACGCGGATAACTCGCACGCGATTCAACGCGCCCGCTAACGAGTATAACTTGGAAGCCAACAGCCCGTAGAAATCCCTCTTGGGAACTCGATTTGCTCGTTTAATACTTTTCTCTCGTCGTCTCTCTTCTCTCCTCGTGAAACGAGAACGACGTATATCTCCACCCTCTCTCTCCCTCTCTCTCTCTCTCTCTTTCTCTCTCTTTCTCGCGTTTGCCAACAAACCGACCGGCACTTGAGATTTATATCCGTTCACTTTGAAGATAGTATACTCAAGCCATTTGGCTATATAGCCGGTGGCTCGGCTGCGTGTTTATCCATCCAGTTACCTTTTTGGCATACTTGGCGCGAGTACGACGACGCGAGTTTATTAATTAGTGACTTTTCATCCCCCATTTACATTCGGTTTATCGCACGAACGAAGGATCATTTTCTTCAGCCATCGTTTCGAACTTTAATTCGGCTTGGTTATTATCACGAGAGAACGAACAAAGTTCTTCGCCCGAGAAACAACAAATTATCGCAGTTTTCATGGAAGGGTTGATACGTAAGAAATGAATAAAAATAAAAAATGAACAATTTTCTTTGTTTTTTTTGTTTGAAAACTATTTACATTATTCTTTTTGCTTCGATGCTATTTTTTTATATTTTTTTCAACGGATGCAGATAAATATATTCGTCGTAGAAGAGACTAGTCGAGACTTAAGTTTTTCTCGAAGTAAAGCCAAGTAGCATCCCATTATATATTTACCCGGTGCTACAAGTCTCCTCTTTTCTCAGATATCTCTCGTTTTCTCTCGTATTTTCTCTGGCACATACACACATACATAAGGTGGCTCGTGAAGTTTCTTCGCCCATTCCTCTTCCGGTTGAAAAAGGAAATGAAAATAAACGTGGACTTGGCAATATTTTATTCTCGTCGCGCGTGTGTATGTCTCTCGCTCTCTCTCTCTCTCTCTCTCTCTCTCTCTCTTTCTCGTCGTCCGTAAAATCTTCGCCAGCGAGAGATGGGACGCGAGTCTCTCGTCGTCTCTCTTCCAAGGGAATTGCAGGAATTGTAAGCACGAGGGCTTTCCTCTCGCAAAGACATATAGATGTATGTACAGGGGGGTAAGAAAAAAAAAGTGCTCGAAGTGGGAGGTAGGAAGGAAGAGGAACGAGGAATGAGCAAACGAAGAGAAGAGAGAGAGAGAGAGAGAAATGAGACGTGAGTAAGTTCCAATCGCGAGTAAGATCACGTAGCCGAGAAAGGCACGACGGAGAGCGTGTGGGTTGACCGTTTCGAGAGAGCCGAGAGAACGACACTCGGGGATTTTAAACCCAGTCTCGTCTCGTTCATCCTCCCTCGACGTTCCAACGTATATAAATATATAAATATATATATATATCCATATATCATTACGTATATATTACTCGTATACAACACATACGTCCCTTATTTATTTATTATTTATTTTTATTTGATTTTTTTCAATACTTTCTACGCCCTCGACGCTATTCTCCTTTTCTCTCGTTCCTGATGTTCCCACTTCGCGTTCTTCGTCCCACGGAACCTCACACGCAACTTCGAATTATTTAATTGGCAAATGATATTTATTTCATTTTTTTCTTCTTCTTGTTATCAATCGAACGACGACAAAAACATTTAATAAGACAATTTTGGATTCGTGATCGAGTCTCGCAACGGATCGTTTATCGTTAAAATACTATACGATTTTTCTAGTTTCGGATCCAATTACGTACGGTAAACGTTCTTACGCTCGTTGAATAAACATAGAGCGTAGCGAGGTCGAGGGTTGATCGAAAAAAGATGATAGAGAAAGAAAGTGAGGTGAGGGGGGAGGGGGGGGGGGGGGGTAGTGGTATCGGAGGTGAAAGAGGGTCTAGGCGATAGTCGTTTCGTGGTCGATACGTGATCTCGTGGCTCGACGCAATTCGGTCCAATCATCTTATATAGCGGCGTGCCGTAGAAAAGAGAGGGAGAGCGAGAGTGAGTTTTGCCAACGATTCTGAAAAGAGAGAGGTCGTCATGAGCATATCGTGTCGTATATACACAGAAGCGACACATTTGCTGCCCTCTGTACGAGACCGAATGGGAAATTGGCACGTAAACGCCCCTTGCCCATGAGGCGAAGAGAAAGAGAGAGATCGAGAGATGGAGAGAGAGAGAGAGAGAGAGAAAGAGAGAGAATTATATTCGCGAGCGCTGATGGGAAGATGAATGCTGGAGATAAAATGCGGGCGACGACGCCAGGTACTACCCGGCCATTACGGTTATCGTTCTCTCGTGGCAAAATGTTCTCTCTCTCTCTCTCTCTCTCTCTCTCTCTCTCTCTGTCTCTTTCGTTCTCTCTGTACCTATATATATATATATATATACGTGGGTGTGTGTATAATACAACGACGAAGCTTTCACGGAATGGCGAAAGCTCGAGGGAATAATCGAGTTTAAAACCCTCACACCGGAAACTCACCCCTCCCCTGTAGCTACAGTACAGGGGTTGTTTCTACCACCCCCTCCGCGGTAATACTTTCCTACACTTCGTGATTCGAGCTTTCGCCGCTAGAGACCCCTGCTCCCCCTTCCACAACCCCCTCCCTTTTTCGCGCCTAAGCTCTTCTCTCGTATTCCGTATCTACCCTTGAGTAAGCGAAATTGCCCTCGTTTCGTTATTTCTCCCAGATCCTTTTATTTTCTCTCATTCGTTTCTTTCTTTCTTGTTCTTTTTCATCTCTTTTTATTTTTTTTTCGTCTCGTGACCGAAGGAATAAAGTTGGACAAAGAAACCCGCATTTACACTTATCTCGTATATAACGGCGTATATTTACGACCTTCTCTCTCTCTCTCTCTTTCTCTCTCTCTGTCTAGTCTATTAATATTTGGAAAAATTATTATTTCAGAGGTAGGTACGAGGTCGTGATTATCGTTTCCCACGCTCGAATTTCCTCTCGGCGATTAACGCACGAGTTGAAGACTTTGGTTTTCTTTTTTATCTCAATTTTTTTTTTTTCATATTCTTTATTTTCTTTTTATTATTTCTTTTCGCCTAATGTATTTCGACACTGACGAGAGAGGGTTCACGGGATTCTCACCGAATTTCATATTCTCTTCCTCTGCACGCAAATACCTTCTCCACCTCCGTCCCTCGGTCTTGGTATAATTCTTCTGGAACGTTAAACGTTGCAGAGCTCCAACGGTATTATCCGTATATATATATATATATATATCTCTCTCTATATATATATACATATACAATTCCATCTTTGTGGTCGATTCGAGACCCGAATTACATATACATGCATTATCTTTGTCTCTCTCTCTCTTTCTCTTTACGCGATACAGTAGAGAGCGAGATAAACAAACACGCGTGTTATTAACCCCGTTGAGAACCGCAAACAATTCTCAAAAAGAAGTTCTGGGGGGAAGGTAGAGGCCAAACCGCAAAGCTGCCGGGAGACTCGCGGAGATTTCAACCCTGGGGTTTCTCAGCCTCGGTAATTTTTCAGCGTATATAATACGTTCCATGTCGACTCGCTCCTGGCCCCGTTTGTCTCGAAGTTTGTTATATTTCATTACGCCCCCCCCCCCCCCCTAAAATAAAACGAATCGTTTTTATTCTTAAAAACACATTGTCGAATAATCAAACGGCTTAAAAAGCAAACAGATTATGCGTTTAATTTATAATGTTGAAAAAAAAGACAAAAAAATAGATATGTTTTTTGTTAATGCTGCTCGATTTGTCATCGAACGACCCGTACACCTCGGTCCTTCCTGGCGAACAGTAGCACAGCCGTAGCACGGAAACACGAAACACGAATATATATATAGCGTATTTATACATATAGAGGCAGAACGGCAACACGGCAGTGGCGTCGGGTCGACGAGGGTGTTTAGCTAAATTAACATAAGAGCGTGTGTGCAAACACAGTGGCCCGAGGGTGGAGTGGAGACTAGGGAACGCGAGGGAGAGAGACCGAGAGAGAGAGAGAGAGAAGGAGTTAGGGATCCGGCCATACCGTATTATTATAGCGAGTGTGAGCGAGACGGAGTTAAATCCGACCACGTTAAAACATGGGTGAGGGAGAGAGAGAGAGAGAGAGACGGAAATGTTGAAGCGTGTACGAGGTAGAGAGAGATAGTGTGCGAGAGGGTGACGGTGAGCGAGGGAGAGAAGGCTCGCGCGTGAGCAGCGGGCGAACGACCGGAGCGGTGGGAACACGTGTCCCACACGGAGATAGTTAATTACTCGTTTGCGCGCGGTGGCGGCAACGAGATGGGTCGAGTGAGAGCGAGAGAGAGAGGGAGAGAGAGAGAGAAGCGAGAAACAGTTGGGGTGGTGCAGAGATCCGGCTTAGCTTAGGATCCGATTGAGGAAGAGGGAGTCGTATATATATATATATATATATATATATATATATATATATATATATACATGGACGTGAACTAAGTGGGGAAAACGACGAGTCGGAGAGAGATGGAAATGGTACACGACTATCTCCGTCTCACCGCTTCTCTCACGTACCTACTAGGTATACCGTGTAGTCGAGAGAATGAGAGAGATGAAGAGAGATTAAATCCTGCTGCCCGATGGGATGTCTGGAGTCAACCGAGGGTGCGAGAGAGACGTGGTGAGATTATAGTCGGTTTCATCGGACCACCGAGACCCTCCGAGTGAGTCAGCGAGAGAGGGACGAAATGAGTGTGTGTTCGTGAGAGAGAGAGAGAGAGAGAGAGAGAGAGAGAGAGAGAGAGAGAATAGATACGTCGTTGGTTAGAGCGAGATGAAAACGGCGACACGATTCGCGGCGCGGGAATCCCCTCGTAAGAGATATACAGATATATTATAAGGGGAAGGGAACGAACCAAAAGCGAAACGAGGATAGCGAGAAGTGGTCTACGGTTGTGCATATATATATATATATATATTCTGGTATATAACGTTGGAAGAGCTGTTGCAGAAGAGCGAGTTCTGGCGAACTCTCTGCGGGAAACGTGATGCAGGACGTTATGACACGACGAGGGGGTTGGAAGTAGAGGGGCGTAGGGTGAAGCGAGTGGAAGAGAGGCGAGGAGGCGAAAAACGAGGATGAGGTTAATGATATACATGGCGATGAGGGAGGAGGACGAGGAGTTGGATGATGGCGAGGTGGGGTGGGGGGGAAGGGGATAGAAACTACCGTACAGTGTACTATACCGACAGGGGGCGCCCCCTGTGCGATCCCATCTGCGGCGTTTCAGTCTCCTCGTCGTTTCCACCCTTCTCCGGCTTCTACTATATATATATCCCTCGTTTGTTGTCGCCTCTCTTCCTCTCTCTCTCTCTCTCTCTCTCTCTCTCTCTCTCTCTCTCTCGTCGTCTAGAACTCTTGCTTGTTCAGTTTGCTTCAACATTATTCGTCTCTCTCTTTCTCGCGCGCGCGCGCGCGTTTATGCTTGTTCGGTTGCCTCGATGATATTATTATCCCCCAACCCCTATTTTCCTTCGCCCTCGAAACTTTATATGTATAATGTAACGCTCTACGTCTGTACCCACTTTCATTATATAAACTCAGCCAACCTCGATTTTGTCTGCGCGTAGACACAAACATACACACACAGAGAGACCCGAGGGTTCTTCACTCTCAGTTCGCTGATTCGCTTCCATCGTGCAACCCTTGTCTTTCGCTCTCTCTCTGTCTTTCTCACTGGGTTTTAGCTTCTCTCTGCTAATGTTCCACGTTCGTCGAAAGTCCCAGGAGATCGAGGCGAATTCCACACTTTGGATTATAGATGCGATCTCTGATGTGTTTTCCGTCAACCTCCCTACCCTCCTCTCGTGACACGACACCTCGAGAACGATTGCGCGACGTCGCGTAATTTGCACAATTCCTCACGGATGCAAACTTATCGTTTTTTATCACTCTTATTATAAAACCCGTATTGTTATCTAATGTTTTCGTTCAGATAAATAAATAAAGTTTGAAACAAACAATTATATATATATAATTGGTCGATCGTTGAAATTTTCCTTGATATTATCGTCACGATTATTTGCGGCACAATTTATCATCCCCGTTTCTATTATCAAACGCAGCTCTCGATATCGTTCGATTACTACGGTCGTTCGTTTGCGCACCGGCATTTACGCCCAATAAAACAAAACTTTAGTCGCGTGTCAGCGCGCAAACCCTCGTTGCGTTATTCCCGCGCACCGTAGACACGTACGCACACGCGCTTACACCACCCCTCGCGCCATATCGTCCTCGGTTGGTACAAATTTATCAGCTTGCAAATATTTATCGACGATCGAGGGTGAGAGAGGGTTGAAACGGGGGTGAAAACCGTGAACGGAAGCATAGCTCGAGGGTGTGTGTGCGACGAGCGAGAATGGTGCTCCGGGGGGTGGGGTGGGGGAATCCTGGTTGTTTCGGTTTGGGTTACGAGAGAAAAAAGCTCGAGAGAGAGAGAGAGAGAAGGCATGTTATATGTTGGCGCAGTTCGAGCGACCGCGTAACGACGTAGATAACGAGATCGGAGTTTCCCCGGGTCACGAGTTCGAGGGGTTCGCTCGAAGGGTGTGGAAAACCCAAGCGACAAACCCTCGTTTGTTATATACGCGCAACAGTATATACACATAGGTACGCGGTAAAGCCTATATCGAAATAGAAAGAAGAAAAAAAACGAGCTCAACGGGGCGGGGTAAAAAAAAAAGAGAGAACGAGGGACCGGGTGGTGTTGGGGCTTTTATCGTTCGACACACAGCAATCATCGTTGGACCAAATTTCATTTGTCCCTCGTGACTGTATCGCGAAAGAAGCCAGAGGGGGTTGAAAAAGACCGGGAGAGAGAGAGAGAGGTGAGGGGGATAGAAAAAAATAGGGGGGGTTAGTGATAGAAAAGAGGGACGAAAAATGAAAGAGAGAGAAAAGAAAAATAGGCGAGGCAACGTTTTGCCCCAAGGGATGAAAAGCCGTAGGGGTGATTTCGGCGCGCCCTTTTGCAGCATTGTCCAAAGTGTCGGGGCTGTCGTAAGGGGGCCATAGAGAGTGAGTGAGTGAGTGAGTGAGTGAGTTTGTGAGAGAGAGCTCTCTTCCACAAGGGTGAAATTTCATCTCACTCACGAAATCTCGTATCTCCCTTAGCCCCTAGTACTGGTTCCACCCTTCGTGCGCTTTCGGTTTAGCGATAATTGTAACATATTCACCCCTCCTTCGACTGCGATTACGGTACTCGAGCGCCAGAGAGCACAGAGCCAACGAGCAAACGAACGGGGGGAGACAAGGAGAAAGAGCGTGAGAGAGAGAGAGAAAGAGAGAGTGAGAGAGTGAGTGAGATAGAATACGGTTATATAGGCAGTCGCAAAGCACAGTTCCACGGAAACTAAACCACCCCTCGTGCGACGCCCTTGAGGGTCGTTCGAGTGGTAAATCAAGGGAGGAGAGCCCGGTCGAGGCATTAGGGCGAGCGAGAAACACGCACATATCGTCGTGACACACGTAGGTACGCGACTCTGCGACGCTATACATATATACACGCATATATATATATATATATATATATATATATATATAACACGAATAGCACCCTTTCTAGCTACATCTACATTCGTTGTGCGTACGAAGGGAAAAGGGTCTGGTAAGCACATTATCCCAGCGAAAGGAGAAAATACATATACATATATGTATATGTGTACGTAATTTATTTCTAACCATACCTACTACTGCACAAGCCGCTCTATAGGAAACTACCCTTATATACTTATAAAATATTCGTGGGTATTTATATTCACGTATTTAGGTATATATATTGGCGCGTCTCGTGTTCTCTTCTGGCACATACGTACATATTATATTATGTATGAGAAACATGGAGATAGAGTCACGAGTGAAAGAGGGGAGGTTGGAACGTGCGCGTCGACGAGAAGAGGCTCAGGGGGTGAGAAACCAACAGGCAACAGCAGTGGGCACATAGAGTGGCTACTATTATATCCACTCTGTACAACATATACCTACGTGTATGGATCTTGATTGTATAGCGGCGTATGTAGCACGAAGTACTCCTACGGGGGGTTGGAAAGAGAACTTAAGAACGTCGCAGGGTGGTCGGACGTCCAAAAACAGGGTTTATGACTGTAACAGATTACGTTGTCTGCCCCGTTCCATATCTCTCTCTCTCTCTCTCTCTCTCTCTCTCTCTCTCTCTCTCCTCTCTCACTTGTTCTCTCTTCACGTCATAGCTACTGCTATTATCGTCGAGCTTTTGTTCGTGCCACTCTCACCCTTCAACCACCTCGCCCCTCTCGCTCTCTTCCATCTCCGTTCAACTCGAATCATCTTCAGGCATCCGGGGGACCGCCTTCGTGGAACTCTCCCGTAGATGCGACGAGAGAAAGAGACCAGAAAGCATCCGGGGGAGATTGGGTCCGAGTTGGCACAAGGGGGTGAGTTGGATCTCTCCCGTGTCGTCGACTTTACTGTGGAGAGGCGAACCGACAATTTTCTCTGTCTCTCTCTCTCTCGCTCTCTCTCTTTCTCTCTTCGTCGTCGCCGAGGGTGCTCGTTTTTGCTGCACTTTCGTTTCTACAACGAAAGAGCCAGCGAGCCGCGACAGTTGGCCGATATTCGAGCTCTCCCCTTTGTCGCTAAAGTGAATTCAGCTACATCGTTTCTCTCTCTCTCTCTCTCTCTCTCTCTCTCGCGCGCACACACACATACTTACAGTCCTTCTCTTCTCACTCCATCCCTCGTTCTTTTCAAGTTCGATACCTTCTTCTTTCGTTCTCCGCTTTTCACTCGACACACAACTCGTTTCGTCTTCCTTTTTCTTTCGAGGCAAAAATAATAACAAAAAAGAAAAAGGAAACAATGAGAAACCAAAAAAACAAAACAATGACCAACATTCTATCTCGCCGCCGCGTGCCATGTCAACCATCAGCGGGGAGAGAGAAAGAGACTCGGTGAACGAGGGAGAAAATACGTCCGGCAAGAAAGAAGTTTTGCCCTTTCCATTTCACTTGGTCTCCTTCGTTCTTTTTTTTCTCTCCGTCTCGCTTCTTTGTTCTTTCGATCGCTCTCTCTCTCTCTTCCTCTCTCTCTCTTTCGTTCTCGATGCCAGCCCTTCGACCTCCGCTTCTTTCCGAGAGCGTAATTACCCGCTCTATCCGGTACACCGGAGCCAATTCCACCGTTTCTTCTTTCTCTCAATCTCTCTCACTCTCTCTCTACCTCTGTTTGTCTCTCTCTCTCTCTCTCTCTCTATCCAGCTCCTGTCTCGTTTCCTTCACTCGCTCGTTCCTACCTCGCCTTTATCCTTTTACCTTCAAACTCTCGTCCCACTTTTTCCCCCCATTGTACATACCTTTTTCACTCGTTTTTCCTTCTTCTTCCGCCACCCCTCGACCCACCCTTGCCTTTTCCTCCGTCTCAACTCCACCTTGCAGTGTATACGTTTCACGGCTTCAAGAGCTTCCAAGGGGTGTCTCCTCTCTGCTTGCTTGGTTCAAGCTTTTGCCTCGTTTTGCTTTTACCTACCCTTCTCCAATACCTACTCTTCTCCTTCCGCTCCACTCCTGTCGTATTTCTCATTTACCACCCCGCGACGTTTCTCCAGTACCGTTTACTAGTCCTTCGCTTCAACCCTCTCTCACTTTTTCCCTGTTTGTGTCATCCCCTGTCCTTCGACTTTCGCTCATCCCACTCCTTTTCTGCATTCTACCCCGTACAATATTGCAATTTCTTTTCTGCTTTCGAACACTCGGATTTATCTCTTATGATCCTGAAATTCAAAGCGAGGCTCACTTCCTGCAATCCCCTTTATCTCTTTCATTCTCTTTCATTCTCTTTCCGTCTCGGTCGCTCGCTCGTTCTTCTCCCATCGTTTCAACTCCCCTGTTATTATTGTCAGGACGAATCGGAAGGGGACGACTGACGAGTTGTTCACTCGTGCGAACCATATGTATACGCGATATATTGGATTATCATTTCGCTCTTTTACTACCAACCCCCTCTCGACCCTCAGACCTTTGCACAAACTATCGTATCAAAACAATTCTACGATATTATTAACAATAATCATTATTAAAAATAATCTCAAATTAATCGTTTCACGAAATTTTAATGCAAAATTATAATTTTCATTATTTATAAAATATTATTTATCATTATAAATCGTAATAATTCATGTATAAAACAAAAGAATAACGAATTTCGTCCACTTTGCACTTCAACCTCCTCCCCACCTCCCCCTCCTCCAGCCCCCTTCCATTATCTTCGATCGTTAACCGAGTTATAGTCGATTCGTGCGAGTTGGCACGACGACGTTTCGCGAGCGCGCTCGAAAGCGTGCCTTACAAAGTGCTCACCGGTTATACGCGAGAACAAACATCCATATTTATGAATCGAGTTATAGTCCACGTACAAGGGGTAGGCGGACGGCAGGAGGGTGGGGGTGGGGGGATTGGTGGATATGGTCGACGAAGGAACGGAGCGAGGGTCGAGGCGAAGGGAAAGATGAGGCGAGAGAGAGAGAGAGAGAGAGAGAGAGAGAGAGAGAGAGAGAGAGAGAGAGAGGGGGGTGAAGGGGTCGCAAAGGTGTAGCGGGGTGTGTGGGCAGAAGGTCATACATAATTTATCAGGAGGCGTCGAGCTCTCGCCCGATGATAAAACGAACCTCGAAAAATATATACCTACGTCGAGAGAGATACAAAATAAAAAATAACATAAAAAAAGAAAAAGAGAAAGAACGAAGTTGCGAGCGAGCGAGAGGGGAGAAAAGATGAAGAAAACTACGTGGACCGACGGATAAGTATCGGTACTCGATTTCCTCGTTCTCGCTGTTTTCTTCGCTCCCTCGACGTTCACCGGCCCGTGCGATTACTCTCACCCCCTTCCTCATCGTACTCAGACATCGTATTATCATAGATAGAGCGACACTGCCGGTTGTCGTTCGCTCGAAACTTTCCCGGGATTATACTTGCATTATACATAACGACGGTAAGATGGAAAGGTCCATAAATTCTTGCATATCGTGATATTTCGATCCTCGATCGTGATTAAAATAATTATATTCTCATTAATATCGTACGAATTCGTTCCCCGTGGACGCAAATTGCAACGAAGACGCTTCGAAAACGCGATCCGCATTTTCTCTGGCACTGAGCAACCGATCGCGTTAAAATTTTGAGGGAATTATGGCAACAATTTTGGAAAAAAAAACTCTTAGCGACTTTTTGTCGTAATTTTCTAGATACCCTCAAAATTTTAACCCTGTCGATTGCTCAGTGTCAGAGAAAATGCGGATCGCGTTTTCGAACTGCTCGTCGTCTTATTACACTGACTCTTAAGTCGACATTATAGATTTCGCGAACCCCTTGGGCCTCGGGCGATGAGAATAGAAATGTTCGTTTTAATCGACGTGATATAATACGGTTGGTCCCGAAATTAGGTATAATTGGAATTACGATCAATTTTCCGATCACCGTGTTACGGACGAAATTGCAGGAAATTCTCGGTTGGGACGATCGTCGTCTTTATCACAAATTTATTCATTAACCGCGAGAATCTCGAGTTCTCGTCTCGATGAATTATTTCTATTATCATCGAACGGTGCTAAGAGATAGAGAGGAAGAGAAAGAGAGAGAGAGAGAGAGAGAGAGAGAGAGAGAGAGAGAGAGAGAGAGAGAGAGGGTGGGTCGGTCGAAGTTCATTGTCTCCTCGAGTCGACGATAACTCTTTAATAATTATTGCAGATTGAACAGCAACCCCGCGTTGTTATTTCAGTCGGTTCGTCGATCGCGGAAATAGGGTGAATAATCGTTTCAACCTTTTTTCTCCGAGCGACCCCATCTCGTTTTACGTTCTTTTCGATTAAATTATTATTACCCGATAATAGTATATGTACGTTCTAAAAATATACTCGAATTTCGTCAGGCTTGGACGAACCTGCCGACTGATTTTATCGCGTCGGGTGTGGCTTTCGCGTTACGAGCGTGGCGAGTGTAACAAGGGCTGGGAAGGGGCCGAGGGGAGTCGAGTCCATTAACATCGAAGGACGAAAGCGCGTCTCGATTACCGTGACGCAAAGTCAACGGTGTGAGACCATTTAGTTTCTTCCCTGCCCCCCGATTTACCCCCATTTTGCATATCATTTTATCCTCGCTTTTTTCCCCTCTTCTTCTTCTTCTTCTTCATTTTCTTCATTTTTCTTTGTTTTATTTACGAGTTCGTAAATTCTGAAAAATGTATTCGATAACAATTTCTATTCAATTAACCGCTTTTACCGTGTCGTAGATTTTCTCGCATTAATTCTATTTTAATGGACGCACGAGCTCGTACGTTATAATGCGACGAGGCGTGCCGGACAAACCAGTGCCCACACATTTACACACGCGGACACTTTGCGCGCTTTGATCTTGTAATTCATAATTTATCATCGTCGCGCGGTCGACGGGACGAGGTAAGAGAGATAGCGAGAGGACGTTGGCAACTTTGCCGCGGCGTCGAGTGTCACTCGGGAGAGTGGGCTTCGCGAGGTTGCACAGAGCGATGAGAAACCAAGAAGCGAATGAACGAACGCTTAAACGTCCACTAGCTATCATAATTACCCGCGCAAACATACACTTGCATTATTAATCTATTTTCTTGCACGCCTCGGGGCTGTTTCCTCTCTCACCCTTTCTCTCTCTCTCTCTCTCTCTCTCTCTGCGTCTCTCGTGTTTTCTCGCCCACCTGTGCAAACACATTCGAGTTTCGTAACGACAGGTGGTACGTGGCGTTCCGTTTCGTCTAACGACGCACGAAAGTTATCTATTTTTTTATTTTCTTTCAAACAAAAATATATTTTTGGTTTTATTATTGCGCGATATTTTTATTTATAAAATATCGTATCATTGGCGTAATTCGAAATTCATCGTTGATTTTAGATAAATAATTTATACAAATTTGTTTATTTAATAGATGATCGATAAAAGTCATTGAATAATTAATTTAATGAATAAATAACGTAACATTGAAATATAAATTGTGGAAGAAAAAAAATTGGCTTGATGTTTCTTAGTTAGACTTTGGTACATTCCGCATGGAACATCTCGTACATTACACGTGTCATCGCGCTGTATAAGTCATAAAACGTGTTACATTTGCTAATAGATGATTTTCTCGCTCTGGGTTAGAAGCATCGCTCGAGAAGAGAAGGGAAATGTGGTCTGATTTTTCACTCTCGACACACTCTCGACAGGTTACAATCATCTCGTTTAGAGATCGTTACGGTGCTATTTGTAACTGCCGTCCGATGAAACGCGCGCGCGCGCACACACACAGACACGCGCGTCGGTCGAATTTCCGATAAAAGTTTTCAAGCTCGTAGAATTGTTGGCTCGCGATATTTACAACCGAAATCGATCGTTGGATAAAAACGGTAGGTACCTATCTAGGTACACCTAAAAGTACTCTCGACCGAGTTTATAAAATTATGCGAATTTTGCACGGGAACGAAATAATTCAGTTTGGAATTTCATTTCGTGCTTTTATCGCTCTAATGGTATTCCACCAGTCGAGTGTGCCAAGCCCGGGTATAAGAGGGAAAATATATAATACGTAGCGAGTATTATAAGTGAGTTAAATTGGTACAAAAGGTTCGTGCTCGAAAACAGGGTTGTTTCACCCCTCGAAGCTCGACGACGACCCCTCGAGAGACTTTACGTGTCTCCGAGTCTTTCGTACCCTCGTATACTTTTTTTTTGTTTCTTTTTTATTATTTCTCTCTCTCTCTCTTTCTCTCTCTCTAGCTCTCTCGCACACTTCACTCGTTCCACCACGGGGTGGGATATCACACGGTCGAGTGGGCGAGGTCGATTCATGCCGGGACGTTATTAAGTTAGGTCGCACGCACGGACAAACGCTTCGAAGAGCGCACTGTCAGCCGACTATATAATAATAATGATAATGCCATGTCGAGAAGAGAGAGTTCTTTCGCTTCTATGTACAAGAGCGTAAATAACACGTTCGAGTCGTCCTCGTATTGACTCTCGTAGGTACTCGAGGTATCGGTCGTTAAGTAAAAGCGCGCGAAGAAACAAAAATCCTCGTAAAAATTGCCTTTTTTTGTATCTCGATGTTTTTAAAAACTCGATGAAAAATGTATCGCTCGCGTCGCACAAATTGAATTCTTACAAATTATAACCCGTTCGTTTATAAGACAAATTTCGGTTATTTATAAAAAAAAAAAAAATTGTACAAATTAATTTTTTCTTGTTCGCAATTTTGATTTTTTCTTTTTGATAAAATGCGTACGAAACGAGCGGCTTTTATATATTCGAGTCGCCGTTTAACAGTCGTGGATTAAGTCATGTACAAAAGTGGCAGTTTGCCTCTCTTTCCCCCTCGGAGTGCTGCGCTGATGAGGTTGAGGAGGGGGGAGTGAGGAGTTGGAGGAAAATGGTGTCACGTGACGTGATCAGGTCGGCGAACCAGCTTTACCCTTCATGAAGAGTAATAAAATGTGATGCATATATATGCGTGTGTGCTAACGTGATATCGGCATGATCTCTCTCTCTCTCTCTCTCTCTCTCTCTCTCTCTCTCTCTCTCTCTCTCTCTCTCTCTCTCTCTCTCTCTCTCTCTCTCTCTCTCTCTCTCTCTCTCTCTCCTCCCTCTCTCTTTTTCTCTCTCCGTTCCTCATCGTCGTCGTTCGCGTCGCGGTGTTGCGTTATTTCACGTTTGCGATCGTATCGCCTTAATTGCCCGCTGGGTTAAACTGCCGTGAGCATTTATCGTCGTATCTACGAGAGTGCGGCAACGTACGAGGGTGGACAGGAGGAGAGAAAGGGGGAGATGGAGGAAGAGGAGAAGGAGGAGGAGGAGGAGGAGGCGAGTGGGTAGTTCAGCATACTGCAGGTCGGATAGTGGCGTATAGTCGACGATGAGACTCGATGGCAAGTGGTGTGCAACGAGAAGACTGCCAACTACCAAACAATATTGTATCTACAGTCGAAACTTTCATAAATTCGTATCTACAAAATATCAATAAATAATTAGTAATTAAAAAACGAATAAAGAAAAGCGATCCTTCGTTCGATCTAATTAAAAATCCGAAATTGCGAATGATGAATTAATTATTGACGCGATTATCAATTCGTGCAATAAACATTTTGTAATCGAGGATTTTTTATAATTTATTATTTATTATTCCGCGACGTAAATAAAATATGAATTCGAACGAAACCGAAAATATTAATTTTCAAATTTTGTTTGTCCTTTGTCGATTTATGGGACGATCGACTGTGGCGCCACCTATACGCAGTTAATATTGCCCAGGCGCAATACTGTACAATGCATAGTCATCTGAGAGCTCGACGCGACTAAATCACTCGATGTGCGGCGTTCGCGTTGGGAATCGTGGATGCATCATGCGCCGAGAGTTGATTTTGGTGAAGCGAGAGAAATTGAAATAGAGGCGACAGAGGGAAGATTTTCGCGGTGACTATCGAGATCCATTAATTGGACGAGAGCTTGAGCACGAGATTCGGGGTGGGGGGATGAGATACGAGGGGGTTGGCTTGATTAGGCGCAGGCCGCTATGAGATTATGTTTCCCGCTAGCTCATTGTCGGAGAATTCTGATCGTCCGAGGAGAATCGCTAAACAGTATAGGTGTACATCATATACATACATATTATATACATGTATTTTATACAATATATATATATATATATCTTTATTATAGCTATCTCGGGGGTTTCGCGGTTTAAGTCACGCTTCGCTTGGCCAATCGAGTTAGCGAATTACGAGGAAGGAAAATAATTGAGGATGAAGATATCGATCCTCAAATGCGATAGCTGTTCATTATATTATTTCCCTCGTGCAATGTTTCAAGCCCGTCTCCAACTCTCCCCCTTCGATCTATCCATATAAATAATATATATCCGTAAATTATCGATACCCACGAAGTATGTATTTTCGATCGAATATATATATATATATATATAATATATATATCGGGTATTTTTCGAGCATATCGTTCTCATTTGCACTCGAACTATTTTTATCATCGAACCAACGGTGTTAAACAATTATAATAATAATAACAACGATTTCGCTTCGATATGGTATACGAAGAGAATTTTGAGCCGTAATCGACCTGACGTTTTGCACCGTTCCAAATTACAAACGCAAATTTCGAAAATCACCGTACCTACTGATGCGAATAGATGTATATTTATACGTACGTATCTATGTGTGTATATATGTGTATGTGTGTGTGTGTGTATCTGTGTATGTATATACGCCTGTTCCAACTTTGGTCTCGTTGCGGCTGTCTCGTGAGCGGGAATTCACGTCGAGCAACCGTCATTATGCCATGCATTATTTATGTCATATATTCCCCGGACGCGGTTGTACAATGTGTGCCGGGGTAGCTGATCGGGAGAGCCCGCGAATCAAAATGCATTGCTTATGCAAATATCACGAGCTCTCGTTCTCTACTCGCGAATGTATGTGTACGTTCACCGAGTACTTTCACTATACCGCACACACCGCATACTCTGGCTAATACCAATAATATGTACATACATATAGCTCCTCCGTCGCTCTTCCCCGCTGTCGTATCGATAGGTCTATATTTATGGAAAAAAATTGATTAGTACATTCGGCATTCTTTTTTTCTTTTTTCTTTTTGTTTGCTCTTCTCTGTTTTGTTTTTTCGTATTTTATTTTATTCATCGTTCGGTGAGATTTATCATCGATCGTATTTTTCGTTATATAATTGTTACAAACGAAGTGAAAATTGCAGATGGGATAGTTATTTTTGTTTTTATGTAAAAAATGATCGATTCGATTGTGATTCGAATTTAATTGTTGATTTATTTGTCGTTTATAAAGTAGAGGATTTTCGTTCTCTCGCCTCGTGCGAAGAACCTCCTCAAGATTTGGGAATCTGCGGTGTTGCATCGTGCAAATTCACCGTTTTCTCTATCATCTCTCTTTCTCTCTCTCTCTCTTCTTCTCACGGTACACGGGATATCGTATGAGACTGCGAGAGAGAAAGAGAGAGAGAGAGAAGGCGGAGCGTCGAGAGGTGGCCATCGCGCGGTCACCGAGCGGTTCAGTACCGCGAACCTGTGGTTTCCGTGGTCCAGCGAAACCACGACTGGTCCTCTTGCACGGCCTCTGTCTCTTTGTTCTCTCTCTCTCTCTCTCTCTCTCTCTCGGTGTGTGGACCACCGTCCACTTCTCGACGTCGTCCTAGCGACGATACCGCAACCGAGCGGCCAGGACTCTCGACGTTTCTGATCTCGTATTCCTCGACCTCGTGGAGATTACACTTCGTCTTCGAATCTCAATCCTGGAACGAAGTGTACTTTCTTTTTTACTTTATTTTTCTTCTTTTTATTTTTTCTTAAATAAAAACTCGAGTTTTTTTTTATTTTACGACAACGATGATGTCAATTGATCAAATTCTCGAATTAACATTTACCTACAATTATCGATATAGTACGTTTTCGTGTTTTTTTGTTGTTGTTATCCGTTCGATAAAACGAAGATAAAATGGAATCGGTACAGCTTTCCACTCGGTTCGTGAATTCACATGCGCGCGGTACCGTTCGATGAAATCCCGATTATTCATGAAACGCGCGATCCCGTCAGATCGGGCGTATAATAGGGTGGTCGAAATGACGATGATGAACATGTGGACGATCGAATTAACGGATGATAAAATCGAAGAGAAACGCCACAGAGCGAGAGGAAGAGGGAGAGAGAGAGAGAGAGAGAGAAATTGACAATTCGTTGATACCATCCGATCATTCCCTGCCCTCGCGTTTCATCATCATTATTATTCGCTCGGATTATGATTTGAACCCGGGCTTTTCCACCGGAAAATCATTTAGCTTTCTCTCTCCCTCTCTCTCATTCATTCTCGTTCCAATGTCCTTCAAAATTCGTATATAATATTCACGTTCATCCGGACACGATTATGCTCGTCCAATCTATACAGATATAAAATACATCGACGAATCAGAAAATCGTGACAGCGATAGGACGATCGATTTCCGCTATTTCATTTGCATTTTCATTCCGCTGCTACTTTATCGGTCGCGGTTCGAACATAAATCACGATTATAATAATATTAAAAAATAAAAATAAAAAAAAAATAATAAAAACGTAAAATTTACTTCGCTCAATCGCTCGTAACTCCTCCGATACTTCGTAGAAAGTTGCCAGATGCATTATTCCCTCGACATTTATTCTCCACTTCCTCGACGGCCGATACACCGAATTATCTTCAGATCTGGGAAAGTATAAATTGTTTCCCCTTGTGCACGTTGCGACGGTAGTATTCCGCGTGAGAGAATAAAATTATGATAAGAGATTCCGTTGCCACGATCGATCGCGTCTCGTGTTTTCTTCGATGAAACAACACAAAAACTGAAAGAAGATAAAAAATGAATGAATAAAGAATAATAATTTCATGAGTTTCGCCGAGCCCGGGCAATTCCGTTGTTCGTTTAATGTGTAGGTATAATGTTTTGTAGCCGAGCTGAGATCGCCTGCGTGCCGTGAACTATATCGCGCCTCGCGTCTTATCTGACAGAGACTGGTTTACACGAAGTTCTCTCTACTCCTCTGGCGCAATAACGTTTATTCTAGACGCTGTGAGTTAAAAGCTAGAGTTAAAAGCTAGAGAGAGAGAGAGAGAGAGAGAGAGAGAGAGAGAGAGAGAAAGAAAGAGAGAGAGAGAACGTGTGCAAAGTGTGTTTGCTTCTCTCTATTTTCTCTCGACTCTCGCGTAAATGCTGGAGCTATGCATAAATAATCGGTATAACTATGTGGCGTGTGCGAGCTCGAACGCCTCGCGCGTCTCGTTCGTTCATTCGTTCATTCGTAAGTGTGTGTGTGTGTGTTGGAGCTCGAGAGTGCCACGGGATAACACAGGCCACACTCTAGTCGCAGTCTCTCGCACCATGACACCTTCGTACCGAGGGCCAAAAGCCAATAAATAAATTGGATTGCTCCGATCGGCTTTCTCTACTCTCTCTCTCTCTCTCTCTCTCGTTCTCGAGTTGTTACAAACGAGATCAACGATTTTGCCGATCAGCAAGCTCAAGATTATATACAGGGTTATACGTACTATGATTATTACGTACAACCCTCGTTTTCCTTCTTTCTCTTCTCGAGAAAGTCAGATCCTTGAAAAACATTCACCTCGCCAATTCGCCAGCTACGCGGCAATTATATTATCCTCGCTTATCCAATAATCCCAGCATTTTTTTCTCATTTGTGAGAAAAAATTGATCGATAAAAAACAAAACATGATTTATTTTCAATCGGCGAATAAGCATGCTTTGCAAATTTATTTCGTTCGGATGATTTCTTTGATTGTCCGATCGAACGATCGACGACTAAATATACAATATAAGTATATATATATATATATATATATATATATATATTTGGTCGCTAATAGACTTACTAAAAGCTCGTTAACTATTATATTCATGCAGTATTTGCGTATCAACTGTCGGTGTCGTCGGCGCGAGTAAAATCGCATGCAGTAGTCTTCCGGTGAATGCACGCATACGCTATGCACATATATTTAACGCAAGGCGGTATTTAAGTCCCCTTTCTCGTACAGCAGCTCTCTGAGTAACGAATACATATAGTATTTCTCTCTCGTCTCTCGTCTCTTTCTCTCTCTCTCTCTCTCTCTCTCTCTCTCTCTCTCTCTCTCTCTCTCTCTCTCTCTCTCTCTCTCTCTCTCTCTCTCTCTCTCTCTCTCTCTCTTTCTCTCGTCTCTCGTCTCGTCTCTTTCTCGCACACTGCCTTGCTCATTTTCGTGTCGCGGTCGTCGTCGCTCGTTGTCGTCGCCGAGAGCGGGCATGCATCCTCTTAAGTCCCCTTGTAACCGTGTAACCGCGTGTCGAATATCTCGGCGCTTACACGCCAGGAGCGTGACTTCCAACGGCTTCGCATCGTTGCGGCTGCTGGCAGCGCTTGTTACGATACGATATAGCAAACTACCCTCTTTCTCTCTCTCTCTCCCTCTCTCTCTCTCTCATTCTCTCTCTCATTCTCTCTCTGCCGGTTTCGCACACTCGTAAAAGAGCGAGTAAGAGCTCTTTCAAACCGTGACAACGGTAGCTCGTCGCGCACTCAGCTTTCACCCCTTTTTAACTCTATTCCTCCCCTCATTATCATCAATCAAACGTTAAGAAAAACCACGATTATTCATTTTCCTTGAAAATATGAAAAATTCAATCGAGAAACTCTCGAGCGAATTAATCGAACTGTCGTCGCGGTCGCTATATTTTGTTTATTTTTTCGCGTCGTTTTATTATTCCACCGCACCCATTGTGGATTTATAGCAACGAGCTGTATAATGAAACGTCGTTAAAAATAAAAGCGAGTATGAAAAAAAGAAAAATGATGACGTTTAATTTACCGCCGATAGTAAATAAAGTCTCGTAACAGCTACCGTTGCACGGCGTGTACGGGGGACATCGCGTTATGTTTCTCTGCTTTTTTTTTTTTTTCATTCCGATGACACTTGCTCGCGAAATCGATAACGGGTCCGGCAAAAAAAAAGACTCTTAAGCGACAGAGAAATCGGGTCCCCGTCGGCAGAAACGGCCGGGCGAGGGACGAGAGTAGTATACCGCTCGGTTCGTACACACCGTATATTATTACGGCTATATATCATCGTATTATATGCATGTGCCATATAGAACACGCGCATAATAATTGCGTTTGCGCCACGATCCACGATGTTGATTAAGTGTAATGCACCGCGTGGCAAATTGCGGACCGAACGCGATTATCCCGGCCTCTTCTCTCGCACTCACCCTAACTTCAGTCGGTGCGTGTGTGTGTGTTCATCGAGTTGTATAGAGACCGAGAGAGAGAGAGAGAGAGACCGAGAGAGAGAGAGAGAATCGACCGGGAGTGTGTTCGTCACGCGATCTTTTTTTTTCCTCTTTTTTTTCGTATCGGGGAAATGACCGATTATTCGCGCCTCGCGTTTCTCCTCCGCCTATATTTCTCTATATAAAACGTATAATTCTCGTATTACCCTGGAATTCCCATAAAAAATGATTTCGTTCAATGCTAAAATGTGGATTTCACGATTTTCGATATTTTCGCGCGATTATTGTTCCGCCCTTTTTCCATGTGAATTTAATATCGTTCGTAATAATATACGTAATCGTAAATCAAAGCCCGTAAAAGTGTGATTCGACCCGACACTTTTTGTAATAAACAAATATCAGAATGACAATTAAAATAATAATAATAAAATAAAAAAGATTTATTTTCTCGTTATTTACCGATACAATTCGTATTTTATGATTTTCGATATTTTTTCACGCGGTATACCTATCGTGTTCGTATTTCTTGACACGCAATCAATGTCATTCGATCCGATCATATACATAGGTAATCGTAAAACAAAGTCCTTCAATTTTATACGTTTTGGAGTACAAAAAAAAAGAACAAAAAATCAAAGCAAAAATTTGTAATCGTAATATTTACAAGTTTATCGCTCGTCTCGAGATTTCGAGATCTCGTATCACGCCCTCCTTTCGCACCGACGGTTTCCCGTCTCATACCGGGATTTTACTGCCTGTCTCGTTTCATGCTCTTTCGCCTTCGACGCGTATAATAACGCTCTCGTCGCGTGCGTCCGGCCCACTTGCTTTTACGTGCGTGCCTGCGTGCACATTCGTTCGACAACGCGACGGAGCATTGGCCCTCTTGCATTAAAATTTATATATACATATATATACATATATACATATACATATGCGAGTCACTCGTTTCCTGGTGTGTGATCCGAATTGCCACCCTATTTGCTTCCCTCGGCATTATTCACTCGCGCATATGTTGACGCGCATCGGCACTTGTCGGCCGGCTTCCATTTCGTCCTCGACATATATCGATGCGTATATAAACCCGTACCATAAATATATATAAATAGATACAAGGCTATATATATATATATATGTTTATGAATATAATATCACGTGCGCGGGTATTTTCTTTTTCTTTTTTTTTTCTTTTCTCGAACCGGAAGTCGAGAAGCAACGCGGAAGTGCACCGGTGCGTGGGTCGTTGCATATATATATATTTCGTATCGTTCGTGATTGATTATGTTCCTATTTATGAAATTGAACCGTTGCCCGTGACGATGACCACAGGAAACATAGACGTATTCGTCATCTTGAGAAACGGTCCGCAATTTTTTTCACCGGAAAATGAACTTGATTTTTTTTTCTTTGTTTTTTTGTTTTTTTTTGTTTGTTAATACGTAGATAGATGAGATCGATCAATTTTATTTTACACGTTTGCATTCATTCGTTTGTCGCAGGGTCCACCACAACCCGGTCAACCGTTCAAATTTACCGTCGGCGAGTCCTGCGACAGGATCAAGGAGGAATTCAATTTTCTTCAGGCTCAGTACCACAAGTAAGTTTTTACCAAATACCCGAGAATATATTTAAAACAAAAAAAACAGCAAAATCTCTAAAATTATCGTTAGTAATTAGATAACGCGATAATTACAATGTCCACATTTATTTATAATAAACCAAAGCGCGAAATGATTTCACTTTATAATCGTATGAAAGAAAAACAAAATTATATATATTCGTTCGTTGACTAAAAATATTTCAATATTTTTTTGTTCTCTATCGATTTTCATTAATCTCTTATCGAACGAACGATCGTGCCACCTTTACGCGGTGCTCCGAGGCAGTTTCGCGTAATCGAGAACTATGCGGGTATTACGCGCATACCAGGGGAGGGGGTGGGGGGTGAGTAGGGGGTAGAGCCACTACCGTCGAGGCCTCTGTGTTCGGTTCGCAAACAACTCGGACCTCGTTTCTCTTCCATGGTTGCTCCGATGGCGCAAGCTTTCGCGACCACCAACCCTCTCTCTATAGACACGTATATATATATATATATATATATTTTGCGAATCCCTCGAACACTCTCGAGCCCAGCGTGCACATCTCTCAATGTTTACGGACGTACATACACACAACGGACGATGGGTTATAAGCGGTCCTGGCACATATGAGTTGGCAAAACGGGTTCCGGTCGTCTGGACCGCCGCGGATAATTGTTTGCCCGACCGGAAGCTATGAATATAGTAGAAGCTGCGCCAACGGAGCGTGTATGCTCTGCAATCACGCGATGCACTTCCCCGAGTGTAAGAGAGAGAGAGCGAGAGAGAGAGAGAGTCACACGCGCGGGACCTGGGGCAAAACGCGCGCGCGCACGCGCACCACGTTGCTTCGGGGCATCACGACGCAACGACACGGGATCGCGCGCGTTTTAATTCTTTTTTTTCGAGATATTTAACAAAATTTTCAACATGGACGAACGATGTATTTCATAAGTCTACTAATCAACTTGTGTGTATTTTTCTTTTTGATTATTGTTTTTATGCAGCGTTTAATCGATATATTAATGTTTATTAACGTAATGATATTTCATGTTATTTTATCTTCTGTTGTTTTTTTTAATTTAAAAACATTTTTTTGACAATGTTCTCAGGGATATCGACGATTAATCGAATTTCTTGTTGTCCCCTTTTATACAGCCTTAAATTGGAGTGCGAGAAACTGGCCAGTGAAAAAATAGAGATACAGAGGCATTACGTGATGGTAAGCCGCGTGGAAAATTAATACACGATATAAATATACACATACGCTCACACATACGCACATACAATCATACACACGGACGGACAGAGATACAAGGAAGTACCAATTATACCAACACGTCGATTTGACACGAGAGAGAAATCGAGGATAACACGCCAATCATTCATTCTCATACGGCTCTCACATTGCTTGTACATACATTTAACAGCTGAACATTCGGACCGACATATCGTGTCGTTCGTATCTCACGAAATTTCGATCGCTCATTGACGACAGCGGGGAGTCAGGGAGGAGAAGGGGGCGCGAGGCAGCGAGCGAGCGAGCGAGCGAGCGAGCGGGAGAGAGAGAGAGAGAGAGAGAAACATATCGATTGCGAGATGAAGATAAATCTGTAACACGTATTATTTTAATCGCAGCGATAGCAACGATTCGATCTTAATTCGCGTACAGCGGGAGAGAGAGAACGAAAGCATCGATACGAGCTCAAACATTTTTCATCGAGCATCGTTCGTTAAGCCTCTCGTGGAATTGGCCGATTTGTCGTTGAAACAAAAAAATAATATCAATAACTTGAGACAAAAAATTTGATTCGTCCGAATTATATTATTGAAAAATAATATTTGATTTCGAAACAAGATCGATCGAACCATTTCACCTCGATTCTTTGATTATGTCGATAAAAATATTATTTTTTGACACGGTTGATTTAATTATTGTGCATAAAATTGTAAATTTAAAAATTTTCAATCTTAGCTTCTACTTTTTTTTAGTACGACATCGGTGGCCATTAAAAAAAAAAGAAAAGAACGTTATACAACGACGCGAGTGCCGATGCTCGATGAGTGCGAGGGTCGCTCATTTTGCAGCCATATTACCGAGTAATAAATGGAGTTTTCATATATATGTATAACATAATGTACATAGAGTTATATTTAGTACATAGCGTGTACATAAGAGACTAGAGCCCTTTAAGAATCCCCTTAAGCCCGTCCATCGGCTTTTGAATGTCGCCTGTGCACTTACCAATGTCTAGCTTACACGTGCGATTTCCTGCTTGTTCTGTCCAGTATTAAGTTGGAGCTGGAGAAACTCGCCCAGGAGAAGACCGAGATGCAGCGCCACTACGTCATGGTGAGTCTGTGTGTAAGCTGTACGGACAGCCATAGCGTTTTTCGCTCCTCTTAGATTTTGTGGCTTGCAAAAAAATAAAATGAAAAAAAAAACCGTTCCTCTGCTCGCGCATCTTTTCTCGTCTGTGCTTTGATTGATTTATTATTTCTTTAATTATCGTAATTCGTAATGTCGTTCTCGTTGAATTGGCGTTTTCGAAAGTTGCTTTTTTTCCTTCTTTCTCAACGTCGATGATTCAGGTTTTCTAAAAAAAAGTAAAAAAAAAAAACGTCCCCCGAAGCGTTGCGCAATTATTGACCATTCGGTCTCGTTTGACGTTGCTCGCTAATTCGATGAGAAATGCGTTTTGTTCCATTAACAAGGCGTTCTGTGTCGAAAATAAAAAAGGAATGACAAAAAAAGTGCTGAATCGAGACATTGTGGGCTTTTGCGTCTCTGCGCGCGCGCGCGCGTGTGTGTTTGTGTGTGTGCATTGTACGACATCTTGACGAAGAGGCTTTGCCGTATTTCAAAAGCTCGGTCGACTCACGAAACGAGCGTTTTAGAACGTGAAATTCAAACTCGCGTAGGAAGCGGCGAAACCGGTGAACGTTGTTACGCAAGAAAGATAAATATTTGTCATCCTCTAAATTATCGTTGAAGAGACGCGAGGAGAGACTCGACGTCACGAACTCAATGAGCTCCCTTGAGCACACACGAGACGACATTAATCCACACACAAAAAATAATCATTCGTCAAAAGCACTTACAAAATGAACGAGAAGTCTCAAAATTCATCTTGAAAAAAGAAAGAAAAAAAAAAAGAAAAAAAGCGCCTATTTTTTGTTTAACTTTGATTTTAAATTGGAACGAGGACTTTTTTGTAAAGCCAATGGAGCAGCGCTAGCACTCACGGTAACTTAAGTTGTTCCCACGAGCGATATAAGACAGAGTTCGTTGGTTTCTCGCCCCGCGATAGCGATCGCCCCGATAAAGCAAACTAACAGGATCGCGGGCCTTTTTTCCTCTTCTTTTTATTTCTCTTTCCGGAAGATTTCCGGCCAGTCTGACCCCGTTCGTAACATTTAACCCTCGTAGAAACGACGATGGGGGATGGTTAAATGTTCTCGCTTGTTTTCAACCCCTCCGTTTGCCGGCAACCCTTATTTACTACTTTTCTTTTACTGCTATTTCTTTTACATCGTTTCCGTCTCTCTTCGAATTTCAAGATTGTCATGAAATTCGCTTTTCTCGCTTTTCTCATAATCGAAGCACGATATTGTTATAGACGTTTGTTTCTCTCTCTCCCTCTTTCTCTCCATCTCTCTGTTTTTCCCATTTGTGTGTTTTTTCCTTCTCGAGGATTTGTTTTTGAGCGTCGAAGCCGCTATTGTCGTTCACCAAACGACTCTCGGCGTCGACTACATGCATTTTATATTTATGTACACATATATATATATATATATGTATATATATTATAGCCATTGAGTACATAGTGGTGTTTATACGAGAGACAAAGATAGAACGAAAGAAAACGAAAGACAGCGAGGTAGTCGTAGAGAGGTTCGTTTTCTCGCAGCTTCCCAACATTGCCACGGAGCATTAAGCCTTTACGACTCTTTCATGTAATTGTCGAGCCCGTGAAGTTTTACGACCTCGACGAGGGCATATCGTCGAAAAGTGCTGCGAACTGGCGGCAGCGAGAAAATAGCAATGCGCCACAGTACCCTCCGTGTACGTATATATACGTACGGTAGAGGAATCGGTAAACGCAGACCAACCGCGTCGGTACTTCGTGTAAAGTGATTGCGCGAGTGAGCAGCGCCCAGCGAGGAAAGAAAGCCGGAGTCTTTCAGTAGCCTTCAAGATATATTTCCTTGTAAAGCTTTTTTTTCCATTTTATTTATTTCTTATCCTCTTTACTGCAAAACTTTATAATGGCGGCTTCCTGAAACACGAGAGAGAGAGAGAGAGAGAGAGAGAGGAACAATAGTGAATTATCGTTTTGTTACTCATTACTAGACGATCCTCGAAGTAAAATGATTATTTACAAAAAATCTTTTTTTACATTTCGTGAAAAATACACGATTTGTGTCGATTTTTTCGATGATTTTCAACATTTTTTTGGTAAATTGTCATACGCGATGGAGTTTAATTGTTTTTATTAGGAATTTATGAATCATCGGGTCTTCGGACATTTTCTATATATTAATTCTCATTAGTATGTAGGCTGCGATCGCGTCCCCCATACCTAGTCTATCATTAGGAGGCGCATGAACGCGCTCGGCCATATTGCACAGTATTCTCGAAGGGCGGCCAACGGTATCCCGGGACATATAGACACAGGGACGAGGGAGAGAAGGACGAGAGACAACAAGAAGGACGAGAGGTACAAGCAGATGAGAAATAGACGGGCCCGGCGGGAAGGGACGGGGGTTTTGATCGGGACAGCGGGTTGAAGCCTGGGTTATGCTCTGTTCTGTCTATATCGCCAGTATGTATGCTACGTCGACGGAGTTTATGCCCGATTATTCATGCATGGATCCGTAAGCTTTGTCGTGAACTGTTGGGATGTTCGGAGAAATTTCATCCAACTACGTACAATCCTTTGACTATAGATATTCATCGTCGTATATATATATATATAAACGTCTTTCATTGGCTCTCTCATCTATTCTGTGCGTTACACGATCAACACGTTTTAATCAGAAAAGAGAATAATCGTAATTGCCAAATTGATTAAAAATAATTCATAATTAAATTAGCAATAATAAACACTGATTTTTATAATTACCGAATCAATTAAATGATTATCGATAAAATTTATTTTCCTAAATATTGAGAATTTTTTTATTCGTTCAGCGTTTCATTAATTATTTCATTCGGTCTTTGATTAATTATTCCACCCGACCAACGGTAATTAATGACCGCGATTTTGAGAAACATATTTGTATTCGATGCGAGGACGATAATGTTTGGAATTGTAGGAAACTTTCTAAGGGCGTAAACTATCACTGGAGAAGTTTCTTTTTCTTTTTTGTTTCTTATCCGTAAACGATGCTCTCGATATCGTATAATATATCGAGTTGAAAATCGGAGAGCCGGTCACTTGGGAATGGCTCCTCTGCCTCGGATATATACCTATTCTTCGAGGCAAATCCTTCGACGAAGCGAGAAACTCGCTCGGCATCGAGTTAGTCGACGCCCCCGCGCGCAGTTCATTAATTAAAGACCAATTTACCTCGAGGTGTTAGATACGCGCTCCGGCGCGCCTTCGGGCACTGAGAGAGTCTGAGAGTTCCGGATTTCTCCGAGTTACTGGTGGAGCTCCCCTTTGCCTTCTCTCTCTCTGTATACCTATATATATATATATGTGTGTATATACAACGCGGTCCTCCTTTTTCTTCCCTCGACTCTTCTCTTTCTACATTCTCCCTCGCGTCCGTTCTCGTCTCGCGTTTCTACCCTTTAACTGCTGAAAGGAACAAACTTACTCGACTTCTCTCTCTCCCTTTCTCTCTTTCTCTCTCTCTCTCTCTCTCGTTCGTTCTCAGCCCCTTTCACGCTCGTCTCGGAAGCTGGCACTTTGTGCGCGGAATTATATCAACGCTTGCAACAGTTTTCAATTCACCTTTCAACGAATACACCGCCGCGAGTATAAACAATTATTTTTGTATTTTTCCTTCATCGTAGAATAATTAATTTTTTCTATTTATTCCCTTATTAAATTATAATTTTTGTTTATTTTTGTTTATTCTCGTACAAATTTTCTTTATACTTTGCCAGTGACGATTATAAAATTTGAATATTTCACTTTACAAAACGAATAATATAATAAGAATGCGAATAAAACAAATTCATATTTATTCAATTTACTGATATAAATTCATACGTCGTTAAAATTAATTCGCTGGTTATCGTCCGGTTCTCTAGATTTCTTTTCGCGACTGGATACGCGACAATTTTCTTTTCACGTCGAGGCTTTCGAGTAGCGTGTTAATATCCGTGTCCAGGCGTTATGTGTATTCAAATCGTTCGGGGGGGGGGGGGTTTGTTGTGTCGCGTTACGGTGTTAGGTGGCCGGTTATGTCTGAGAGCGTTAAAACGAACGCCTTCGGTCGGAACCTCGGCGCTCTCTTCTCGTTTCATATTTCTTCCTCTTCTTTTTCTTTTTTTTTTTGCTTCTTTACTTCGGCTTTCTTCTTCGTTGTGTTAGTTCTTTATTGTTTTTTTTTAATACTCTTCGGACTATGGTTCAGTGTGTCCGCGAATATATCGGCGTTGCGGCCACTTTACGAGTGTCATAAAGCCTCCCTCCCCGCCCCCCCATCCCCACGTCCCTCCTACCTCTTGAGCTCTCCGTTTACAATGGTCGTTGGGCCACACAACGACCGTACGGATAACGCGACTCGCCTGGACTACCGTGTGTTGCCGCTGTTGCTGATGGTATTCGGAACGCTCGTTAAAAAACGAAAAAAAAAAAAATCGAAAAAAAAATTCTCCTACCACGTTCACGCGAGACCGAAGCCACACGGTTTCTCTCGCTAAACCGCGATTTAGCCTCTCTCTCTCTCTCTCTCTCTCGCTCGCTCGCTTCCACTCTTGCTCCAACCTCAAGCGAATTCTTCTATTATTTCTTTTTCTTTTGCATTTTTTTTGTCTCGTTTGCTCTCGCCGAACGTTGCGGTTGACCGCATTTCGTTACCATCCCTCTTCTTAGCCAAGAATTCTCATTTTCATTTTTCCCCCTTCCCCTTCGCCTCGATTCTCATACTCGTTCCACACACGAAATTCCGAAAACGAGACGAACGACGAGAGAGAAAGAGAGATGTCGATACGTCGTTAAAATAATTAACACAAATAATATTACGATGTAATATTTGTCAGTTCGACGCGCGCACGAGATTTATTTGTATTTGCATTTTTTATTGTTGTTATGCCTGTTGCACAAAATTTCGTTATTCCCCCGCATCGATGATTTTTCGTTCCATCGACGAGTAATCAATGTACCTACCCGCGCCCCTACCACCGCGTTCCACTTTTCGTCCCGATTTTTCTTTCCGCTTCGAGCGTGTCGTCTCTCTCTCTCTCTCTTTTTTTTCTCGTTCTCTATTCTGTCTTTCTTGCTCTCCCTTGCTCGCAATCGTGCTCAATTCTGTCCTCTCGATTGGACGCTGCAATTTCGTGACTCGATTGACCGATGACAAAGGGTCTATAAAATAGTCGCTCGCGAGATCGGTACAGGGGAAAAGAGGGAGTGGGGGGGAGGAGGTGCGTTCGGCATGCGGTGAGCTTTCAGCATGGCAGCCAAACGGTGTACGTGAGTGGCATGTGAAAATTGTATTTTCCTCTCATTATTCATTCGCTTGCGGGAGGCAACAAGGCAGCATCGTCAATCGGTCAGCGGCATTCGTCGGAGCGTGTGTCGCACGATACTAACGCATATATCTACATATACATAAACGCATACACATACATATATACATATATATATATATATACGCGCATGATGATGATCTCTCACAAAACACGGCCGGTATACACGAGAAACGTCAAAACACATCAATTCACGACACACACAGAAAATACGAAAAAACAAAAAACAAACAGAACGAGAACAAAAAAATAGAATTCAATACCCGAACATATAGTACACAGGACGCACACGAATATCCACGATGGCTCGCGCGTTCGTATGTCGCGTGGGCCAGGTTGAAGAACCGGTCCTCGTTTATTAATCCGTTCAATTATTCTTCTTATTTCAGTATTACGAGATGTCTTACGGGCTCAACGTCGAGATGCACAAACAGGTGAGTCTTTCGTTTCTGTCAATCTATCGTCGTGTCCTTTACGTGACAGCGTTTTACGATCGACTCGGAGTTTACGTAGCGAGAACTTTGCCACGACACGATAATCGTCGCATGACACTTATCGTTACTTGACGGTTATTTTACCGTTGTAATGACGGTTGTTTTACCGATATATGACGGTTATTTACTCGTTAGGAAAGGGTGGTTATTGTCCGCCGGTCATTTTACCATTACCTAACCGAGAGATACGAAACATCGATGGATGCTTAATCCGTAATCATCACTTGTCCCGATCACCCACACGATTATTTATTGTTATGTACGTAACAGATTATAATTTATCAATAATAGACAAAACAAAAGAAAACAAAAATTTACCATTAAATAACGATTATTTTAGATAACAGGAAAAATTTCAGGATTTACCCGTTGCAGGTTGATTATTGTCACTACCGTCCGATGGTTATTTTACCGTTAAATAACGATTATTTGAGATAAACGTCGTACGACGATCACGGTTAAAGTTTGAGGATCGTCGAAACGCATAATCGTAAAACGCGCGAGAAGTGGATCTTTATTGAGCGGAGGTTGTCTTACGCCAGCGGGTCTTGGCGAAATTAAAGGGATGATCCGGGGTAGATTATAGTGGTTTTCTCTGCAGGTTGTGTTTCATCCTCGCTCGTTCCGGTCTCGAATCGTTGCCGCGCGCCGTTTTTCGCGAGAGGTACGCGGCTATTGAATAAATATGTAAACAAGGTGATAACATGCAAATAGCCAAGAGACGGGGTCTTAATTTGGGCGGGTATCCACGTGGCTACGAGGAGAGAAGCGAGCGAAAGTTCGAAGGGGGCGGATGGGAGAGAAGAGAGGAGGATTCATTTCTCAACCAAGCCCGGAGCGTGTCGTTCGCCAGACGCGAGAATCGGTAAACCGTGTCGTACTCGCGGGTTTCGGTATTAACGACGAGGGAGCCAAGGGTTAAAGTCTCTTCTAACCCTCTTTAATACATCCCTGTGGCAAAAACATTGGGGAGCAGGGAGTTTGTTAATGCAATTGTGTATAACGATGATAAGAGGGTGGGTGCGCGCGCGTTCGCGTGACGAAAAGTATCATAAATTGATTCTTAATCCTCCTTCCCCTTTTGTTTATTATTCAAATTAATTGTGCGAGAGAACGATAGAACGATAACGAAACAAATAAGGGCGCCAGGAGGGTGAACAAGAAATAACAAGGGAAAAAAAACAAGGGTGCAATTAAGTTCCGTGGGTTTTTGTTTCGTTTAGGTTCGCTTTTTTTTTCGTCTCGCACCCCTTCGCTCGAGCGAAAGGTCTCGCTTCATCATCCGTCACCTCCGTTTTATCTTAACCCACCCAACTGCCTTTTTCTTTCTTGCTTCGCGCTCGTTTCTCTTCTTTTATTTTTTTGTTTTATCCTCGCGATCGATCCTGCGAGGGACGACGATCACGAGCGACGCGACGCGACAAGGGTCACGACGTTGAATCTAACGGAATAATTTGAGGGCTTAGTTACTCGGTAGATAGGGGTTGATAAAATAACGCGAAACAAAAAATTGCGAGAGCGTTCGAGGGTCTCTCTGGATGAGAAATAGAATCGGACGGGAGAAGATTGTGAGAGAAGGATACGGTGGAGTGAGAAAAAAGAAGTCTTTCCTTCTGGGGGTCGAGACGATTTCTAGTGGCTAGAAAGACAAAAAGAGAGAGAAAGAGAGAGAGAGACTGTGGGAGCAAGACTGTGAGCGAAGAGAATAAAAGGGATTGAAGGGTCGAGAGAGCAAAGAGAAAAGAGGCCAGAGAGCGAAGAAAGCGAACGAGTTGTGCGAGACCTTTCTCTCTCTCTCTCTCTCTACCTCCCTCCCTCCCTCCCTCTCTCTATCCACTAGATGGGCTTGGGAAACGTCCTCGCTTTCCAAGAGCAAATTATAGAATATGGGCACTGAGTCTTGGCCCCACCGGGGAATTCAAGGGGATAAATAGCTCTGGCTCTTTCACTCTGCTTTTTTTTCTTTTTTTATTTTTACTCTTTTCTCTTACCCCGTCGTGCCCTTACCGTTTCTCTCGTTCGTTCTACGCGAAACTCGTTCTTCTTTTCAACAGACTTTAACTCCTTTATATATATACATATATATATATTGCAATTTCAAAGAGCTTTGCTCTTCTCCCTCTTTATGCCTCTCTCCCTTCCTCTCTCTCTCTCTCTCACTCCCTCTGTCCTCTCTCTATTTTCCTCATTCTTCCCTCGCCTCGTCCTTCTCTTCCGCTTTTTGTCCCTCTTCATCTCGGCTTCCGACTGGAAGCACGGCTCGACTACTATTCGCCGACGTGCCGGGAATAATGTTCGCGTTTATTGAATATTTAGAACCGCTCCCACCCCTCTTCATCGTTCTTTCACACACACATACATATACACATACACACGTTCATATATACATCAGAAGAGAATTCCGAAGCGAGGACTCTCTTCCCCTTTGGAATTTTTTTCCGGTCGAACGGGGACCGCGCTTCAATCCCCTCTCTGTCTCTTTCTCTCTCTCTCTGTGTGTGATATGCGCGAGTGTGTGTGTTGCTTCAAATCGTAAATCCGGCACGGTGGCTGCAGAGTGTCTCTGTGTGCCGGGTGTGAGATTGAGGGTGCTTTTCGAAGGGAAAGAAAGAGAGCAAAAGAAAAAGCTGTGAAAAAAAAGTGGCGGAAGGACTTTGCGATGAGAATTTCTCGCTGCCGATTCATAAATTAGTCAACGATATACATCGAGCTTTCGTATACATATATTTCGTACGTGATCGTCGGAAATGGCCGGAGGATTTGGTTTTTTCGCCCTATCGATTCCGCCTCACCCGCTGAATAAATTCTCGTCGAAGAGACGCCCGAGTGTTTTTCGTATTCTTCGCAAAATACTCGAAATACGTATTCGGATAAATATAATCCGATTATCGTCGCTTCGAAACGAGATTGAGGAATTTCGTTATCGCCTTTTTCGTTTCCGACTTTCAGCGATGTACGAATTCTCAGCCACCGTAATAATCTCGTATTAGATACCCTTGTTTACGTGCGTTTCTTTTCCTTTCACGGTACATTAAACGTCGAAAAAATACGTGCGAAACGTGAACTGGGATAAAGAAAAGTAAACAAAAAAACGGTACACGAAGATAAAACAAGTAATAATTCCGAGTTCCTGTAGATAAAAAAAACCCGATGAATTCTCGATACGATGTTATTGTAAAACTGTATTAAAAAAAAAGCAATAGCTTTTCATTTTTTATGTTTCGGTCTATCGAAAACAAGAAATAAACGAATTTGTTTTAATGTCCATTATAAAAGAGGTGGAGTGGTGGGATATCGCGCGATCGTGCAGTTGCGATAAATCTTTATTACGAATGTCGAACACGCAAAATGCTCGAGCATACTTTACAAGCCTCTCGGCACAGTTGTTCAACCGCTAGAGAGTCAGAATCAACGAGAGAGAGAGAGAGATGTGCTTAATAACGGTATTCCCGGGTGCGTGTGGTACACACTCTGCCGAGTTTTCGCCGCTGCGGGTGAATATATATATATATATATATAGAGAGAGAGAGAGAGAGAGAGAGAGAGAGACGAAGCTACTACCGTGCTCTATGCGCTGTGGGGTGTGTAGCATAAATGTTTGGTAAAGCGCGGGGCCATATAGCACCTCGCGTAAACGCGAAACACCGGGGCGTGTACTCGGCCCCGGGAACCACCCACCCGTTCCCGGAAGTAATTAACGAGAACATAACGAGAGTGGCGAGTAATAGAGGGAAAAGCACGCGAGAGCGAGAGAGACGATAGGACGGAAAATAGTACCGGCGTACACATACACAAGCAGTGATTGAAAAGAATGCATACCACGAGCTCGCCTGCGGCCAGAAAATGGGGTGAGCTCTTGGGGGAAGAGTTTGGGTAGCAAGGGAGTGGAGGATGAAGGAAGGAAGGAGGGTAGAGCAGGGGTCAAAATGTTGTTAAAATACCGTCGAACGTTGAGCAGGCGTTTCTGGTACGAGAGTTTTCAGAATTTAACAGCAGGCGGAAAAAACAGAGTCGCGCCGAAATGTTTTATATCATCCCCGTTTTTCGATGAATATCTATATTTTCTCCGTCGATATACGTATATACGCGTATATTGGCAACGAGAAAAAAAAAACAAAAAAACAAAAATATAAAACAAAACAAAAACAGGAAAAAAAAAGTAAGCGTACGGATATGCGTAAATCGTTTGCCGATTTGTGCGGGCTTGTATTACTTTTGTTACGCGTATATATAGGTATAGTGAACGTAATATATATATACGCACGTGCGTAAATTGCGTACATGCGATTCGTGCTGAAATACAGATATATATATATACATGTAGTTACGGAGGTGGTCAAGCACGGTTGGGTATCGCGAGGTATGGGTCCGGAAAATTCACGCATGAAAAATATCGTCATCCACCGCGAATGATTCGATTTTGTTGTTTTGCAATCGATTCAGGGTAGAATGGGGAATGAGGGTGGTAGATACTTCATCCCCTTCGACCGAACGAATTTTCCTATATTTATACGTATACGTGTGTGTATGTGTGTGTGTGTGTGTTTGCGTGTGTGTGTGTATGTATGAAGTATAGCCCCGACTCTCTTTCTACCAATTTCATCCGTCCTTTCTCATTTTCTCTCGTATACTCTCCCCGTGTGTATGCTCACTGCACACCCCTGAGCGAAACGAACGTGTTTTTTTTTTCATCCCCTTTCCAACCCTCCCTTGGTGCTCTTCTACGCTCCACTTTGCGATTCGTTCTCCACTCTATCGCTATCGTCCGTTCTTTTCCGTCTCGCTTGTTTTTTTTTTTTTTTTTTTTTTTTTCGGGCGCACTCAAACCTCCCAACCCCCTCTACCGACCTCCCTCCACCGCTCACCCCGTAGCCACTCATTATTCATTTACCGCTTTAACGAGCTTGGCTGAAAAATAAAGGGTGAAAAAAAAGGATATAGCGAGGTTCGACTATCGAGGATCGATAGTATCGAATCCCTGTGAGAGCTTTGACCCCTCGGGACATCGGCGAAAATCGCTCGAGAGCGCTTTTTTTTTTTTTTTTCTTTCTGCACACGGGCGTAATGCATATTTTATATGTTTTATCGGGATATCGGTTCGCGTTTGTGTTATAGGTACGTATAGTTTTTTTTAGGTATTCGGTTGAAAATCATCGAGTGCACTCGTGGGTGGGGCGGGAGGGGGAGGGGGCAGCGACCATTGAAAAATGCGATAACGATTGAAATACGACTTGTATTATTATTTTATTTTGTTCATTTCGAATCACAGGGGTTGATAGGCGATGATAATTTTTGATAAAACATCCCCCTTCGCGATCAAGTGACGCGAATTATTCTCGTTTTGAAGTCGAGCGCGTTAAATAATAATTACAAAACGAAAAAATCTAAAAAACTAACGTCGAGTAAAATCGATCGCGTATCGTTTTTTTTTTGTTTTTTTTCGGACTCTTCGAGTTTTTCACGTCCCTCTTGCTTGTTTTTTTGTACGCTTCCTCTCTTTTATTATTCCGTATGCAGGTAGCGGCCGATTTGCTCAACGAGTGCGGGGGTGGCTTGTGGATCGAGGGCCGAAAAACGGGGGAGAACGAGAGAACGTCGAGTGTGCTGTGGCGACAGAGGAAACGGCAGAGGGGGACGAGGGGTTTATAGGGGTAGCAACGGAATCAGGGACTGAATAAAGATGGAAAGAGAATTGGCGAGAGAACGAGATGAAACGAACGAGGTAGAAAGATAAAAAGAGAAAGAGAGAAAAAACACACACGCCCCCGCAGACACACACAGACACACGCGCACGAACAACGGGGTTGGAGAAAAAGGCGCGGTTTGGGTTAGCGTGCGGTTCAAGAGGAACGGTTGAAAAAATATATATATGTATAGTTATGCGACGAGGAACGGTGGATGGACCAGCCGGGGGAATAGATAGAAAAACGTATAGGGAAAGGTCGATATCTGAAAAATCGAGTTTAACCTGCTCTATTTCTTTTTTTTTTTTCTATAAAGATATATGTCTATATTGGAATCAGGGTTGTCTCTCCTCTCGTTCGTCTACCACCCCCCTTTTTTCTGTCTCTCTCTCTCTCTCTCTCTGCTCGTTCGCAATGCTGCATTCTACGTCTATACGTTTTCTTTTTTTTTTTTCTACATCTACCCATCCCCCTCTTTCGATCCGTCAAGGATCGTTTGGTACCAAAGCGTAGGTAGAAAGAATCGTTCGATAACCCGCGACCGATGAAATATCAATTCCGGCAGGTAAAATAGCCCTACTCCTCATGAATATCTTACTCGAAAATTCTCGCAGTCGTTCGATCTTTCTTAGAGCCCTTAAAAAACAAAAATATAAAATTATTACGATACGCGTTATGAACTTTAGCGTTCGATCGTTAATTCACGACATAACGTTCGAAAGTCGATCGTCACTTTTATTTTACATATCCGACGACTCTATCGTCGTGGCGTTTTTTTTTTGTACTTCTTTACTTTTCTCATTTTTTCCTATCGTTAAATGCCGTCGAGTTTTTTTTTAGAATCTTCTACGAGGCATTACGTATACGGGAAAAAAATGCGTAAGTACGAGAATTCGCGGTGTTAACCTCGTGCGATCTTTTTCTTCTCTCTCTCTCTCTCTCTTTTTTTTCCTCACGCGTATACATTTTCTCGTTCTCGCACCCTTCGCGACTGCACAACCACGCTCCGACCAGGACCACGAATCTCTCTTTCTCTCTCGGCCCTATACGGCTCTTTTATGGCCTTTAGGACTTTTACGAGTTCCCCTTTGCGGCCTGTTCTCTCCACTCTTCCTGTTTTTCGCACTTTATCTTTATATATATATATGTATATATATATGTGTGTGTGTATCATACGTATATATGTAGGACGTCGTTTTTACCGCGCCCCACTTTACTCCGTCGAGCACTCAATTTTTTCGCTACCTCCCCCCACTCCCCCTCCATTGTACTTCATCGCTCCTATTTCTTCGATCTTTTCTCAACGTTTTCCCTCAACTCTTCGCAACTTACTTCGCCTCCCGAATTTCGCTTTTTTTTTTTTTTTTTATCACCAGCCTTCGCCGCTAATATCTTTTTCTTCCGCCTGGGTTAACCCGACTTGGCGTTTTTTGTTCTCCTCGTAAAATGGCCGTAAGAAAAATCCACCGTTGACCCCGATCGTCAATCTTTGGTGAACCGAATTTTTCTTCATTTTCCCCCTTCACCCTCTTCTTTCGTTCTTATAAACGTTTCGAGCACAGGTCGTCGCACATTTTCGGGTTTCTTATTTTCGTAATGTTTTTTTCTTTCCTTTCTTTCTTTTTTTCTTTTCTTCGCACGGCACTTCGACGCGTTGACTTTTCATGGCTGTCGTCTTTTTTATCTTTCGATCTTTTCCTACGTGCCTCGTCGCGGACGCACGGGGGTTTTACTTTTACGCTCGTCGTACCGGGAAATGGTCGCGGGTAGTTTCTTTTTTTTTTTTTTTGCTTTTATTTTATTTTTATTTTATCGATGCGCACACTTCCGCACGTTATGTTACGGCTATCAACGTTGCCTGTCCTACGAGAACGAGAACGCGAGAACTAAGTGCGGAAAGAAGAGACCGCGCGAGGGGTCGATCGTGACACGCGGGCGCGCACCGCCGTCACCGCGCGACGGTGGCCACCCTTGCCGCGGTCGTTAAGAGCTCGTCAGACCCCTCGTCGTCTCGTTCGCGTATCACGTACGTGAACACGTAAAACAAAAAAGAAACAAAGAAACGACGACGTTTCGCGATGGAAGGGTGGCGATCGGGCCGAGAAGGGTGAGTTTCGGAGGAAAAAGAAATGGGCTTTTCAACGACCTCGCGCCCCACTGTTCGAGTATAAGGTACATTGAAAAGGAGGGAAAACGAGCGCTTTCTCGCGCGAACTCGTAAAAAGAAAAAAACCACCAACCCCCGCCTGAAACGAAAAGACGGAAAAAGTTTTCTCCCGAAATGGGAAAGTGGATAATGAAAAAAAAAAAAAAAAAAAAAAAACGTAACCGCGAAGAAAGTGATATATCGATGTTGGAGGAAAAGATTGTTAGAGGAACGGGCAAATTTTTGTTGTTTTCATAACGTTTATTTTACCCGTCGGGAGGGAGAATTCCACGGGGAATATTTTTCATCCCTCCGGGTCATTGGGAAAAGAACAAAAAAAACACCCACACACACAAAAAGAAAGTAAATAAAATCGAGACACGGACGAAAACTCAACCCTCGACGAACAGTTTCGAGGCTAATTTGCGTGTTGCGAAAACCTACCCTCTCGCTGTAACGCGCGCTGATATCCCCCCTCTCACGCTTGCCCATCGTCGGCGACTGCTACAACGTTGGTGTACGTATTACCGACCATAGTCTCGCTATTAGATACATATCCATCCACCCCCCACCCCCTTCCCCCGGACCATGACCAGGGGTAGCACCATTGTGCGAGAAACTGAGGAAACTGTGTAAAGGGCTAGAGGGGGTGAGATAAACTCGGTGGCGACGGCGTCGTTTCTATCCCCAACGCTCCCGCAGCATCCCTCACCCCTCGTCTCTTCTCTCCTTCATCCCTTTACGCCTTGTTATACGCGACTGCTGAACGCCTCCGTTAATTACGAAGGCTCGTACATTAAGTGAGTCTCCTATCTATCTCTCTCTCTCTCTCTCTCTCTCTGTCTCTTCCTCTTCTTACTTCCAGCCACTCCCCGGACGCGTCGACTCGTTTAAATTATTACAAAGTTCCAACGTGCCGCAAAATCATCCCCTTCCTTCTCGACGTCTCACACCGCGACGGTCTTTTCTTCTCGTTACTCGAGATAAAGATTAGCTAGCTACCATATACTTATACGCGATGTCACCATCGTAAAAATACTGTTCTTTGTTACTCGTCGCTCGTATTTTCTCCGTTATTCACGAAGTATGAGAGTCGAGATTTTTTTCGACGATGTTTTATAGTACTTATAGTTGAAATAAAATAAAGGTTAATTTGTTCGAAAAATAAGAATGGAGAAATTTTGATAGGGATAGTTTCATTGTTCTCTCGTGTGCGATTAACAGTCGTGAATCAAATTAGCCGAATCATTGAACGCTCTCGAGAGACGAGGGTATAGAAACGTTAATATACGTATATACATATAGTAAGTACGTATCGAGCTAGCTCAATACATACGCCCATACACTCGCGTATATAACAGTGTAGAGTCTCTTGCGGTAAAGCAAACTGTCACTCTCGGAGGGTGCTCGACAGGCGTTGGCAGGGATCGGCTCTCTGGTCGAACCTCACGCGGGCTGGCCAATAATTGCTCGACAGTAGCGAGACAGAGAGAGAGAGAGACAGAGAGAGAGAGAGAGAGAGAGAGAGAGAGAGAGTAGCCAGCAGCAGGTAGATCACACACGTGGCCGCGGGCATTGCCTTACCGTTGCCCACTATATTCGAATATCCATAGATATAGGGTATGGCCCGAGGGGTGAAACGGCGAAACGGTGAAGGGAAAGAGAAGCACGACAAGCGAGAGAGCCAGAGAGAGAGAGAGAGAGAGAGAGAGAGAGAGAGAGAGAGAGAGAGAAGGGTATAGATAGGAGCCGGCAAGTCCGATAATGTTTAGCGCAATCAGCGATAATGGCGGTCTATGGCGCGTTTAATCAAGGCAGTAGCCCGTTGCGGCTTGTGGTTCGAGGTACTCTCTATCTCTCTTCCTCTCTCCTGGTGTAGAGAAGGGGGTAGGATGGTTGGTTCGCTGGTTGGATCTCTGCAAAGGAGAAAGGGGTTGGATCGGTGGTGAGATAGAGGGAGAGGAAGCAAGAACGCCAGAAAGGGGCGAGGGAGAGTTTGAGGGAAGAGAGTTGCCTGGAGGGTTGGAGAGATGGGGTGGTAAGAGAAGCCAGTGAGGATGTGCCAGAGAGCGAATAGTGGGATAAGAGCCAGAGAGAGTGAGAGAGAGGGGGTGCGTCGGAGGTCGGAGGATATATCAGGTGGGCTTAGTGGTCGCGGTGCTAGCCTCGCATCGCCTCAACCAGAGAGTGGCCACTGGCCCGAGCAGCCAGAGACCACATCCTCGGCACACTCGAGCGTCCGAAAGGAGGGGGGAGGGGGTGATAGGGGGTTTATGTAGTCGGGAGGGAATGGCGCTCTGGGCAAGGCAGTAGCCGCTCACCACTACACTCCCAACTTCGACCGATGCCAGAGACCCTCGCACCCTCTTTACCCTCACCGTACATGCAACCTTCCCGGTGTGCCTTGTGCACGAGATTCGTCCGCTAACCACCCTTATGGACGCGTCTCTCTGTAACGCCTGTTGGTCGGCGTATCCGTGTACGTACCACATTACGTACACGACTATCTACTTTCTTCGACGCGCTCACGGTCAGTCTGGTCGTGTTTTCTGTGTATGCGTCTGCGTATCTCTCTCTCTCTCTCTCTCTCTCTGTTCGCGTCAGTCTTTCATCCCCGGCGTGTTTCTCAGTGACGCCTGCAAAGGAACTTCCTCCGCATATGTATTCACGGATATTCCCACCGCGGATAAATCCACCGTGAAAACGGATGCGAGCTTCATCCATCATGGACGATTTAAGAGGGAACTTTGCGCGTTTCTCCGATTAGCGGTTTCGTTTGCTCCACGTAGGAACTAACATCTCGAGTTTTACGAACGGGATGATTATATTAACGTTTGCGTTAATTAGTAATTTTCATAAAAACCGAGTCGATCGTTGGAAAATATTGTTGCGAGCGATGGACTCTTTTTCATCCCCGTTGATCCAGACATGACGAACTACCCCTAGGACAAGTAGGATTTCTATAACTATAATGGATACGACGCTATCGCCTCGTGTTAATAGCCAGCATTCGAGCTACCATCCCCATTATTAGCGGCTACGAGAATAGCTAGTCGTCGGGTACTCTCCCTCTCTCTCTCTCTCGCACACATGCGCTATAGCTAGAGAGAATCGAGAACCAGCCGTGCCCAACAGACACCGGAGTTAGCCGAGTTAGGGGTTGGTGATTGGTCTACACGCCTCGACTGCCCTCGCTTATACAGGCATACGGGGACGATCGCCAACCGCATCGATGCACTGTTACCAAGCCTCCTTCTCAAGCCCCATTCCATCCTCCCCCTCACGAGGACCAGGGGTGTTCGAACTATCGCGCGCTTCCCACACACGGAAGCGAATCTCCTCTGCGTCTAATATCCTAGAGTACCGCGCTAATTCGTTGACCCCTAACTAACCGAGCGACGCGAGATAATCGATCATCACTCGGTTCGTGTGCCGAGCGTCGGGACCTTTGGCTTCCTGTGCCGCTGCTGTGTTCAACTCCACCTGTCGTTATACGTATATATCTATATAACCCTATGTCTTCCATATACGTATATATATATAACAGTCGTATAACACGCCCCCTACGTCGACGCGAGACTCTCGCTCAACGCCATGTATACAGACCACCTAAACCCTCAGACCTCTCCTCCTTCCATCTTCTCCTCCTCCTCCTATTTCTCATCCTCCTACGACCAACCAACAGAATTTACTGCCTTGGATATATATATATATATATATATATATATGCGCCTAGATGATGGTCTTAATGTAGATACATCTACGTAGTTTCGATCACGCTGCCGACTATACGAGCTATTCAGATTCCTACACAACTGATGAACACGTATAGCACGTCTCTCAACCCTCCCTTTCTCTCTCTCTCTCTCTCTCCCTTCCTCCTTCCCTATCTCGTGCGGTAGCTATACGCGTTTACCGGGATATATATCGCGATCAATGTTCTACAATGTTCGTACCTGTAGAATCCCCCGGCGCACAATCGTAATCCCTTCTCGTATACATCGGTTTATTGGAGCATCAGCTTAAATAACAATCCGTCCCGATGTTTCCGCGTATTACACTCTTCTATCCTCCCTCGCATTCCTCCCTCTCTCTCTCTCTCTCTCTCTCTCTCTCCGTCTCTACGGAATTGTATCTACCGATCAATGTTTCGAGCATTGTTATATTTGTACGGGGTGGTTATGTACCAATCCTGCACCCTTCGGTATGTATCCGCTTCTTCTACCACCCCTTCTCCTTCTTCTTCTTCTCCGCAGGGTTGGACGGGTTTATACCGACTTTATCAACGTTATTCCATAGCTATATCGGATATGGTATGTCTCTCGGTACGTCCGTGTCCACATTCGTACTTGTGTACGAGCATCGAGAGGTCGAGCTTTCGTACGTAGTACCAGTCTCTCTCTTCCTTCGGGCTCGCTTCTATGCCCTCGCGAAGAGAGACAGACAGAGAGAGAGAGAGACTCGAGTGCTGACGCGGCACTCCGAAGTTCAAACATCCAAACATCCCCCGATCTTTCACCGTCTGTTCGTGGTACGGTAATTCCTATCTCCCCACTCGCACCCTCAAACTTCGTGCCCTCCCCCCTCGCTCCTTCTTCGTGGGCCACTCGAGGACCACTTATCCACCACCGCACACCAACTATCTCTCTACCGGGCGGTTCTCTGGTTTCTACGCTCGCCACGACCGCTGCCTGTGCTACCACTACTACTTCTATTATCCAACCCCCTACCCACCCTCGCTCTCTCTCTCGCTCTCTCTCTCTACCATCCACGATTTACTCTCTCCGTTTCCTCCCTTATACCATTATACTACAGTGTAACCCGACGAGTTTCACGTTCCCTGAGCTTTATTTCGCCGCACCACCACTGTGACTCGATTCTCGTTACCACGGGCATTTTCAACCAACCCCCCGTACCATCTATGTCTATCTTGCTCTCTCGCCTCTTTCTCGTTCGCTCGGGGATGAGAATCGCCACGAACGGAACCGAATTTCGCGTACCTCTATCGATGCAATAACAGCCAGATCTGCTGCTGCAACGCTATCCCAAAGCCCTGTTTTCAACCCCTCTCGAAAGCTCCCTTAAAACGAGAAGGAGGAAGTCCCTCGTGGCCACTCGAACCTTCGCCTCTCCTATCTTTCTACCCTTTCTCTCGTTCACCGTTTCAACGTTATATCCCGCACATACCTACTAGTCGCTCTCGCAATTTCAGTGCGGTCCCGGATCGAGCTTTCCCTCGCTTAAGGGCGCATTCTTATAATAGTAATGGCGTTCCATCGTCTCGATCGCCTATATTATCTCTAAACGCCGATCTCATCGAGCTACTCCCCGTTTTCGCTTGTACTCGATTCTTTCAGATTTATACAGAATATTTTCCTCGGCAAACCATGAATAATAATTATTGATTATTTTTCCATTAATACGTACGGAAAATTTTCCAACGACGTTGTATCACGAGAGATTTCACCGGACGGTCGATATCGTTTTTCAACATCGAGAACCGATCGATCCTATCGGAACTTTGAAACGAAGTAATTTTCATCACGTAGCGACATATCGCGTTGTTATTCGATTCAAACGATCATAACAAGCAGATTAAAATCGTCTTACGTCCCCGCCGTTAATCTACGCTCTTTAACGTCGTTATCCCGAGATTATTTGCATCTTGATAACAAAAAAAACGACGTAAGAAACCCGAGATACGACGAGCGCCTCGTGCCAAATGACGACTTTGATCGCGTTATAAATAAAGCTCCTGATGTATCTATTTATACCTCGTGGCCTGTAAAATCTCAATGGGAAAATATGATGCAATGATTCTGCGTATCACTCTCTCTCTTTCCCGCTACAAAACATAAACATACGTGCTCGACCTCGCTTGCACGAGCGAGCGATAAACTTTTATATCCAATTTTTTTGATGAAATGTTTCAGAGATAAGAAACCTGAAAAAAGGTCGGGGGGGGGGGGGGAGGAAAAAAAAGCAGTAATGTATTTTTCCCTCCTCAATTTGCTCAGAATCCCATATCTTTCCTGACACTGTCGACTGGCCTGTTCTTCTTTTTTCCGTTCGCTTCCTCGAGCTGAGAACGTGAAGGAAAAGAGTCCGGGGAGGACGGGGGTGGGGGAGGGGCGTCTGGTGCGAGGATACGCGTTTTCCCTCCCGTACGAACGACGACGAGGATTCGAGGCAGCCACGGGGGAGGAGTATTGGATTATCGGGGTATCGACGGTCCTAGGGTTGCCGCCTGCTACCGCTGCACCCTGGGATGAAAGGAGGGTTGAAAAAAAAAAAAAAAAAACCTCGTCAGAGAGTGCGAGAGGGTCGGAACTCGTTGGGTGGGGATGTCGCTCATTCCCTGCTCTATCCACCCCATTTCATGCCACGTTCCTCCCGTTCTCCTCTCCACCAAAGAGCCACACACCAACGACCAAGGCATTCGGGTTCGCGTCACCGTTTTACAGAGCGAAGAATTTTATCGGCGCGCGTATAACCCTGTCTCCCTCTTCCTCTCTCTCTCTCTCTCTCACTCTCTCTCTCTCTCTGTCTATCGTTATCACACACATATACGTACCAGTCGCTTTACATTTTCATGCCACGCCTTCCTCCACTCGCCGAGTTTCCCTTTGCGCATTCTCGCTTTTTCCGCGATGCTCAAACACCCTCTCTCGTACCTTCTCGTCTTTTTCATCCCCCAACCCCCTTCTCTATACCGCATCCTATATATGAATAATTCTTTTTTCCCCATCCCCTCGCCATCCCTCGTACACGTACACGTCTCCATTAAACGTGTGTTATATATTTGTTGGAAAGTGCAACGATGCGTGTGGATTTGTCGTGTTTACGGCGTACGCAAGGTCGGTACACACAGAGACGCTTTCCTTTCCACGCGAATCCATTGACTATGTATACTAGTTTTGTACACATATATAGATATGACACATATACATAGTATATAGTTTGCATATATTGCCTCGCAACATGGCGTACTTTACATATGTACGATACGAGCCACGGTAGAGAGATACAAATGTACACGGGAGTACAACACGCTCGAGTGCACCGCCGAGTAGGTACGGTGTGCGGCGAGAGAAAAGAAAAAGAGGGCACGACGAGCAGATGACGCGGTTGGTAAACGGGAGGATGGAAGGGGGGGGGGGGAGTAAACTCGAGGTCGGTGAAAAGAGCTTGCGGTTACGACCATGTAGTTCCCTCCGCTTTCTTCGTTTCTACGCGGAAAAACGTCTGTCCCGATTTTCGCTTCGACTCCCACACCACCCTCTTTATACACACACGTACCTACACGTCGTATACGTATTTAGGAAGACTGTTTTCCGACCGTGAGGGACGAAAGCTCCTTTCATCTTGTTTTTTTGTTCGCATCATTTTTCTCGCCTTTTTATTTACCAGCGACTTGGCAAATAATATACCTACCAACGACGACGCGTTCGTCTCGCGTCTCCTTTTTCATCCTACGATTTTATGCGGTCGTTTAATTTTATACTTTGGTCACTTTTTCTCGTTTGTTTTCCGAGTTGAGAAATATACGAGTTAATTTTTATTTATATTTATTTTTCGCACTATTGTTTTATAATTCGTGGTAAGTGAGAGGTAAAGTGTATTTGCCGGGAGAATTGGATATTTAATGGAGTAAATAAAATGGAAAACAAAAATACGTCGACTCGAAACACAGCTGGAGAGAGATAAGGGTGGTATATGTATATATTTATCAGTAGGGAAGATGGGTAGCGAGGGAAAGTGAACGAAGCGACGGAGGACGAAAGGGATGAAAAATAAAACGAAAATTTCGCTTCCGACGCTCGTCTGGTAGGAACGCGGGGGGTGTGCAAGATCTCCGGATTCGTTCGCGCACACCTCTATACCTACCCCATTCATTATTTTCCTGGTTACCTCTCTAACTGTCTCTCAATCTTTCTCTCTCTCTCTCTTACTTTCTCTCAGCCGGATAAAACTTCTCGGCAACGCAATTACGTCTCCAGCTGCTTCCCGCGCGGACTCACCCCCGCTCTCAATTTCGCTCCTTCTCCGCGCGTTTGCCTCTCGTTCTCTCAACGATCCGAACCCTTCGCCCACAATTTTACCTCATCCCCCGTACTACCATCGCGAATTTCTCTCACAACCCCCCCACCTCGCGATGTCTTTACCCTCTCTCGCTCTTCCTCTGCCCTCTCGGCCTTGCCAACTGCTTTACAGAAGTGCCTACTACACGTTCCTTCTTCGTTCTAAAACCTTCCCTTCTCAAGTCCCCTCTCCTCGCTTCTCGCCGCCATCTTTTATTCCTCTCATACCCATCGAATATCCCACAGGAAGGATGCTAACCCAATCTTGAACGAATTTTCCGTCTCTCTTCCTCCTCCTCCTCCTGGCTATATTCATCGCTTCCTATTTTGTACGACCATCCTCCCTCGTTCTCTCTCTCTCTCTCTCTCTCTCGCCCTCTCATCCTCTTTTGCGAATAACTCCGCTCCTTTTCGCGTACATTATAATTAGTGGCTTAATGACTACCACTCGGAGGGCGACGGGTAATTAAAACAACAACTCCCCTCTGTCCCCACCCTCTCTTCTCTCTCTCTCTCTCTCTTTCTCTTTCTCTCTCCTTCTCCCTCTTTCATCCTCGATCTCTCGTATTTTCTCGTTTCACCCTCGCTCGATCTCATTTATTTTACCTCACTCTCGGAGCTTTGCTCGCCCTCTTTCCTCATTTTCTTCGTCGCTTTTAATACATCCTGGATATATCTATACCTCGTTGCCAACACTATTTCACTCCCCCTTCCGGCATTTCGAGACTCGCTCGTTTTCTCTTTCTAAATTTCTCTCTTTCTCTCTCGTTTTCCAACCCCTGAATCACGACGTCACAAAGACTCGAGAAAGAGAGAGAGAGAGAGAGAGGGACGGAAACGTTGAGTAGGGAAAATGCTCGCCAAGAATTTCAGGGCGATATTTCAATTAGCCAAAGCCCGGAGAGAACGTCCTGGGGATCGAGTGTTCGGCCCTCCCCCTTCTCTTTCTTCTTCCTCCCTCGTTTAAATGGCAGTGAAAGGAAAACCCTACGGGCGAGCCCGAGAACACACCGGACGAATTACAGCGCCATTCGCAAAATCTTCTTGGTAGCCCACTTTTGGCATACAACACAGCGAGCTACGATATAATAGTCTACTTTATTATATCGCCTCTCGGCTCGCCTCGAGACAGTGCCAATTTAGCTCGCAACGCGAGTTACTGGATGACGATAAAAGCTTCTGGTAACGTTTCTGCGCCACGATATACTTAACCCCCTCTTCCATCTAATTCTCTTGTTTCGAGACTCGAATGGGAAAAGGTAATCGCGGCGTCCTCGATGTTTAATTAAAGCGTATTATACGCGAATAAAATAATAGAAGAGAAGACGCGATAGTTAAAAAATTCAATTTTCTTATCTCGTAATTCTCACGATAAATCGGTTGATTTTGTTAGTTTATTTTGTAAAAATGAAGGTAAATTTATCGGCTCGTCGTGGCTTCGTCGTCGATGCGCCAAATTCTCCATCTTCTCTTTTGATCTCTCGACCTCTTGCCCGCCTCACCCCGGTTAGAAACGATTTAGCCGAACGACGGAGAATGTTTTCGATTCCGTACGTTCCCGGGACGATTCCCATTGTGCCATTTACGAGATTGGCTCTCTTCTGTGGCGGTGGTTCCCTCTCGTCGGTTTGCGTTTGAAAGCTTGCCAGGAGCATAACAAACTCGCGTCGGTAGGTACGTAGGCAGCTGGAAGCCTGAGAGACACGAGAACCGAAAACCACCCTCCCTTGATCTCGCGTCTCCCCTTTTCCTCGATGATCGTTAGATAGCGCTCGATAATCAAAGGGCGACCCTTTTGATGTTCCAGACGGAGATAGCGAAGAGACTGAACGCTATTATAGGCCAGATCCTGCCGTTCCTGTCGCAGGATCATCATCAACAAATTGCCTCGGCCGTCGACAGAGCGAAGCAGGTCACGATGACGGAGCTCAATGGAATTATTGGGGTAAGTTCGTCTTTATTTTTTATTTGAAAAAAACAAACAAATAAAAATATATCTAAAATCGCGCAAAAATTGTCGATAATTTTTCATAAATTATGAAATTATAATTAAAAAAATCGATTATCGTACATAAATCCTCTCTTTTGCTCGAACGATCTCCAAGATTATCGAAGAAGAGTTGAGAATCGCTGATAAAATCGTGTGCGGTGTGAAAGCAAGAGTGAGGAGATGGAAAACGACGAAGATGGAGATGCACGGAGTTTAGATATCTAGCACGGTGAATAGCGATAGAGAGAGAGAGAGAGAGAGAGAGAGAGAGAGGACGAGGGCGAATGAGAAGCGAGGAACGGAAGCCGACGATGCACGCCCGGGGAATCCGAATGCGGACGGATGGATACGTTCTCTCTCCTTCCAACATTCAACTCGCTTCTTCTCATCCCCCATCTCTCCCATCTTCCTCTCGACCCCTCTGCGGATCCTCTCGCGAATCCCGAATCCTCCTCAATATTGCTCGAGCACTCAATTTCCTCCCTATTAAGCCGCCGGCTTCTCCGGGTCGCTCGACACAAACCTTCCCCCTTTCCAAGCCGTCCCCTCCTTCCACTCCTTCGCCTATTTCTCCGCATCGCTTTTCCGCCCTTCGCTTCCTCTCTCGACGAGCACAGCGTCCTCTATCCACCGTACCTCGCGAATCTTGGTTCACTCACACCCCGACTCGGTTTATCTCGTTCCAGCTTTCTCCTGTTTCTCGTTTCACTCTCACCCTCTCGAGCAAGATCCCATATATATATATAATTCCTTTTCACTATCCGCTTCTCGCTCGCGCCTATGAACTTCCTTCTTGTCTTCTTCCTGCTCGAGACAGGAAGAAGGAGAGCTTTTGCCCCCTCCCCCATCTCACGAGACTCCGTAGCTGCTTCTCTCCCTGAATCTTATCCCGAGAGTCTTCTCGCTCGGCTTCCACCGCCTCGGATGGGGCTTATAGTGTTATGGCGCGCGAGCACCGACTAATCAGCATTCCTCGCCCGGGCCCGCCGCTCTTGGTGGACGCACGCGACGGGTAGGAGGAAGGTGGGGGCAGGGGGTTAACTTTGCCATCTATGGAGCTTGCTCTTCCTCCCGTTCCATTCCTCTCACCCTCACTCCACCTACCTATCCTCCCTCTCTCTCTCTCTCTCTCTCTCTATCTCTCTCTCTCTCTCTTTCTCTCTCTTTCTCTTTCCCTCGTCGGCGTTGTCGCTACGTGCGCCAAATCCTTAGCAGGATCCCGAGAAACCAGGACCTCTTAACCCCGTCGGTCCTTTAAACCCCCGCCATTCTATCTCTCTATCTCTGCCGCGCGAGCTTTCTCCACCATCTTCAGACTCATCGTGTTCTATATATATATATATGTTTATATATATATATATACTCCACTACAACTACTTAAAGGAAGGGGGTATAGACGTTCGAAAGCCAAAAGGGTCTGTCGAATCCACTACTTATCCGATTCGCTTGAATAAAAAACACATTTTTTTCCTTCCCTTTTCCTATCAAGTGTTTTTCGTTCAACATTCGTGGTCAAAAATTGTATGAATTTTCGCGTGAACAGATTTTTTGTTCGGGGGAAACGACAATTTAAAAAAGATTCGTTGAAAGATCGTAGTCGACAAGAAGTTTTCGAGTCGCGGAAAAAAAATAATAATCCCGCGACCGTAATCGGCTCTTTTTTTGCTCCGTAAAAAAAAAAAAAAACTTTCGCGCAATCGCTCGACCAACGTCAGCGGAAATACGAGAATTTCCGGTCGTTCGGTCGAGCGAGCTACTGTCTCGCGTCTTATCCGTCTTCCCTCACGCTGAAAGAGTCTACTTCGAAAAAGAAATAAAAAAGAAACAAAAAAATAGCGACGATGATAATAAGCGAAAAACATAGCTCATCTTGTATAATCTCCTTGCTCGGTTAATGGGTAAATATCTTCATGAAAGTGTAATCGTGTTTATTATCTAGAGACATTATACGCCTTGTATAAGATACACACTCGCGCACACATTCGCTTCATTATATTTATACATATACGTGTAGCCGAGTAGAAGTGTGAGAGGATGCGAGAGAGAGAGAGAGAAGACGGAGAGAGCGAGTGGAGGAGACCGAAGCCAGGTTATTATATCGTTAAGCCATTTAATTAACTCGGCAAACTACTCGTCGGAATATTCGCCATCCTCGATCCACACCCGCGCGGTAGGGGGACGCCCTCGCTGCCTAACGAGTGTACACGAAGCCTCCGACACCCTCGGTCTGCTACAACCCCCTCCCCCTTCTACCGCTTTTCCACAGTCACCTCTCTCGTTGTCCCCTGACGCCCCTTAAAACCACCCTACGTACCGTATACGCGACCGAGGCGTAGAGGCAAAACCAAAAGCACCGTCACCTCTCTTCGCCTCACCCTATCCCCAACCCCTCGTTCCGTATGCCGGTACATACGCGAAATACACCGGGTTGAGACACAGTTTACGATTTGTCTGAGTAATCGACCGACCATCTATCTCTCTCTCTCTCTCTCTCTCTCTCTCTCTCTCTCTCTCTCTCTCTCTCTCTCTCTCTCTCTCTCTCTCTCTCTCTCTCTCTCTGTCTGTTTGGCTCGTTCGATAGCTCATTTTCCTCCTTTCCTCTTGATAATAAACGACGTGAAACACGGTTTATACACGCTTCCGCGCCGTGTAGTACTACCCTACCCACGTCGCAGTCGGCCATCTTTCTTCATGCAAATCTCATTTCCGGCTATTCACTGTCATGATTTTCACAATTTGAATAATCGATCGACGCGATCATCACCAAGACCGAATGAATTATTCAGCATCGTCGTAAACCACCCCACCACCCGCCGGGATGTGTCTCTCTTAATTGCGCAAACAATTCCGTCGCGATTTGTTGACGCAACCGAATGTGTTCGTACATTTCTTTTTTCTTTTTTTTTTACGTTCCTGAAATCAAATTTGTACCGGGCGTGGAATTTTTATGGAATAAAAAGCGTGTCTGGCCCGGATGGGTATTTGTAATATCGGATTCCGCGTTAGCACACCTCTCTTTCTCTCACTCTCGTTTTCTCCGTTCTACCCTCATGGGCATGGTTGAATTTTGACGATTTTTTTTTAACGTTCTACGCTACTCGACGAGGGTCGATTTATTTATTTATCAACAGCGGAAAGAGAGAGAGAGAGAGAGAGAGAGAGCAAGTAGATGTCGCCGGTTGTACGGAGGAACGTGCACACGTTCGGTAAATATGCATCGCTAACGAAGCTCTCTCTTTCTGTCCCGAATCTCATCGTGACGAGTGAAAAACCCTCCCTCGACAGGATTCTCGTCGAGGGTCGAGAAACTCGGCACGAATCAACCGTTTTTTGTTTGTTTGCAACCAAATTTATCCCATATCGCTCGTATTTAACCAAACGCAAGGGGAACGGGGAACGTAATCAACGACGCGAAAAGGGTGCGAACCGATCGTTTTGTTTTTTATTTCATATTTAATTTTTATCGAAACGATCGCATTTTCTTTTTCGATCCAGCAACAAAGACCGGATCTGCCGAGGCTGCTGCAACAGATGCACGCGCAGCAATTACCTCCAGGAGCTGCGATGGGTCCTCATCCAGGATTACCTGGATTACCAGGTCTCGGTCCTGGTGGTGGACTTCCGGTACCGACTTCAGCGTCGGCGCTCTTAGGGTTGGGACTACCACCGGGCGCTGGTTCGACACCGGGTGCCGGAGGTGCGCATCCCCTCTCGATGCTCGCAAAGCCGGAACTTCACAGAGGACAGCAGGACGACCTCAAGCCCAACGGTGGTGAGTCAAAAATATTCCACTTTTCCTTTTCTTTCTCCGTTATCTCGATAATGGTCGACAAATATTTTCACTCGTAAATTTGGACAAATTTACTTCGTATCAATCTCCATCAGATCGATGATCGAACGCTTTCCTCGTATCCACGCGAAAGCATTTTTTCTCCCCTTGTCCCGACGAATCAACTTCCCGTCGATATAAAAACAACAACATTAAGAAAATCTGCAATTTCATCCCAGGAAAAGTTTGGCCCCCAACACGATCCTCTTTCTCCTCGTCTCTTGGCATACCGGCAACTTCTCGAGCTCCGTCCCTCCTTTTAACGGAACAATTTGGGTGACGTTGTAGGCCATGAAAGAGCAATCGATCACGCCACACTATGGCCAATCTGTCGACGAAGTGGTCCAGCAAGTTTCAATTCGTCGTAGGAAAGAGGAGAGAAAGAACGAGTTTTGGGAGGATGGGAGAAACGAGAGAGGGAGTTTAGTTTGGCTTTCTCGTCGTAGGGTCGTCGTGAATCGCGTCGGGCTGAGAAGAGAGGAGGTCTTTTCTGCAACGTCGGCACGTTCTTCTGATTCCTCGTGGCATCCGGCGCACACACACGCACGCACATATATATACTATACACACACGCGTATACATACGGCTCTAGGCTAGCTTGAATGGCTGACTGGTCGACCCGGTGAAGCGCAGGGGCGGTCCGCACGACCGGCTTGTTCGGCGAATGTTTACTCGGCGTCTTCATCGTCAACCACCTTCTTCGTTCGATATCCGACCCTCTTCACAATCTCTCGCTCTCTGCCTCTCCCCTCTTTCCATCCTATCGTCTTCTCTTCTTTTCTTTTTCTTTTTACATCGTCATCCTTTTATTTTTTTTGCCATGTCTCGTCTCGCGTCGTGTCCGAGAATAAAATGAACGAGGCGTAAATCAAGACTCGAGTGTTATCGATGTAATATTATGGGATCGGTTTTAGAGTCCTTTAAAAAATCGGTCAATAATGGTACGTTGGTTGTCTTGACGATTAAATGTGATTTCGATTAAAACTCGTTCGATATAAAATATCTTGCCTACTGATTGTACAAAAATCAGCCCTTTGTAGATGGGTCTTACTCTCGAGTAATGCTGACAAAGTTACGGGACTTGAGTGAGAAGGGAGAAAGCAAGAAAGTGCCTACTTTTCTTGGATAGGGCAGCCTCCTCTGGTCTATCTTTCGCGCTCGACGTGCTGCAGTACTTCTATTCCTCTCTCTCTCTCTCTCTCTCTCGCTCTCCCTCTCTCTCGCGCCCGCCACTTCTCACGACCCTCTCTTGGGATTTTCGCCTCGTGTCCCTCTCTCGTCGCCCTTGGATTTAGCGTCTCTCTCTCTCTCTCTCTCTTCGACGTCTTTCTCGTTCTCGCTGTGTGCGAAGAGCACTCGTCGGCTCTTCTCCTCGACACGAGGGCCCTTCGCACTAGTCCCCTTTCTCGTTTTCTCGGTATACTCTGTCCCTCTTTCTCTCTCTCTCTCTCTCTCTCTCTCTCTCTCACCCCCTCTTTCATCTTTAACCCTTCCGTGCGGCGTTCAAGAGTCCTGCAGCTGCTTCACTCGCGTACCCCTTTGCACACCTTCCTTCCCTCTTATTCCACCTCCCGCCTCCCTTCTCGTACACCCCACTACATTCTCAACAACGACTTCTTTCTGCTTCTTTCGCAATCTCTCTCTCTCGCTCTTTCTCAATTTTTTTTCTCTCTCTCTCTCTCTTTTTGCTAAACTTTGTTATTCCACCGGCGTTCTTGACCCACACGAAAGTCTCTTCGTCTGTACACCTTCACCTCCAACACCAGAGACCAGAAACGTTTTCGATTCGTGGCCTACGTGCCAGCATTGCCGAGAAACTTTTTCCAAACCCCCTTTAACATCTCACCCTTCTGCGATATCGCGTATTTACCCCCCACGCCCACTCGAAAAGTGGAATCAGCGATTTCCGGTTTGTCGAGAAGCGAATCAGTGTTTGTCAGAAATGAAAAAAAGATGCTGAATCCAATTTTTTCTTTCTTTGCCGGAGATAAAAATTCATAGAGGCGGAAGAATTTAACAATTCGAAGGAAATACGACGATCAAAGATAGACAATTTTTCTTAATTTTCTTTTTATTATTATTTTTGTTTTTAATATAAATCGGAAATTCTCAGAATGACGATAAAGAATTATCGTAAACTTGTTCCTCTTGCCCTTTCGTTATATCTTTCGTACATATCTATTATCCAGAAGCTTGTCACTTATTGTCGAAAATCTTCTCGTGGCCGTTCAAACCCCACCCTCCACAGTTTCCACGAAACGACCTCTTAACGTTTTAGTACGGCGAGGTAAAGAGACTGGGAGGATCATGCTCGTTCTTCCGTGCTGTCCGTTTACGAGTATACCGAGAGACCACGAGAGAAAGAGAGAGAGAGAGAGAGGGCAAGAAAGAAACAAAAGACAAGAAGACAGGAGTAGGGAGGAACGAGAACGATAAATGAAGAGTCGAGTGAGCACGAGAAGGGAATGGTCTTCCCCTTGGCTCCTCGTGAACGAAGCGAAATAGTACGAGGTTTAGAGACTTTTAGGAGCGAGTAACTTCAGTGTCGGGTGGTCCGCAGGATCTCCTTCGGGCTCTTCGGGAATGCCCAACTACCCGCAAGATATCGCACATTTGCGGAACATGCGCCACGGAGTTTCTCAGACCCCTAAATCCCCTCTTCCTCCCTGCCCCTCCTGCGGCGTCTTCCTTTTCTCTTCGCCGGTTGAATATCACTCGCGAAGCTAGCTTGAACTCCGGGCTACCACCGACGACTCGAGATATTTCCATTGCCAGAGCCCTCGGTAATAATGGAGAAATATGAGAAAATTCCATCTCGTAGTTGACTTTCCTCTCTCTCTCTCTCTCTCCTTTCCACATTTCCGTTTTCCGTTCCCCCAAGCGTTCGTAAAACCCGACAACTCGTATACCAACTACCCTCTACCGTCGTTTATATCTTTTTTTCTTTCCTTCGTCTTTCTTTATCTCATGATTCTTTTTCGGTGAGATACTTCACGACCTCGTTTGTTTTCTCTCTGTTGCAGGCTTGAATTCCGCCGAGGAGAGACACGTAAGTAAACGAAACAATATTTTTATTCAATCGTCTTTTGATCGGCCGATTCGGCTATTGTGCTATTTTTCGTTGAGGAAATAGACTGAAAAAATTATGTCTTCAAATTAGATTCGATTTATTTTATAGTCACGATTTAGGGGACGCGTATAAGGGTTGTTTTTGAAAGAAATTGAAATACACACAGGATAAACTTTGTAAGTTAAATTCCTGGCGCGTGTAACATTCTAGAGAGGGTTGCTGGCTCAATCAGCGAGGCAATAATTTGTCGCTGTAGCGCCTCTCGCCGAAAAGCGAGCCTCGAATTCTGTCTCGTGGAGATTACGCCACACGATGTCGTCTGAATTCGGTGTCGGTGGTTGACTCGGTATATACTCGCTCGTCTCTCGCACTGTGTCCTCCCTTCTTCCCATCTCGCGCCGGCATTAATTCCCGTCGTAGTCGCAATTAAGCCGACATCATTATCCCCGCGATCGAGGTTCAATTACACTCCGCGCGATCGAGCCCCTAATTTCGACATCGAGTCCCTAATCTCCGAGGCAACCGCCGACATCAAATGCTCTCTCGCTTTCTTGGCTCTCTCTCTCTCTCTCTCTCTCTCTCTCTCTCTCTCTCTCTCTCTCTCTCTCTCTCTCTCTCTCTAACTCTCTCTCTCTCTCTCTTTCTCTCCCCCGGGCGAAATATCCGAGACCAACCCTTGGAGAGCCTTTACGACGAAACGAGGGTTGGCAAACGACTTTATCTTTGCGAATAGGATCGAGGACGTTGCTCCGAGAATTTCTCAGGCACGAGGCCGAGTATACGTGCGAGTCCCAGGGGTTGTAAGATTCCAACGTGGCGAAGGAGAAGCAGGCTGAGCTACGATTCCCCAGGGGTTGAGGGGCCGGGGGGGGGGGGGGTCGTGAAAGAGGGGGTTGGAAACAGGACAGGGAAACCATCGCCAAATTGAATATTAGCCACCGTCATCGTTGCTCGACGTAGGGGTGCTTCTGTACGACAGGGTGATTTCCTACCCCCGCGGGGCACGATCAAATTTTATATCTCGCCTCGCTAACTCGAGCTTTCAACCAACATTGTCTGCGGTATCAATCTCTTCCGACTCGCTGCTTGACGCCACTTCTGAACAATTTTGCCATTATTATCGCTAATCGAATTTTCGATCGATTTTTTTTCTTAGTTCTTAACGATTTCATTTTTATCGTATCGATCTTTTGTCGTGAATATCGAATAACTAGATCTTTTTCTTTCCACACCCCTTCGTTCTCTCTCTCTCTCTCTCTCTCTATTTATCTCCAGCTCTCTGTCTCTCTATCTCTCTCGATACTTTGCTTTTTTTCAGAAATTTAATTAGCGAGCGAAAAAGTTAAGAGCTGATCCTGAAAATGGCCTCGGGAACGTTTGACGATATCCCGTGACGCCGGGATCAGGGGTGTAAAATTTCACGTCGTAAAAAAAGATTACACACGCGGGGTGTGTATATGCTCGACTAGCAGGTCGGTCTTGTACAGTGTGATATCACAGCCGGCCATTGTACCTCGGTACACCCAAAGTGGATGTGAGAGAGCAAAAAAGAGCGCGCGCGAGAGAAGGGGAGAAGGAGGAAGAGCCAACGATGAAAATGAAGAGACGAAGGAAGGATAGAAAGGGAAAGAACACGAAAAGAGGGTGAGATAGGTGGGTATATGGAAGTCGAGAACGGGAGGATGGGGTCGGATATAAAAGCCAGGCATGACCGTGCCCGAACGCCAGAGCGTAAAAAGCCGAAGCGTCAAAAGCACCGGGTATAAAGTGAGAGACCGCGAGTGCCGCTGCTGCTGCTGCTGCTGCAGCGGCAGCAGCAGCAGCCCCGGCAACAAGCCAGCGAACCAACCAACCAACCATTCAACACGGGGAGGGGCTGACGTCCGTTTATTAAAAGCACTTTCTGGAACGTTAACGCGCTTACCCCGACCCACTTTACCCGACCAACCAGAGAGAGAGAGAGAGAGAGAAAGAGATGCGATGGGGCAAGAGAAACAGGCAAATGAAAGACCGGAAGTGAAACGATGACACTCGCGACGATGCAAACCAAATCCAGTTATCGATGTTGAGTACTGACCATTTTTTTCTCCCTCAAACCCCCTATTTGTTCAACGAGAGACCCGGTCAGAGACAAGAGAATGCTCGAAACAGACGTTACAAAATTATTATCGCTTGAGATATATAAATATATATATATATGTTTCGAACCTCGCTGCTGATAAAATTGATAAATCACTGGCGAATAAAAAAAATACACGATATCATAAAAATCCATCGATAGCCGTTAATGATTCATCTATTTAATTAATCATCGATCGATATTAATTGATTAAATAACAATAACAATATCGATGATAAAAAAGTAATGACTAATTGTTTACGAGCGATTCAATCGACGCCGTGAGCTAGTTAAATAATAGCGTCGACGTGTATCCGATCAATTCTCGTATACGTATGTATATATATACACAGGGAACGTCTCGATCTACCGTCCAACTAGTTACCGGACTCGCCTACTAGGTTAACTACTAACCAGTAGTCCCGGTCTGTCGTTGAACGCCTATTTCACGTCTCTCTCGACTCTCTTAGCACCGGCTAGTAGCGCTGGCACAGCAATATCACGGACTAATATTCTCCTCGTAACCACTAACGTTAAGAACCGTACGAGAACGGCAAGAGGGGGGTGAGAGGGGGGCGGTCGAGTAGGAGGAGGAGGAGAGGGGGCTGGGGATAGCTGACTTCCGGCCTTGTAGCCGGACGAGACTACCGCGCCGGGCGTAAATCGTGCAATTTCCGACGCTCTCTCCCTCTCGTGTTTCTCCCTCCTCCCTCCTCTCTCCCACGACTCACCTTCCGACCAACTGTATATAACTATATATATAACTCTAGTAGAGTAGCGAGTGGCTGCTGGTGTTCACCGTTCCAGCACACGGTCACGCGCACCTCGGCACTGCTGCTGCTGCTGCTGCTGCTGGTAGTAATTAGTGCTCGCGTTTAATGCTCGCAATTATTACGGATTGATAACCGCGTGCGGTTCTCGTTCTCTCTCTCTCTCTCTCTCTCTCTCTCTCTCTCTCTCTCTCTCTCTCTCTCTCTCTCTCTCTCTCTCTCTCTCTCTCTCTCTCTCTCTCTCTTTCTCTCTCTCTGCCTGGTTCTCTTTCTCTTCATCCTCTCTCTCGACCGGTTCACGCCTCGGCGTCGATTACACCGACGGAGATGAGGGCTAATAGGTTTTCACCGTGGTTAATACTCCGACCCAACTTCCCCCTCGCCCACCACTCTCTTCGTCGCGTATCCGCGTGAATCACGACTCTTCATCGTTCTCAACCCTTCTCCTTTCTCTTTCCAACAACGCGCTCGGGCGTCATACTACCCCCCTCGCGTCATCGGCTTACTAATTTTACGACTTTGGTAATTTGATTTTGATGCTCGAGAGCTAGATTGCACAGATATACGTATATTTGTGGGGGAGGGGGTGGGCGAGCGAGCGATGAAGATCGTTGAGAAAATTGAGCGTTACGAGTCTATCGATTATCGAACGGGCAGAATTTATCGTTCGCCAAACCCCCCTACGGACCTTTTCCCGTTTAATTTTTCAACCCGTTCGAGAGCTATTTTTGTACGCCATTTTGTTTCTGTTTTTTGTTCTTTTTTAATCTCTCTTCCGTTTTTTCCGTTTTTCGTTCGAAACGTCAGCCCCCCTTCGGCGTTGTAACAGCGGCTTCCCTCTCCGTGACTTCTTCATCGACCATTTTTTTTTAACCCTCCCACGTTCTCTCGATGTTTTTTTTTTTTGACTTTTTTTCATTATCTCTTTCAATCCCATCAACGAGATTCAGCGGGGGGTGAAAGCGAGCCGGTAGTTTTAGCGCTTGCGTCACAGAGAGACGCCCTCTCTCGCTCACTCGTCAAACCGCACCGTCGTTCTTTCTCTCGCACGTCGAGCCGTAGCTGCTGCTGCTGCTGCTGCTGCTTCTGCCTCGCCGGTCGGTAAATTAAATCTCGAATAAAGTGCAAATAAACGGGCGAAAAAAAGAAGAGAGTCCACTAGAGAGCCGGTCAGGACGAAACAAGAGAGAGAGAGAGAGAGAGAGAGAGACGGACGGAAATACCGAGCACGGGGTGGATTGGCTGCCCCGATAGGAGGGACGATGGTCGTATGCGCGCGGAGTGCGCACACCGCGGCAGGAAGGGATGGTGCTAGAAAAAACTGTGCCTATATACGTATACTCGTCGAAAAAAAAAAAAAAAAAAAAAACGAAAAAAACGAAAAAAAAAGGGAATGGCTGAGAGCGAGAATCCACATGGGAGAAAAAAAATAGCGAGTGGGTAAAGCATCGTGAAATTGTATATGTGTGCGTGTGTGTGTGTGTGTCTGTGTGCGCAAGAGGAAATGAGATAAAAAGAGTCGAGCGTACAGAGAGACCTGGCCACCGAAAAAAATATATATATATGTACATATATTCCTCGTTGGTTACACAGCAGACAGAAATTCGCACACGCGTGTCCGTGTGTATCCTCGCGGAGCTTCCACTCTGATGGACCCCTCTGCTCGTGACGGGTGGGATCCCACTGTGTGCGTTACCCGGTTCGTACACCCGGTGATGCTGATAAAAATGGCCGGTGACGGGGCAGCCGTAATTTATTTTAATTAGAGCGGCTGCATTATATAAGCGTCACGCGAATGGCCACTCCCGGCGAGAGACCAGAATCTCCTCTTCTCTCTCTTTTTTTTCTTTCCTTTGTTTTTTTTTTGGCTTCTTTTTTCCTCTTCTCGATCTCTCACCGAAAGGGCTCAAAGGATGAAAAATACATCGTGACGTGGAATACACGGGATAAAAGAGATCGGGGGTTGGATTATTCGATGAATCTGTGCCGTATCGGTATGAAAATGATCCGTAGAAAGGAAACGACGCGAGGGGGGTGGATTTAAGAAAATTTCTTTGAAATAAATGGACTTGAGGAGATTTAATTTTGAGACGAGTTAATTTGCGCGACGTCCGACCGTGATAAGTCACACAGTGTAGGTAATAGAGAAACGGATGTTGCGCTCTCTACGCTCTCGTTCGTTCGCCGAGCCGGGGGAATATTTGATACGCGACGTGACGAGGCTGTTCTCCGGTATTCCCGGTGACTCGATATATCTGTCTGTCTCTCTCTCTCTCTCTCTCTATATATATATATTAGTCAGAGAGAAGCCACCCCCGCAGGATTTGAACAGACTAATTCAACGCCTGTCAAACTACCCCCCTCGGTGCCTTTGCAAGCCATACTACCCGTTTCTCCCTTGTCGGTGACGCCGACATGACCTTCTCGCACCATCGGCAAAAGCTCGACGGCAGCCCCCGATGCATATAAATACATAGATGTACATAGTGCGAGATTCTAGAAGGGTGGAAGCCACCACCCTCCTCCGCTCCTATTTCTCCTCTCATCTCTCGTCCCGATCCGTTCTTCTCCTATACCGACTTACCGACAACTCTGATCTCGTTAGGGAAGCATTAATTAATTTACAAGATGGAGGCGTCCGACGAGAGAGGGATAGAGAGTGAGTAATACAAGTACAAGTGACACGCCGTAACGAGAGAGGGTTGTGGCCGTATAACCTCGTAGACGCGAGGGTTATACGAGATTGAAACGAGGGTGCAAGAGAGATATATAATACTCTTCCGTGGATGAGTCGGAGAGGGAAAGCGAGAGGAGGAGATAAAAAAAATGAGCGCGACCTTCCTAGCTGGAGAGGTCGGGGGTGAGAGAGAGGATCATTGGATATACTCGAGGGAGAGAGAGAGAGAGAGAGAGAGAGAGAGACGGTATACGTGTATATATTATGTAAAACGAGAGAGGGCAAAAAAGAAGCTGCAAGGAGGAGGAGGAGGAGGAGGAGGAGGGAGCTGGTGAGACAGTAAAGGTGAATCGTTGATTTACTCGCACACTGGCGCAATCTCATTTTCTCCCTGCTCGTAGCTTCGCTGCTTTCCACCCTCTACATCGTCTCTCGCTCTTTGTCACATCTTTTTTCTTTCTCCATCAACTCTGTACCCGATGAAAACCGACGAGGATGAAAGATTTTCAACCCCTTTTCTCGGCATCCCCCCCCCCCGGCTTTTAAATACACGCTGCCACTGGAAGGGGGCAGTTAATATTTTAAAATACTTTATTCCTTCCTCGTCTCTATCTCTCTCCCTTTCTCTCTCTCTCTCTCTCTTTCGCTCGCTCCGCCTCGTTCCATCCCTCGGAATCCTGAATTCTTTTGTTTCTCCAATATTTTTACGCCTTTTCGCCCTCTGGCACAACTCCCGTCTCTCGTTTCTCACCCTCTACATTGTTCACGGCTGCCGGAGACTCGCTCATAACAGCCGCAAGAAGAGAAATCGAGCTCTTTTCCAACCCTTTTCTCTCTCTCTCTCTCTCTCTCTCTCTCTCTCTTTCTTTCTCCCTCTCTCAGCCCAGCTACCGCTTCCACTTTTCATACCCCGACCAAGCCAGTGGAATTTACGAGTTACGAGGAAAGAGCTTCTCTCATGCCCCCCTCCGGCAAAGTATCCCTCTTACGTCTCGGCCCCGACGTCGTTGTCGCCCACCGAGAGTCGAGGGATGGCGAAGAATTTCTCCGAGGGTTGTCTCTCTCGCTCTCACCCTCTTAAACCATCCCCCTTCTCCCTTAACGCGCGACTCACCAACCCTCGATCCCCCCCCCCCCCCCCCCGCCACACGACTACTCTCCACCGCTCTCGATTAATTAATTAAAAACATCCTGGCTTGCGCGCTCGCCGGTCCGCGCTAATGACACTCTCGGCTTTTCCTCGCAGCTCGACTCTTCGCGTTATCCAACGACCACCGTTGAGACGAGACCGAGGGATAAAAGAGAGAGAGAGAGAGACAGAAGAGCCTACACCCTCGCTGACTTTCCTGCCAGGAAATCGTTATGGGTATTTCACGCTCGGCGTGCTACTCTCTTCTTTTCAACCGCTCTACCTCCCTTCTTCTTCTTTTTTTTCACCCTCGGCAAGACAAACGGAATGAAAAATTCTTCACTCCTGTTTTATTTCTGCGCTTTACCACCGATGAATTCACGCGCTCTCTCTCTCTCTCAGTCTCGGCGTCTTTTTTAACTCACAAGGAAATATTCTCAACTATTTAACCCCGATTTTGTTCTTCGTGATACGTTCTGTAAAACACACGGAGAATCTGAGAAACGCGGATTTTTGTTCTTTCTAACGCGGATTTTTTCATTTATTATACTTTATACGATTTATATTATATTTATTTTACAATATTGTTTTACGTTATAACGATTGAAAAATTATTCTCGTCTTACCTCGTTTCTCGGTGCGATAAAACGATACACAGAAGTTAAAACCTTAAAAAGATAGAAACGTAATTGTAACCGGATATGATAAATTTGACAGAATATCGTTTCATCGCTAAAATATATTGCGGTAACTGCTGATTACCGGTAGATGGCGCTCCTGCGTCAATGCGCCTCGAACTAGGACATTAATTTCACCCCGTTGCGCTTGAAACGTGATAAGCCGAGGCTCGGCCGGTTTGTCGAGGCGCGTATATATCCACGTTGAAAAAAGAAAAAGAAAAAGAAAAAAACAAGAAACGTGCAAATAAAAAAATCAACGATGATTGATGATTCGTTACGCCTGGATGACGCCTCGCGCGAGCAACAGCGAAGATCCCGAGGACTTCAATTTGCGAAACTCCCCAAGGATATTTATCGTAGATATATATATATGGCTATGGTGAGTGAGAAAAGCGTACGGCGTTTGTCGGGCGCGCGCGCGGGGGTACTTGAGCAATCGAGCCACTTTTACGAGCCGCGCTTTACGGCCGACTAAACTTTTTAATAATTCGTCCGTGTGCCCCGCGACCGGTAATTAGTTCGTAATTTAATGAGCCCCCGTCGTAAATGCCCGACGTTCCGCGAGCGCCCGGGTAATTACGCCTCCGTATTTCATAATAATCGCGAAGACTCTCTCACTCTCGCTCTTTCGCTCCTCTTTCTCTCGCTCTTTTCCACCTCTTTCTCATACTCTTAATTCCACATTTTTTGCCTTCGTTCCTCGTGTGATACTCGCCGTTCTTTTCTCTCTTTATCTCTCTTAAGCAGCTTTCGCGTTCTTGTCGTACCCGCTCATCTCGCTTACATCGCCCAAAGAGCGGAGAATAAATTGGTTTTCTTTACCCTTCGTCTTCTGTTTTCCTTCTTCTTTTCGTTGTTGTTGTTGTTGTTTTCTTTTCCAAATTATTTGCTTTTTTTTTTTGGTTTTTTGTATGCCACTTTGCGATCTCCCTCGTTCTCGCTCCTTCGCCTCGTTCGCCTCATCTTGCTCGACCACCTCTGTAACAGCTTCGCGAGGATGTTGTAATTGGCCGAACGAGCGAGCCCGGAATCTCTTCCTCCCAACTTTTGCACTCGCGACCCTGCTACACGGCCCAAGTACCCTTTCCCATTTTATTCTCTCTCTCCCCCCCTCCCTCTCTTTATCTCTCGACGAGCTCCGACCGATCCTCTTCGATACGGTCAACGAAGAATTATCGAACCTCGTTAGTGCAACACTGGTCTAATTTAACCCTTCCTTTTTTTCTGCCACCCCAAACAAAACGTCGTTCAATTTGACACATGAATAAACAAATGAAAATGTTAAACGTCATTTAAATCATTTTTATAAAACGACTACGTTTAATTGCGTTGTTTATATCGCCATTCTTATTATTCACTCCTCTCTTCGCGACAGAACTTTTAATAAACGCAATAATAATGATAATAATAATAATTATTATTATTATTATTATTGTTGTTGTTGTTATGAAAGGCTGCGAAGTGGGATAATGTAATTGGTCATTATTTCTCGGTTTGCTTTTCTGCTTTCGAGCCGAGAACGAGAGAGAGAGAGAGAGAGAGAGAGAGAGAGAGAGAGAGAGAAAGCGCCGGGGCTTGTAAAGTGAATTCAACCAGCAAACTCCGACTTCCAAGTTCTTCTTTCTCACTATAAAGCGCGTATATAGGTATGTACGGTAAGTTGGTCCACGAGCCGCGGGACTCTTGGGGCTTTCCGGTACAGCCGCCATAAATCAGTGACTCGATTGTCGACGTTCGTACTCCTCTCTCTCTCTCCCCCGCCACCCCTTTCCTCTTTTCTTTTTCCCTCTCGGTCTCTCGTTATTTCTCTCGTTTTTCACTCGTACAAGCCGTGGGCACCGGCCGTGTTAACGCCACTTTTTGCGTTGTGTAATGACCTCAAAGCAGCATGGCGCGCGGCTGACTTTACGAAGCCATTCGTTAAACTGAGTGCTCGCGCGAGCGAACGAGGCTTCGGGTATAACCGCGCAAGAATGCACCTCGTGGGTATTGTTGGCGCGAGCGTTTTTTTTTTCTTCTTTCTTTCTATCGTTTTTTTTTCTTCTTCTTTCGTGTCTTCTTTTTTTCTTTTCATCCTTCGTTTTTGCGCCCCCGGGGTTCCTGCGGCAAAGGAATAACGGGGGTAGTAAAGTGCGGGGAGAGTTGGTGAAAAAAAGATGAACGAGAAAGACGGAGATGGCGTATTTGAGATAAAAGGGTGCTCAGGTATATATGTGGGTGCGTGTGTGTGTGTGTATATATATATATATATACATAGATCTGTATATATGGGAGTAGGACGATTTTGCTCTGGTTCAGCTTCGGGCAAGGCGGCGGCAACGACGAAAGCTGGATTGGGATCTCCGCGGGCTTTTCAATTACCGTCTCTCTGTCATCCTCCTTCCTCGCGTTTTTCCAATCTCTTTGACTTGTCCTCAGTTCACCAACGGCTCGCCGTTCGTCCCACAAAAAAAAAGCCTCGGTTCAGGGAAATATCTTTCTACCGAAAAACGAGCGAAAAAGAACGTTCACTTTCTCGAAGAATGATTCGCCGTCTGGATTAAACAACGACAAACAAAAAAATCTCCAATTATTTCTGTTTACTTTCAACGTTGCTTTTTTTACGATAAAACACCGTTGAAACAAGATACAAATTTCATAACAATGACCCGCACGAAAAAGAATAATGATTCGTACGAAACGAGTGGTGAATTTTACGACGAACGAGTTTGAGCTTTGCTTCGAGGCGAGGTGGAGGGGAGTACAAAAAAATAGAAAAAAAATCGCAAAAAAACTGGATTTTTCGTATCAATCGAACTTGATAAATTCGTCACGATTTTGACCCCTGCGTTATTGGTGCGAGCCCGAGATATGTGTGCAACGTTCCGTAACTGTGATAATGTATGTCGTCGTCACGTACAATAATAGAATGGTACAGATAGTTGGACGACAATTCGCCTGGGACGAGATCACGTACGAAATTGCGGTAGGAGGTTGGATCCAATAGCGTCACCGGTGTACAATCAGTAACCATATACGCTCCGCAAATATATATATATATATATATATATATATATATATATATATATATATATATATATGTATATCGATATATAGATGTGCCAGTAACAGCAGATGCAGCAGCATCAGCAACACAGGATCGGAGTATCGACGCGTCGCGGCTCCCATATATATACAACCCCCCAACCTTTATCGTGTTCAACGCATGGCAATAACAATAATAATAATAATAATAATAATAATAATAATGTCGATAACCCGAGCTCAAGGGGTAGTGGCACGAGTGAGGTAGAAAGGTGGGGGAGAAGGGGGATGGATTGTGGGAAGGGCGAGAGGGATGATGAGTGGCCGAGAGAGTGAAAGAGAGGGTGGGTTTTGAGTGAACCGAGGGTGAGTGAACGGGGAAACGAGTCGGCTCACTCGCTAGTAGGGGCACTGTTGCATAAAATTGTAAAACCCCCGGCGCCTCTGTTTCCCCCTCTCTCTCTCTCTCTCTCTCTCTTTCTCTCTCTCTCTCTCTCTCTCTTTCGCTCCCTGGCCGAGATAGCTGCAAACAGAGGCGAGTTAATTTAAAAATGCAAATCCCACCGCAGGCGCACATCCCTGATAGAACGAGAGAGAGAGAGAGAGAGAGAGAGAGAGAGAGAGAGAGAGAGAGACGGAAAATACCAGAATGGCGGTGGAAAAAGGTGAGAGGGAAAAAGAGGGAGTATACGAGGGAGAAAGGATAAAAAAAAGCACGGGGGTTGGTCGGAGTGTCGCGCGAACATCGAGGAGGGGCTGTTGGAAAAAAGCGAGAACGAGTAGTGTGTGTGTGAGAGAGAGAGAGAGAGAATGAAACAAGAGATAGACGCGATATTTTCGCGCCAGATAGCGAAACAAGCCTGCGGGAGAGGGACAGAGATGGAAAAATGTGACGGTGGAAAAGTGCTCGTATTTACGACGAGTCGTTAAATAATTCGAAGAGACGCTGCGAATTTTCCACGTCTCTTTTTTCTCTCTCTCTCTCTCGCTCTCTCTCTCATACCACGCCGTCTATAGGCAAATGGAGGGAAACAAGAGGGGAAGAGTGAAATTTCGTACACTCTTTCCGGGAGCTCTTCATCCCCCCACCCCACCTCCCCATGAAGCTCCTGGTGGCGTCGTTGTACCAACTACTCGAACGAAACGTAAAGCTGTTGCCGGTGTATTCTCGTCTGTTACATCCCCCCCATTCTCCATCCTCCACCCTACTGCTCCTTCTCCACTCACGTCGATGTCAAAGTGTAAATGAAGAACTTGCCTTTCCGGGCGCACATACCTACATCTATCTCTCCTGAGTAACTGTCGACGCGTACGAGTCCTTTGACACGAGCTTCGCGTCTGGCCGTTTCCAATACAGAAGCGCGTCGAAGCAACCTCTCGTGTAACATCCGGAAAATTCCTCATCCCCCGTGTCGCACCCTTTGCCCCTGGCCGTCAGACGTCCCTAGCGACAACATACCACCTTCGAAATCAAAGAGAAAAAAGAAATTCTCACCCTCTCGTGTCATCCGTACAAAGCTCGTGGATACGCGAAATGGCCGGATGTCTCGTTCTCGCGACGTATATTAAAAGGCTGTCGAGAACAACGTAGCAGCCATTGATTATTCCAAGATCGACCTCTGGCGGTCGAATAAAAAACAAAATTTAATTCGAATGTTTTTATCATGACGTACTATTATAAATCTTAATGGGAAATATTAAGGGGTTGATAATTTCAGGTTGACGTTAATCATTACTCGTTAACGATCGTCAATTTTCCAATGTACCGAAAATTCACCTTGTCAACGTGGCGAGAAAGTCACATGGACAATAACGGAAAATTCATCGTGAGACAAAGCGCGGGACTCGTGAACTTTTCGAAAAGAACGCCCCACGTGTCCTCGGGCAACGACGACGCAGGAGTGACGTATACGTCGTGTAAAATTAGAGCCGATCGCGTTAAACGTCACGTGCCTCAAACCGTAAATACAATTTGAGCTTTATCTTTGGCATTAAGTTCGCGTCGACTTAAGGGGATGTCAACATTTCCTCCAAACGAGCCCGAAGATGCGACTCCTCCGAGGCCATAGACAATATCGGAAAATCTGTTGGAAAACAAAACTTTGTACCAAGTTCCCCACGAAGTCCTCGACTATTACGTACGGTATATGGTATCGCTAAGAAGACGTTGAGTGACGTGATTCGTTTGAGAATCACTGGTTGCAATCTTGTACCAGGTGGTAGAGTTTGTCGAGCTTTCTCTCTCTCTCTCTCTCTCTCTCTAGGAAGAGGCGAGAGAGCGAGAGAACTCGGCTCGTAACCTCCGCTTCTCCCGTCTCTTCTCGTTCCTCCACCTTCAAGGAATTCTGGAGCGAGGAATAGGAAAACAGGCTAGCTACGTTGCTGCCGTTGGAGGAATGGAAGTAATGGAAGCGAGTGGAAAAGGAGCGAGAGGTGGAGGAGGAGACGGAGGGAGAATAAAGCTGGCGAAGCTGCGCACCCCCCTTGGAGTTGAAAGGAGACGAATGGAGATGGTAAGATGGCGAGAGTGAAAGTTATCCGAGAGACGAAGATATATATATCTTGGAAGTAAGATGGAACTTTACCGTTAGAGATACGGACACGTCGGAGATCTCTCTCCATCTCTTCGGAACGTTTGTTGGCACCCTTCGCAGTCATTGACAAACCTCGGTAAAAATGGCCTACGTAGGATCTTTCTACGTAAAATGCTGGAGGAAGCGTGCCAATAACTCCTGAATCCGACTGCGACCCTGGATCGTCGATTTACCGTAGGGGTAAACCCATACCCGTATTCATCTCCTGGTGTCCGCAAGACCCCAAGTCGCCATTCCTTCTAGCTGAATCGCGTATACACTCGTACGTACCTACATTCCTAAGAGTGGACTATGGAGGATCGAAGAAACCAGAAGGGAGAGTTTGCGAGAAGAGCAAGGAGTTGGCGGAATAGTAGCCGAGTACAAGCTCGATGGAGGGATAGTTGGGGTTGCATTGAAAGACGCGACGGTGAGCGAGAGTGGATAAAACGAGGGATGGGAAGGTGGCAAGACGGTTGCTGAGTCGCGTTATAGGAAGGCATCGTGTCTGAGACGCGAAGGGATCTCGAGTCTATCGGGTAGGGGTTGAAGGGTAGCCAAGAGACGCGATGGGCGGATGGAGTGAGTCTCGCTTCACTCACTTACCACCCTAGCTAGCTCTTGCCAAGGCGCATGGCTTCGACCACCGGCAACCAACTCAATATCACCGTTGACTCTCCTCGCCAAGACTCTCTCTCAACCTCCTTTTGTCGTTTTCAACCCCATCTCCTGTCGTACCAAACCCTCGCCCTACTAGCTTCACTCTCGCTTCTCCTTATTCCCCCTTGCGAGACCTCTTGGATGTACCGCGCGTTGTATCGTCGTGCACTATCTTACCTCTCGTCCTCCCTCGACTACCCTCAGACTCCAACCCCCTCTCCCTATCCCCGTCGCGAGAAACGACGAGTCTCGATCCCCTCATCCCCTCGACGCGTATACCTTATACCCTTCCTCGTTTCCACACCAACACCACAGACCCTCCACAGCCATCGAGACTTTGAGCCACCGCGAACCCGCCTACGAGCTTTGCCAACTTCCTTACTCGCGGACCAAAGTCATCCCTTAACACCACACTCGCGCACAACGAAGAAAATGTATTACGTCCCCTCGGTTGCTCGGGCTCAACGGGTCTATATCCACTTCCGGACTACCTTAGTGTGTATTCCCGAGACTGCCTTTCTACCTACCCCCTTATTGATCGCACGAGAAACCCTATTTGCCGCGGGGGGCCCGTTAGGTGTAAGAATACAGGATTGACTCGAGCACGAATTCATCCCCTTGCCGTATACACGCGATATTCGCACGAAACTAGGATGGGGGGTTAAAGTAGCAATGGCAAAGGCTTCGACACCACGACCGGTGGAGACGACTATGTTTCATTCCCTGAAATATAAGCAAACATCAATCCCCAACCCCTCTTGCACCCTACTTTCCTGACTCGTAGAGTATACTTCCGGTTTCTAAGGCTCGTAACTCGTTCTATAGTACGTAAAGCGTCAATTGTGGTTAACTGTGTACATGCGACTCGGAAAAGGGACTACTTCGGTGACGTGTGTGAAAAGTTACGCGAACGTATCTTTTCTACATTGTAGTTTTTTTTTTCGAAGAGGCGTGCCTACGTACACGAGAGAGAGAGAGAGAGAGAGAAGGCAAGGGGTGGGGAATGAGGGTTGTAACATTGTGTCGCAGGGTGTGAATGCAAAAGTGATCCTCGAGGGACAAAAAGATCGTGCCGCGAGGCTCTCAGCTGCCTTTCCACCCCTCTGCACTCGTTTCTTCTTCACACTTTCCCTTTTTTCATCCCTCTTTCTGCCAACTCTGCATCCTCTCACCGCGTATCTCACTCGTCTATTCTCTTTTGACTCCGCGCACCGAGCCTCCTCGGTAATTCTCTTGCCAGTCTCGAGTATCGCTACTCCACTGGCCTAGTTTTTTTACCGACCCTCGCCCTCCTCTCCTCTCCTCCAACCCCCCGACACGACAAACTGCAGTCACTCCACTTTTTTTCATTCTTTTTCTTTCTTTTTTTTTTTTTTCGTATATTTTTTACTTTTTACCGCGAGAAGGTCGCGTCATTCCCGCCCTTGAGAACTTTGCAACCCGTTATTGAGAAGTATCGCGATATTTTATCGGCTTCGAGTCGTAAATGTGTGTTTTATTATTCTTGCTTTTTCTTTCCTTATTTTTCGATTTTTTCCCCCTTCGTTTTCCTTTTATCTTTCCTGCGGTCCGTCCGTGGATTTTATTTTCCATTCCGGCTGTAATATTTTACGAGGCCTCGTGTAACGGACGTGTTTTTTCTCTCTTTCTCTCCCCTCTCTCTTTCTTTTGCGAGCACAAAACTCGTTTGACGATACGCCGCACACGGGGTCACTGAAAAATGTAAGAAGCTCTCGTATTCTCGGTGACGAAACATATGTATCATAGAGGTAGAGCGCGAGAGAGGTCTTTTCGCGATGTGTATACTTTTATGGTTGTATCGACTAGCCGACGGTTGCCAAGGCTCGTTTTTTTTTATTTTTTTTTTTTATTTTCTTCTCTTTTATCTTTATTCCCTCTGCCTCTGTCATACCACGGCAAAACGTGGAAAACCTGCTCGCTACGTATACACGTTTATGTGGAGTCCCCCTTTGGGAACGAGAGAGGGCAAAAACCGAGACGTACCCATTCCCGTTTCATGCACGGCGTTGAAGAAAATCGTGTATCGATAACCACCAGTCGATTCTCAAAGTGCATGTAGGTACTCCCGATTCGGTCGAGTCTCGACTTTACTATTATTATGTTTTTCATGTTTTTTTTCTCTCTCTTATGTATCATATATATTTTTATTTCTCGTTCTCGAGATTCTACCAACACGTGAAGAGCACCTTCGGTCGACATCCTGGATACTCTCGGTACTTGGGAAAACTTTTCGCGAGCCTCTCGCACATTTTTCTCGCTATTCCTCTTTTTCCCTTACCGGGGAAACGTGAAAATGGACTCGGGTTTATCGAGCTCTACTTTTACGGACAAACGGCGTACGAGACCGTTATGGGAAAATGGCGCGAGAGGAATATCTCATCCGAGATGATACGCTCGAGACGATATATCGTCAACGTGATTTTTATTCATCGATTTCTCGCTACGTATCGATCGATTCGTCGATGAAAATTTTATCGCAAAGGAATGATCGCTTCGAGTATTCGTTTCTCGTTTAAATCGACGCCACGATTTTTCATGAATTCACCGTTAAATATTAACGACTGTGCGTGTTTAGTACGTGAAAATGAGGGACGGATTCCATACGGTTTGCAGGACGGCGCGTAATCTCGACGAGTTTGACGCGTTGGAGCGAGGGTAGGAAAGGAAGAGAGAGAGAGAGAGAGAGAGAAATGAAGCCAGAGCACCCCTCGTTCTTTTTTCTGCGACGAATTTTTTTTTTTATTTTATTTCAACCCCTAAACTCGAGGGTCGTTGGTAGGCGTAGAATCGTGCGAAGCCGCGAGGGACGAAATGACGCGCGTGAGGAACATCGACGGGGTAATGGGGCGCGAGCGAGAGCCATACCACCGAATGTCGGAGAAGGAAGAGAAGGAAGAGAGAGAGAGAGAGAGAGAGAGAGAGAGAGAGAGAGAGAGAGGTTTCCGGACGCCCTTAGGGATGAACGATGCGGCGGCTGCCAAGGTAATTGAGAAGAGGAGATTTACTCGGGAAAGCTGATGTGCTCTCGCCTCTTCTGGCTTCTCCCTCGCCCAGCAAGGGGATGGTTTACGATCGCGCGAATCTGCTGCTTCTACACTCGTCGTTACTCCCACCGTCGGCTCTACCGACGGTCTCTTTCCAACCCCTACAAATTTTACCACCCTTCCGGAGATGACCCTCCGCATTTCACAAATATAAATTATCGAACGATAGGCAAGGGAGAGAAATTTTCGTCACCCGAGAAATATCGACGTTTTCTTCGTTCGCGCGATGAACATTTCTCGTTTCGCGTCGCTGGAGAAATTGCCCATCCTGAGATTTAAGCCGTGAAGAACCAAAACCTGGAGAGATATAAGAAAGGACAACAAAAAAATTGTGATATTTTCGTTTATCCACGCAGTCGGACGGATATATCGACGTGAGAAAAATGTATATAATCGTCGAAAGAACGATATCGTCCAACGTTATCCAACCCCCGGGAATGTTCCCTTCGAGTCCAAAGGGACGTGCCAGTGAAAGAAGAAGAAAAAAATTGGTTCTTCACGCGGGGTTGGCTCTTCGTAGGAAGAGAAATATACCTACAAGCCGAGATACCGAAATTCCGGTGATTCGTTCGAGAAACGGGGAGCGAGTCTGTCAAGTCTGAGTACGTATTTTTGGACGGTCGTCCCCAGGAGGAAATAAAAAAAAAACGAAAAAACAAGAAGAAAAAAAAAAGCAAGAAGATGAACCGGGAGGAGAGATGACCTTATCGTAGATATTTATTTCCACGTTGCCCCGAGACGTATTCGGAGAGAAATGAGAACACTATCGAGCCCATCGTGCGTGATGCACACATCCCTTGCTTCCTCTGGGGAAAAGACCTTACGTTCCATCTCCTTTTTTTCTTCTTATTCTCCCTTTTTCTTTGCCCTTTCTCAGAACCCTCAGAAGAGAACGAGACTCGACAGGTCCGAGTCAATGACTTATTTACGAAAGGGGGAGATAGTCAATTTCGCGCAAAGTCCCCTTCGCTCTGTCCGACATCAAATTTCCATTCGCACTTTTTTATACAAAAAGAAAAGTAGTCTAAACGTTTAAACTATTGACCAAATATTTCTAAATATTTTTTATTTAGGAATTGCTTTTGTTTATGCTTAGAAAGAAAAATCTTGTATTCGAGATATTTTGAAAAAGTTTGATTTTTCTCGGTCGATAAGAAGATATATTTGTCGTCGTAAATGTTGAATACGTCTCGTATCAAACTCCGTCCTATGTAGAATTGTGTATGGAACAAATTTTCATAGGTCGCATGATCATCACCGGGTCGTTCGACGATTCCCAAGGGTGACACGGTCGGTAATGCGATAGAGAGAAACCCGATGGTTCGCGTCTAGAGGGAGCGAGAGAAAGAGGAAGAGAAAAGCGTTAGGGGTTGACTGAGGGAATATGCACATCCCGACGATGGAGGGTATTACCCAACGACGTCGCGGAGGAAATAGTCGCATAAGTAATTTCGAACTCTCTCCCTACATCGTTTGAGGGAGGATGAGAAACCATCGTCTGCAAAGAGTCGTTTTATTGAATGAGGGCTAGAGGAGAATGAGAGTTTCCCCCCTCTATGGTTATAGGAGAGGAATAAGGGTCTATTCCGTCGTCGTCGTCGTCGTCGCGAAGATGGCGTGGCATGTCGTTCGTTCCTCGTGGGGTACTTTATATCCTTGTAAATCGTCGTGGCTTCGCCCTCCAACCCCTTTTTCTCATCCCCTTATTCGTAGCCCCACTTTTAATACCGTAGCAGTAAATACGAAACGAAGATAAAGGGACCGGGAGTGTAGCATCACTCTGGAAAAATAATAGCCGTTCGGGTGGAAAGAGAAAACCCATTGGCCTCGCCAGTTTACGACTTAACGTGACATTAAAAATCATGATTCTTCTTATTTTATTGGTTTTTTTCTCCCTCGTATCTATTACTTCCTTATCGTACTATATTCCTCCGAGTCGTAATAATTTATCGGCTCGTTTTGTTTTTCATTGTTGCAGAGAAATTCGATATCGCCTGCCGAGCGTGAAAAGTACAGTAGGCCAAGAAGCACGCCAGATCCTCAGCATCACGATCACTTGCATTTGAAGAAAATGAAGAAGGAACAGGACAAGGATATCGGTCATGTGAGTAAACATGAAAGATTTTCTTCTACGTTTAAACGAGCTTGTTACAACAATTCTGATAACGTGGTTTTTTGTCCTTTTTTTTAATATTGCAGCAAAGCGACGGTGAAAAAAGTGATCAAGATTTGGTGGTCGATGACGCGAGCGAAGGTCCTGGAAGTCCTGCTGCAAACGGTACTTCGTCACCTCGTGAAAATGGCCTCGACAAGATGGGTTCGTCGTCGATCGGACCGATGGGTGGACAAGTGAAAAAAGAGGTACCACCTCCATCGCCAAGAAGCGGTACGAGCAGCAACGCGAGCACACCTTCCGCGAAGAAGATGGACGACAGAGAAAAGCCAACGACACCGATCTCAAAGCCGGTAACGCCGACATCGGCCGGTGGCAGTAGCTCCGGTTCGGGAGGTCTTAAAGCTTCGAGCTCGAGCAAACCGCTCGTCTCGGCCTCTGCGGTTGGCCCGTATCCTCCTCATTATCCACCTCCTCATCATCCGCCTACGGGTCCTCACGTCGACATGCTTGGATATCCACCGGGTGCACTGAATGGTTATCCAGCTAGGCCACCACTTCAACAGCTCTATGACCCTCACGGTGGCATGAGAGCACCCCTTGGGCCACTCGGCGTACCAGGCGGAAAACCGTGAGTGCTTCTTTGACTCTCTCGCTTCTCTCTCTCTCTCTCTCAATCTCTCAGTCACGCTCTTACTGTTAGTAAGGAAATGAAGTACGTGAGAGCTATATATACAAACTAGGGATATATATATATAAAGGTTTTATGCCTTAAGAATATTTTTAAAATATCCAAACACAAATAAGATTTTACGATTCATATGGATTAAACGATAGTTTATTGATACCACGATTATCTAATTTTGTGTGCAGGGCTTACAGCTTTCACGTATCCAGTGAGGGTCAAATGCAGCCGGTACCATTTCCTCCCGATGCTTTGATCGGTCCAGGAATTCCACGTCACGCACGACAGATAAACACGTTGACGCACGGTGAAGTCGTATGTGCCGTGACGATTTCAAATCCAACGAAATACGTTTACACCGGTGGCAAGGGTTGTGTCAAAGTGTGGGACATTAGTCAAGGTGGTAGCGGTAGTGCGAAACCGGTCTCGCAATTGGACTGTCTTCAGCGAGACAATTACATAAGATCGGTGAAACTCTTGCCGGACGGTAGAACACTGATAGTGGGCGGTGAAGCGAGTAATCTGAGTATATGGGATCTGGCGAGTCCAACGCCAAGGATAAAGGCGGAATTGACGTCTTCGGCACCCGCTTGTTACGCGCTTGCCATATCCCCGGACTCGAAGGTCTGCTTCAGTTGCTGCAGCGACGGTAACATCGCCGTTTGGGATCTTCAGAATCAGACGCTCGTCAGACAATTTCAGGGACACACCGACGGTGCTTCCTGCATAGACATTTCCGCCGATGGCTCCAAATTGTGGACCGGTGGTCTCGACAATACCGTAAGATCGTGGGATCTTCGCGAGGGTAGACAATTGCAACAGCACGATTTTACCTCCCAAATATTCTCCCTCGGTTATTGTCCGACCGGAGAATGGCTCGCTGTTGGAATGGAAAATTCTAACGTCGAGGTATTACATGCCTCGAAACCCGACAAATATCAGCTGCATCTTCACGAATCTTGCGTACTCTCGTTGAGATTTGCTTCGTGCGGAAAATGGTTCGTGTCGACCGGCAAGGATAATCTCCTCAATGCATGGCGCACCCCTTACGGAGCTTCGATATTCCAGGTGAGATTTTTCGATATTTTTCCTTGGTTAAGTTGTACCCGAGATATCGAAGAAAAAATACATTGTGCAATATTTATAACCCTTTTGTCTTTCTCGTTTTTTTTTCAGTCGAAGGAATCCTCGTCGGTGCTTAGTTGCGACATTTCGACCGACGACAAGTACATCGTGACCGGTTCGGGCGACAAAAAAGCCACGGTCTACGAAGTGATATATTGAGAGGCTCCAGGACACATTTTGTTAATATATATACTTGAAGTGTACGCTTGTTAAGGGTATTTATGAATTTAATATATCAACGAATAAAAGAAGGTATCTGTGACGCTCCTCGTTAGAACTGTGCGAACTTGGTGTGCAGTGTTAGAGCGAGCGAATGAAAGTTAAAACAAAGGGCTCTCGAACGAATTAGTTGAGAATGAAACTAACGAACATAAAACAGCGAGACACTGAATTCTCGAATGGTGATATTTGAACGATCGAGGGCGCAATTACAGGAGCACCCTCGATGACCAGTAAATAACATTTTCAGAAAAAATGATCACATTGCAAAGCTTTGCAATTTGTTTTTTTTTTTTTTCGTATAGAACTATTTACTTCTCGTTGTGCTTCGATGCGAGCTTTTTTTACCTAGCTTGTCGAGCTTTTTACTGTAAAAGTTTTGCCCACTGCATTCGAGTTCGGCTGTCCGCACTGTCGCGATCGGATTGAACGAGTACGAGTGAAACAAATGTACGGATGAACCAATGAGGATCTTAAGATTTTGTTTTTTTTTCGGGACTGAAGTTATAATATTATAGTTACATAAATATATTATATAAATATAACGAATTAAGGATTGTATAGAACTCCTAGTTGTTAAGTAGCCAGAGATGTTAGTAATGAACGAATACGCGAGAGAAACGAAATCGTGATACGTAGACACCTTTTTCCCCGAGCATGCGGTCTGGCATAATAAAACAAAAAAAAAACAAAAAAGGAAGTGTTTACTCCAATCTGAAGAAAAACGTGTCGCTTGTGTAATATAGAGCTCTATTATCGTTTACGTGTGATTGGGAGAATGAAAATGAACGCGTCGAGGATGAGAGAGACAGAAAAAGTAGTGAGAAAGGCTTATAATTAATTGTGAGACGAAGGAATAACGCTGTACAGTGTATCGTGGCGTTTTCGAACAAAAGTGAAGACTTCGATTCAAAGACGTGCTAGCAAAGTTTTTAATATGTTATATACGCGATGACACAACGAACACTGTACAGGTTTCGGTAGACCTGTCGTCGATTAAGGAAGCACACACGACTTGCTGATGCTGAATTGTACGTGTATTATACATATTATACATATTATAAATACGAAACAAACAAACAAAAAGAAAACGTGAAATAGGAGGAGAAGAAAAACATGAGATTTTCGCGAGCGGATGAACCAACGTGAAAAGCAAGCAAACTACGTAATTTCATACTTAGTCGAGACGTAGATTTGACGATGTGTTACAAGGCGATAAACCGGAAGTAATGAATCCAGTGGATGTACACGGTTCCTGTGACGATAGACAAGAGTGTAACAGGCCGCAAATGCGTTGATTTTCTTACCCCCCAGGACGTCTGTTTTAAATTAAGCGGGTAATACGATTATAAAGACTTGGCTAAGGAATATTCCGACGAAATATTTTTGTGACTGTCACTGTAAAACTTAGGGCTAGTGAACAGATGATAAAAGACAAACAAACAAAACAAAACAAAACAAAAAAAAGGCGGTCGGAAGTATCAATGATTCCTCGTTTTCAGTCTATGGGGATTATTACGTGAAACTGAAAAAAAGAAAAGAAAATGGAAGAAACCGGCACTCGAGAGAAAGACACGTAACGACGAATGAATGTAAGAAAAGAAATTCACGCTCGTATCCTCTCGTAGTGTACGATGTTAAAACGCAGGCCTCTTATAGGGTATTAGCGCATATTATTCAGAGCAAACGCAAGAGAGAAAGAAAGAAAGAAAGAAAAAAAACAAATGCATACCGATGTTTATATTTTGTTACAGGATGACACAATGACACCGCTGTGGTCGTGCGAACGTACTTTCATTACCAATTATCGCCCATTGTCAATTCTCGCGAGTCATCTTGAACGAAAGTACGGTTGTTATAACCGTTGAATTATAATCGAGAAGAAAGAATTGTGAAAGTTACGTCTCGGACGACCACAGCTCCGATAATAGACCAATAGAAACAACGATACCTCAAGAAGACTCAATAATTAATTATCGCTAACGAATCAACTGTACAAATCGATATTCTTTTACAGTAAATCACAGACACACGAGGAAGTATGCAAAAAAAAACGAAAGAACGACAAAAAGAAACCACCCACCATTCCATAGCCCAATTACACATTGTACGTAGTAACGACCCTTACGAAACTTCGAAAGAAAGTGTATTTCATTGAGATCGCAAACTCATTGGAATTAAAATCAGTTTTGCGTTTCTCATTGTGGCGAATATCGATATTGAATACGCCCTGAGACACGACGTCTTTATACAAGGGAAATAAGAAGCATCCATCGTTTCATGCACTGTTCATGTTGTTCCTATAGCTACGCAAAAAAATGTTTCTTTTGGCAATTAAATCATATATATATACATATATATACATATGTATGTATATATATGTATGTATATATACATATATACATAAACGTGTGTGTATATCAATATATATACACACATACATAAATATAACGTTGTTTCTTTTATTTCCAGCCAGTCCTCGAAATAAAGTGTCCTTATTCCCAAAAAAGCACTGGCTGGCTCGGATGAGCATTGCTGGATATAATTCACCATCTATTTCGATATCTGGATTATATTTTTGCAACGGATTGCTCTAGTATATACCATAAGAGCGGCAAACTCGAAAATTGTTGAAGTCAAAAAATAGAAGTGTTTATCTGGTACAGAATGTGTAATAAGTGTCCAGTGCGAGACGAATTGCTTCTTTCTAATGCATATTACTAACGAGGGGACGATTCGGGAGGTACATCGAGTTACGGGCTAGCACTTCGCGTGCTTATAGCGTGGGTAGGTACCAACTAAACCCCAAAATTGTAGATGCCAATTCGGCTTCGTTTTCGAATAATCGCCGGTACCGTAGAGTTTGTACACAAACACAACGAATCGAGAAGACTCCCGTCCGGACGGATCTGGTTCTAATTCCGTCTATGCTATTTCTTTTCTTTTTCAAATCACAATTTTTTTTAAATAAGTTCGCCATAATTTAATTAAATTTTTTTTCATTATTTGATATTTGTTTTCAGTTTTTTAATGTCTCTTTCGATGGGGCAGGGAATGTTTAAAAAAATTATCAAAGAATATAGGAATTAAAAATCTGTTTTATTACTTATAAATTTCTACAAGCAATGTTTTTTGTAATATTCACGAGTACACTCTGACGGGTGATAATCATTATAAAAACAATCAAAACATTTATATCGTCGACACCACGAACGTTGTATAAACGCCCACTCGTTTTCGTCGCAATCGCAGTTTTGTTTCCTCAATTCCGCCGGAAAAGCCACTGCGTTGACGTTGTTGAAAAATTCTTTTTCTGGTGGGTTCAGATTCGCAGCACGCCAGGCATATCTGTAACAAAATTAACGATAAACTTGTAGTATATTGCATTTAATACTTGATTCTAGTTGCTGCCGCGTCTTTCGATGCAAGCTATCCGAAAATTTTTACATATATCCGCCGACTTCTTTTTTAACTCCTGGGCCAAATTTACCAGCGATTGCCAGTTTGTTGCTAATAATTTGTAGCGGTTTCCATCAATGTTTCTTCTAATGTTTTTTATCCTTTTGACTGACGTATTCTGCTACGTGTCGTTGGGATATACGATGCTTCGATTTAAAGCGAGTGACCCAAGTATCTGACGCTTTAAATTCAAAATTTCCATCCAAAAATTGGGAGGCAGCAACCATTGCCCACTGTTTGAGCATCTCAGTTGTTACGAGGCCTGCTCTTCGGTCTTTTTCCTCGATAAACCGGTCGTAAACGTACGAATTAATCACTTCTAGTTTATCATTTCGCGTCCCCCCTTGTTTGATTTGGGCTCTCCACCTTGACAACTGCGTTTTGTTTTTTAACAATCTTGTTGATCGTTTTTGCAAAGTTGCCAAGGACCACTTCGGATGCAGATCCGCTAGCTCCACGGCCTTGATTTTTACAGCGAATGGAATTCTGTCCCGCTCGTCTGCATCATCTTCGTTCAAACTCGAATAAATTATGTCTTCTTCTATTTTTATTTTTTTTTGTGCTCCAGTTTCTTCGTTGCTTGCTCCAGGAGTACTTTTCTCTTCTTCCGTGTTTGAAAATAATACCTCTTGCTCAGTAAACATCATATTCCTGTACATGTCCAAAAATCGGTTAAACATTTCTCTGCCGATTAATGCAGATCGTTCGCTGATGTCGAAGCTCTCCGATTCTGCTATTTACTTGTGTTTTATCAATAACCGCCGCAGATAATATATTGCGTTAGCTAACTCTTGTCGTTCTTCATCGTGAGGTGGAAGCGATACAAGACAGCTTCCTTCGTCTTTCACCAAATCTTCAATGTCGTCATAGTTGCATTTATTGACAACTCGCGAACTCCTTGTAGTTCGCTCCATTTTAAAACGTCCGTACACTCCGAAAGAACACGCTCAACTGACGAGAAACGGTTATTTGGCAGTTATAACCGTCGACCCTCACGTACAAACTGGGGTCACTGTATTCGTGAAACGGTAGATGAAGTTTTTATGATGAAATTTTATGATCCTGTCGAGAAATTTTCATGAAGTGTTTCTGACGATTGTCACGAAAATGTTTCATCAGATTTTTTAATTTTCAGGTAGGTCGGCAGATTATTGTATGCCAAAGTTTAAATTACGGTTAATTTATTTTGAAATTTTTTAGAAGTTGCAAGGGATTCGAAGAAAAAACTGACATTTAATTCGTAAGGTTTTATCAATAAAGACACGTAAATTTTGTTTTTTTTATTTCTTGCAATTCTTTAATTAGAAATTAGAAATTTCAACAATAATTTGAAAAAAATAGCATAAACGGGACCAGAACCAGAGCCGTCCGGACGGGAGTCTTACTGGTTTGTCGCTGGGCTGCTCGCGTCATTGCGTTTATGTACAAACGCTATTGTACGTAAGCGAGCTCCCAACGTTGACCGGAGATTTCTCGAAAACGAAGCCGAGTTGGTGCCTACAATTTTGGGGTTTGATTGGTACCTACCCACACTATAAGCACGCAAATTATTCTTTTTCTCAAAAATTCTGAGTGAATAGCGGGAATGATAATGTGCAGGTATAGAAAATACTGAGCAGTGAGCGGATCTATGGATGTAATTCCCTGCCTCGCTGCTTCAGTCACGAAACACCCGAATGGTGTATGAACCATGAGTATATAAACATACTGCATATATGTTCTATTTGTATATCATTATGCTAGTGGAGCCAACTTCGCGTCAAACTCATAAAAAATGTTTAAATTTTAGTTTTAACTTTTACCCGAGCCTTGCGGATCTCCGTGCTCATCTCTGACACATATGACTATCTATTTGCTTACTTTATTCGACATATTTTCTCCAACGATTTGATAGATAATATTGTTATAAAACAGTTCGCTGTTCTTATCCCCGCGCACAATTAGGTTAAGATGTCCATTTAGCATTCTCCGTGCATACAACAGCTGGCTGTGTCTGATAGGTGCTGCTTTCGTACTGTCGTGCGGCAGAAACCGGAATTTGGACATCTCCGTTGCAGTATGGCTGACAGCGCCCAAGTGTTGCTGTTGTTTTGATCGAACGTCAACGCATTTTATAAATTAATTGTGTATTGAGTGTGTATTGTTCACGAAAATGAACATGTCCGTTGAGAAAAAGAAATACCCGTCGGCGCTACCGACCAATTGGCCAACTAGGGACGATTCGCCAAGAAACAAACCTCAGAATCAATTGGCTACCACGGGCAAAGTTGATGTTTACAGTTACTACAGGTATGCATTAAAACAAACTGTTCGAACATAACCCACAAATTCCCAATGATCCTGTTCTAAGCTGAAACATTTAAAACATCAATATCTTCATCGAAAGAAAATAATTCCATGAAATAGAGTTCCCTATATAATAAAGCCGCCCACGATTGAAAATAACTTTCATTTCAGCAGGGGCGTGAGAAACGATTTATCGCTTCAACCTCCAATTCGGCAAACTGCTTCGATTTTCAAACAGCCGGTCACCATTTACAAAACGCAGGAAGGAAAAGTTAAAGACCTAAAGCACGGAAATCAAGAGAAACCAAAACAGGTTAGTCGCATGATAATCTTATTGCGAAGAAACATCGCAAAAGCGAGTTTTTCTTTTCTCATTAATGGTCATGCCAAAGGTACAAGGAGGGTTCTGTAATTTAACCTTCTTTCGGATGGGTTTTTTCAAATAATTGGTGAAGGCTTGTTTAAAAAAGACTCATTGTTATCCTTAAAACACCATAAGACGCACCACTTACCGCCTTTTCTCATTACACGAAAATGTATATATTTATATATATATTATGATTATGTCATAATAAATCATATTCACCCTAAATGTTCCACCCATCTGAAATACACGATACAAGTATTTTACTCTGGAATCGATATTTTTAATTTGGAAAGGCCATCGTTCAACCATCTATTTTTCTTTAAAAAAAATCTGCCGCGACCATCGATTCATCCATTCAAGATCATTGGGTGCAGTTCATTAACACAAATCTATAGATTATGAGTCTCTTATACAATTATATGTGGTAATCCTGATATTTGTGATCATATGTTTTTCATCGACAAATGAATATTGGATTGGCAGTAGTTTCTTTGTGGTTCTCTGTTTCTCATGCACTGTCTGTATTACTATGAAAACTATCTTCATCTACTCTAGGAGGGAGCGGATAAAACAGAGGGCAAGTATGGCTCCCAAGATAAACCTAAACAGGTAATTTCACTTGGCACGCTCCGGCAATTTCCATATAAGAAATTACCCCGTTAAGCAAAATCTGTAAAGTCTCCTCGCATGCATCTGTAATTTATAATAAATTCCACTGAACCCGCAATAATTGTCTATTGTGGAATTTATACATGCGTACACCAGAGCCTTGATTCTGGTACTAATTTTTTCCTCATTCGGATATATTGTACAAGGCTTTCACCAAAATAGAGATATTAATTTTCTGCATATTTTTGCAGCGCTCCGGCAGTGCCCTAAAAATTTTGTCAGAATCAAGTTTCGCAGCTATTTTCAAAAAATTCGTTTATCGACCCGTTTCATTCCCTCGCCTGAGTTTATTCCTAATACCCAATAGGTACAATTCTTCCGTTAGATATCAAACCTTTGTAATAATTAGTATAAAACTCACGTGCAAAAATGATGAAATATTTTTGCTCGACGGGATAACAATCTCTCTGATAAATCTTGAAAATTTTACGTAGTTTTGCACCTGTTAATAAGACAAACGAAAATAATGAAAACTAGATGGTAACAAGCCAATGTTCATCAACGTCCACGCATAAATGCGTGATTTGCAGTTGTTCTGGGAAAAACGTTTGGAAGGCATGAGAGCGTGCGATCCCGATGGTTTCGAGTTCGACGCCATGGATTTGCCGAAAACGCTTAGGCCAGTTGGACCGTACATAACCGAGGAAACGTTATTGCAAAGCGTCGCTACGGCTTTGCATCTATCTTCTCAACCTGTCACTGGACAAACGGGATCCAAGACATCGCTTGAAAAGAACCCAGGGGTTTTTCTCAACCCTGACCAGCCCCTCGTCCAGGTAGCCCGGCGGATATTCCCTCTTGGCATGAAAAATCTCGATTTTAGGCCTCTGCGAAATTATAAGCATGACATACAGTAACGACGATAAAAAAAAACTATATTATAGTTTTCTATTTTTGTGTAGCAGGAAAAAATGCAAATGTTTTTTTTTCTGCAGGCTGTGTCTATAGTGGACGATGACATCAAGAAGCAAGAAGACCGTGTGACGATAGCGAGGAAAAAACTACAAGAAGCCCTTCGAGCGATATCTTCCACCGTATAAATTAGTCCCATGTACATATATAATATTAACAATATCCGTTCGATTGTAAAAATTGGGCCGGTATTCGTCGAGAAGTCAACGGCAACCATAAGGTCGCTCCAATTTCGCCCATGGTACACACGATTTTACTTGTGTAAGAGTATATTATTTTTTGTTCTCCTTTTTTTAAATAAACGTTTGTAAAAAAAAAGCAGGACCATAGGCGTGGCGTTACGATGGCCGATCGACCGGAAACATCTGCAGAGATAAATCCAATCTTCTCCATTTCCTCCCTTTTTCAGTGTATACCGCGAAGTTCCTCAATTCTCCAGGTGTGTACCTTCGGATCCTCCATTCTCCTCGTCCATCACGAAGAGTCAACAAGCTCATTGAAAAAATCCACCAAGGACCGGGAAAGGAAAGCGAGGGTATCTTGAATTTCTTTATTACATATTGAACAAAAAATAATAAATCGGTCAAATCATCGTTTACAATAAATGTAGGTCGTGGACGACCGGAAAGGGGATTGGACGAGGTTACGTGAATGCGAGTACGAGCTCGACGCCTCGACTGGACCGCGAGGTTCTTTTCGCTGCATAATGAAAAAGAGAAATCTGTTTCCTGCTCCGTTTACGATTCTCGAAAAGAAGAGGACTTCCGTTTCGAGTATCGAAGTCTCGTCGTTTCGTCGAATCGCTTTTCGATCCTTGACCACGATGATATCACGATGTTTAAGTCGTAATCATCGCCGTAAGTTGCACCGATAAATTATTAAACAGTATTGCCGGTATCCAATTACTCGTCCACTGCGATAACGTCCTCGAGCCAAGCAGTCGCCTCGTATCCCTGACAATACAAGTCGGAAAAATATAACGTTCAATAGACAACGGCCTAAGGAACCAGGAACATTTAATCGACGAATATAAATTCATCTCACGTGCGTGAGAATGACAACGAAGAAAACAAAATGCATAGAAAATAATTCACGGAGATTTACGATTATCTTAACCGTGATAGCGAGCTATAAATTATATTTATAAATGGGTATTAGCCAAGCGTGTTTGAGAATGTCAATATGGTCTATTGTAGAAACGAGTATTCGATTAATGTACGGAGAATGATTCGTCGAGCTTCGAGGTTGAGAAGCATAGGGTACGTGTCTCGCACACGACAAGTGTCTTGGTGGTTGGCGCAGCTGTTGTTTATTAACGCAGGGAAAATAAGAAAAAGACGGTGCGAGAGGTGGCGACAGAGAGAGAAAAATGTTGAAGAGACAGAGATAAAACGGACAAGGTGCACGCGCCGTCGAAATCTTTAAGACCCTTCGGGTTCCCTTTACGGAGAACGTTCAAGGTGGTTCTCGTGTATTCTTCGTGCACGGGACGAATCTCACCCTCTGCTGCTTCTTCGATCCCCTCTGCTTCCTGAAATAATAACTATAATAAAAAAAAACGACAACAAACCCCCTCGGACCTCGACGAAGAATACTCCCCTACTTTCCTAGGAGAGCTGTATTATTCGAGAAAAAAAGAAAACACTTTTACGCACACGACACGAAAGTGCATTATATAATTATGATCTTCGGAAAGAAATCTTTCACTGTCGGGTCGAGTAGAAACTGAGAAACAATCCTAAAACTACCTATAAACATTATTTCTGTTTCAAGTCGTCGAAGAAACTTAAAAAACTGACAAACAAGCAAAAAATAATGATTTGCATTTTTAAATATTTCCTGCTGTACGTAACAAAAAAAACTCTCTCGGGGGATGAAAAATCACTCGTTTAAATTCAAAGCTCGAATAAAACCGTGTCGTTTACTCGAAAACCGTTGCAATTTTTTGCATTTCCCATTTGCACAGAATTTTCAAAGTTTTTCCGAAAAGCTGAAACGATGCTTCAAAATAAAGCAAACGATCCGTCTCCTTCGATCGATGGCGGAAAGGACTCTCTCTCTCTCGCATCGTACAAAAGAAAATAGCCCAGGTATATACATAAGTTGGTTCGTTTCAGGTACGCGTAAGCCAGGTACGCCAGGTGGTACCCTCTTTTTTTTCGTCTCTCTCGTACTCGTGCGAGTCCATACGAGAATCGAGCAGAGGCCGATCGACCCACAGCTGTTTCCTCGGTCATAAAGGGCGGCGCTCCCTCATTGTCAACCGTGAGCCCAGCGAGAAGACCGAGTTGTGAGCGAATGGTGCGTACGTCGTACAAACTTGTATATATTGTTATTATTATTATTATTATTATTATATATATATACATATATATATGGCGATTGAAACGAACATGGGGAGCCACGTAGTACGACGTGTTCCTCTCAATGCCTCGAGTCTGTCCATGGCACATGTGCCACTTTGAAATCGTTATAATTTACCGAACACGCAACGCGAACCGGCTGATTCGATGTGGGCAGAGCGCTGACACTGTCGCGAACCGAATAGTTTCACACAATATATATTATATTTCTCATTTATCCCAAGAACAAAAGAAAATCTTCCTCTGTAATCCAATTATCAATCCTTGAATGTAAACGTTTCAAGGGTTTTATAAATAATAAATATTTTGATATTTAGGGGGAGGGGTTGCTAAGAGAAATTGAAAAAAATGACAATTTTATTATTTCATGGGTCGGTTGAAATGATATGTTGAATTATTCCAAGTCGAGTTTTTTGGTGGGTTTATAATTTGATACTTATCGGCTTGTATAAATAGAGTAAAGGAGAGAGAGAGAGAGAGTATATAGTTATGGACCAGGGAACATTTTTCGACATGTTGACAATTTCGTTCTTGAGAGGGTCACGAGGGAGATTATCAGTGACAGTTGTAGGATTTTCTCTCAGAAGGTCAGAGGGTAGCGTCCAATTTCCTTCCAGCGATTCTCACCCAGCAAGGTCTTAGGAGAGACCGCCCTGGGTTAACCGCCATATGCCATAGAAAAGAGAAGAGAGAGGAAAAAAAATAGGAACAGGGATAAAACCAAAAACGATTTCACAAGCTTCGTCGGAGGATCGATTTTTCATGGAGGTTTTTCCGGATCTTTCTACAACCCAGGGTTACCAAGAGCCAATGATATTCGGTCGCTGTAATAATCGATCCTTGGGAACGACTACGACGTGGACGGATGGCACAGCTGGACTCGATTCGTCGGGCTTCCCTCGCGATCCGGACACCCATCTGCTACGTAATCGATGTCGATCGTGTGTAAGGCCTTCGTAATCGGCCGTAGATACACCGAGACACTTTCTCTCCCTCGTAAAATTTTACAAAAGCTGCCAATCACACAGTCCAACGAAGAATCGAATCGATACATCGCTTTGATTCGTTAATTTTTCTTCATTTATTATTTTCATTCGATCTCGATTATTCTTAATCTTTTTTTATATATGTTTTGTATATATGTTTCTTTTTCAATTGATTTTTCACATTTATTCAACGATTCGTGATTTTCTAATTTTTCTGATTAATTTCAAGTTTGTAAAAAGAAAAATTGTTCCGTAACGAATCAAACTTTCGTGAGGGAAAATGTGGTAGAGACGATATATATATTTATAAGTTTCCCGACGTTCCGGAGATAAATGGAAGATTGTAGACAGAGCGAGAGAATTCTATCGTCTTTTTGAACAGGAACGCGACGCACCTCTCCTCGCCTTTCGTCCGTGACAGAGGTTTCCGTTCGTTTCTCGTATATATGTGGTACCTGGACCCGTGTTGCTTCCGGCCCACTACATTGTTCGATTCACTCTAGGCTTATATACATCCCCCAGGAAGAAGCCCGCGGTTACACAAGACAGAGAGAGAGAGAGAGAGAGAGAGAGAGAGAGAAAGTTTTCATGCGTCACCCTATACACGTGTATATAACTATATCCTGCGCTTCTATATACAATATATTCTTGCAACTATATAGTACACGATAAATTATATAGTTATACATATTTCTCGCGAATACGTGCACCAACGGAATTAAATAAAAATGAAAAGAGCATCGTCCACAGCAATATCTATTGACGAATGTGCGGGAGCGACGATTGAAAAGCTATGGCCGATACGCGCCCCTATTCTCGTTCCATGCCTTCTTCTCTATTTTTTCCAACACTTTTCTTCCCCTTCTTCTCTCCCAATGTATTTTGCAACGACCGTGAAATAGTCAAATGCGACAATCGTCCCCTGAAATTATACAAAATGTTTCACCCCTTGGTTTCTTGGGAAAATAATATTCGCTTCAAACATTTGTGGCTGGTACATTTTTTGACAAAATGTGAAACATATATACGCGAAATATACGTACGGTCGTATCGCAATTTATATAAATACGACTTCGATATTGTCCGTGTCGAGGTCTCGGCTATAATACGTCCGAGTCGCTCTCGATTTTTGCGAATATATGTCTGCCGTTTCGCTCTCTCGATTACGTCAGTGTTATAATACACGTCGAAAGCCCACGTGAAAATTTCGCTCCGGGACTCTCTCGTCGAACGAGAGAAAGAACGTCGATGCAACGAAGCTGACAATTCACCGCAGTTACCCACTATTGTACATACATATATTCTTATAAACGTATATATATATATATATATATACACACATATAATATATTTATATTATATCTATATTTACATAATATGTAATACTTGGCATATGTAAACGGCGGTAACTTTGTTCACGTACATGCGTTATTATTCGTAGAGACGAGAAGAGGGGAAAAATATCGCGTTCTTGTTTCTCCTCGTTGTGTTCTCGTATGGCCGGCCGAGAGATGTTATACAATTGCTGGTTGTCGACAGAATCAGTTGAGAACGTGTTTTCAGCTTGCCGAGAAAGAGAGAGAGAGAGAGAGAGAGAGAGAGAGCCATTTTATTTGCAACACATGTATAAACTACTTTTGCATCGCTTCTATATAGCGCGCACATCGATCGTCGACAAAAGTCGACGGCGAAAAACAGAAGCCTCCTGTTTTCCATAATTAATCGAAAGAGATTCAATTTTTACAAATACAAATTTCAAATATTAAAAACAACAATTTAAAAAAAAACAGTGATAATTATACACGGAAATTTGTACGAGAACATTTTTTCGTTTCATTTTTGTTGATGCGCGTCTTGGAGATTACGACGAACCGGCTATTGCGCGGACAAAACGAGAGGAATACGAAGGAGGAAGATAGTACAAAAGTATAGGTAGCGATCTCATTGTCAGCTTTGGTTGCAATTGGTTCACGATTGCAGGTTGCGAGGCATCGCGCTGACTCGTCGATCCACTCGACGATTCCGCTCTTCTCGCTCTTATAAACACACACACACATACGACGTTTGAAAACTGATACCGCACCCTCAGGGTCCGCTCTCGTTTATTATCTCGATATACACCCCGCGTCTCCTCCTCTAGTCGCCGCGATAATTTAAAAGACGAGTAGCTATACGTTCGGACAATTATGAGATTCGCCTCGATCGTAATGTCGATTCGATGACGATGCACTTTCACCGACGAATACGTATGTAAAACTCAACTACGCCGGAAGATAATTCGAATCAAGATTTCTGGTTCGAGTAACACATTCGATTGTTCATCTCGGATAATTCGAGTCAAAGTATTTATTAAAGAAACATTGAACAACTTCGCATTCGTATTTTACATGTATTTTTCATCCCTCGGTTTGTATTCTTCGAAAAAGCTTCGTTAGAAATTTCATCATAAACAATAATATCGTCGTATCCGATTGGATTGAAAATTCTAAAATAAAATTGAACCGAGGAAACGAACTGGCGAGGGTTTCTCGCAATATTTTAGACCTGAGAGAAAATCCCTGTTTCCCGTTTTGTCGTTTGTGTGTTTGGAAATGTCGCGAATGCCGCGTATCGCACACAGAACGCGGAGAGTTCGTCGCGGGGGCTATTGGCCGGACGCTAAGAGAGACGGGGGATCTACTCGGGGATCACTAGAGTCCTGGTGCAAGAGAGTTTCATCGGCGTCTCGTTGGGTCCCCTACGTGGCGCGCGTCTTCGTCGTCTCGTTGCAGAGTTTCGCAAAGCAACGACAATGATTGCGGGGGCAACCGGTTGCATGCGCTAAAAATAATCCGCACCAGCGAAGAAAAGCACTCTCGGACGAGTCTCTCGGTCTACGCCTGGCGTTTCTATACCCGTACTACGGTTTAATACAGTCCTCGATATTTCGTCGAGATGAATTTAATAATATTCGTAAATTTTCTTTACGATCCTTTTCGAATTACGATAATGATTGCCGTTACGCGATGGTAATAATTTTTTACGTACGACCGGTTGCTTCTCTGACGCAATCCACTGCGAAAACTTGTACCTCGTGTTTTCATATTATTTTACATGAACAAATTTACTTTTCTTCGAAATGTCGAATTTTATAAACGAAAATTGAATTTTTCTTCTCGACGTTAATCGATTCGTGAATAATCGTGAAATCTAGCACCTCGTGTTTTCATATTGTACAAGGACGAATTTACTTTTCTTCGAAATGTCGAATTTTATAAACGAAAATTGAATTTTTCTTCTCGACGTTAATCGATTCGTGAATAAAATCGGATTGAAAATAATGAAACCATTTTATTGGATGTACCGATAGCATTGTAACGATAATTGGAAAATTTAATTTGCTATTTTAGCCAAAAAGATCTTCGTTAATTTTGCATCGGGTTTTACTCTCAGCTTCGTAAATATAATATTTCTTCTCGAGACCTTTGTCCGTCGACGCGAATAATGATAAATCGTTCACGAAGTATCGAGCGGCGATTGCAAGGTGTGATCTCGATGACGATAATGATGATCAACCGGTACGAATCGACACCTGGAACAGGAACTTTGTCAATCGCCTATCTCGTCACAGTTATTTACGCGTCTCTCTTGCTTCTATCTCTCTCGTTCAAGGATCAGGCGGGCCGGCTGATACGCGCGAATAAATAGCAATAAAACACGCGTGTGGCAGGTGAAGCGATCGGTATGTGTACTACACGAGGCATCGAAGGGCGAAACGAGCGAAGCATGAGGCAGAGAGAAAGAGAACGCGTGCTCGCTCTCTCGCCTTATGCTCGTGTAATACGCCCTTGCGTATACGCGATTTGCAATGCTAATTTAATTACCCATCTCATTCTCCCTCTTTCTCTCTCTCTCTCTATCTCTCTTTCCCCTCGATCTTTTCCACTACGCGACAAGCCAAATGAGAGAGTCGGGACGACGGAGAGAGAGAGAGAGAGAGAGAGACAGAGAGAAGAAACAAAAAAGAGAGGAGCTGTATGAAACATAGTACGAGAGATACGATAATACGCCGGGGCAATTAAAACAACAAAGAATTCGACAGGAGAAAATATTCGAGAGTAAAATTGTCCGAGAATTGCACGAATCGTTTCTGTGTACGTAAGTTGGTCGTTTGATCAACGAGATTATCGTTTAATCGATTGATCGATGAATTATTGATTATTGAAAGATTTACCATCGGTTAAACGTTTCGAAATTACGAGCAGGAAAAAGAAACGAAACGTTGACGGAAATCTGTGAAAATTCAATAGTTCGGTGAAAATAAAATATTGTATATGTTTAGCGTTAGAAAGTATGTATAATTTATGGTGTAGCTTGCGATAATTAATCCATGTATGAGAGAGAATGTGAAATAAGGTGAAATAGATGGTGGAGGGAAAAAGAAATGCGCGAAAAGGAGACAGAAGCCAGGGCGAAGTGGCGGCAGGTGCTGTCGGAGGCAAAAGGTGCTGGCCGTTCTGTTTGCCGGCAGGCCTTGAATGCGTTCGGGTCGTTGCTACACAGTGGAAGAGAACGCGTAGCCAGGCAATAGGGACCATCGTCGCTTATTCCGACAACGAGGACGAGCTAAAGGCAGAGAGAGAAAGAGCGAGAGAGCGAGAGAGAAAGAGAAAGAAAGATCGGAGCGAGAGTTCAAGAAGTACGGGCATCCTCTTCGTGGCCGATCCAGAAAGGAAATTGGCTGTGGCGTTGTCGGTTCGCTGGTCGAAGAGCGAAAAGAAGAATCGTTCGGGTTTGTGGGCCGGGAAGAAGCGCTAAAAATCTGACCTGCTCCGACGGTCTGCCCGTTCGTATATCTCGTTTATATTGGAAGAACGAAAAATAGGGAAAGGTTCTCTCCTTCTCTCGCCTTCCTGCTGGTCAGAACCGAGCAGCGAGTTGTAACTTCGAGAATGCCAAGAGCGAGGAAAATCGACCTGAAACAACGAAAGAAATTTAATTTTTTCTGATCACGAATTTTATTACGATTAATCGATGATATTTGGAAGAATTCGTCAGAGATAGAAAATTGATATTTGGTCGTGAATAAAAATAGAAAAAAATGTGTTTGGTTGAAAATCGAGTGGTCGATCGATCGTTGGAGGGAATCGAAGAAGAACAATGGAGCGTGAAGATAAATGAGTCGATGACGGTAGCGAGAAAGGGGAAGAGAGGAAGAACGCACCGAGAGAGCGAAGAGGAGAGAGAATAAGATTGCGAGAGGGCGAGAACATGGTTGTCTCTTTTCTTGGTCGGTTCAAGGTCCGTGGTACCGTCTTAGACGTTGCTCGTTGGTTTAACGAACCCCTTTCTCTCTATATATTCCCCAGGCAGGAGCACGTCAACGAGAGGGAGAGAGAGCGAGACTTTTATATATTTATCTAAGATAAGTCGAAAACGAAACGACGAGATTCGTATTAGGTCGGACAGGTGTCGATGGTTTTAGCGAACTTTGTCACGGTTTTTATGCCGTCCACGTGTTTTCTATCGTTGCTATTTTTATTCTACGATCGAACGAATAATCATTTATTTATCGTTAGAAATTTATTTTATTAATTGAATTAATATCGAGACAATCGTCGCTATTCGCGATACAGCGCTTCGTTATTAATGACCATTTAAAAATGACTCTTCGAGGACTAACGAAGACTCGAGATGTAATTAAATTATAACGTTGAAATTTGAATTACTGGTTTCTCATTAACTTTTATACGAAGCTCTTGGATAATGAGATGAATGAGACAAGGAGAACGAGTGAGCGAGAGCGAGGGGTTCGTTATTGTAGAAAAGCCTGGGGAGTTCGTTAAATAAATGTACTCGACCATATCTCACCCTTTCGCTCACCGGAGACGATTCAATCCCCCTCGAGTACTTTGTTGTATTAATACGGGCGCGCTTTACACTCTTTTATACCTCGTTTCTCCACGAGGGAGAAGAGAGAGAGAGAGAGAGAGAAAACCAGCGAAAAAAAAGTCAGCGAAGAGCGAAAAAAGCGTATCACCCTCGTTGTAGATTTTATATAATATCTCGGCGAGTTATCGTCGTTTGCACTGTTCGCTCGGATTCAATGGTCGAGACCAACTTTGGTTTCGCAAAAAAATCGAGAAAAAAAGAAGAAGAAGAAGAAGAAAAATAAGAGCGAGAAAAATAAAGTACGACTATGGGATGCAAAAGTGCATAGAATTGATATATAACCTCAGAACCCTGTAGAATAAATATGAGTGCAGCTGCCGTTGCCTCTGTCTCGTCGACTTGCGTTCGGCGCCTTAGGAGAACGAGAAATGGAAGGATAAAAAACGATAATACGGATGAGCGTCGAGAAACCTGTTATTCCTTTTTTTTTGTGTGTTGGATTTAGTCAACTTTTTTTCATCCCCCTCGGTCGTATTTCGCATTCGAGAGAACTCGAGATCTCGTACTTCCGGAAACTTCGATACCGCCATATTGAAAAATCTTGATCTCGATTCGAATTCGGGAGACAACGCGTTTTCGATGGGAAACAAATTTTCCTCGCGACGCGAAATTCAAATGATTCGTTTCCTACGGAACTGTCAATCGGATAAATCGATAAATTGAGGAAGAATCGAATGGTCGACATTTTTCATATTTTTTGTTTTCAGAAAATATGCGATTTCCACTGATAACTCGCGTTGGAATTTTTATAAAAATGTTTATTGAAAAAGGAATTTTCGGGGCTGACAACAATTTTATCGCACAATTAGGAGTCCAAAGGAGCCCTATGATTTTTTCCAGATTTTTCCTCACGGAATAACATAGTCAAATAAACGGCGGACGCAAAGGATTTACGGGTGGTAAAAACTACGATATGGGACTAGGGTTAATTTCAAATTTTTCAACTCAGGTAGTATGGTCGATACATCCGCTCTTATTGTTCGACCGTCCCTTTTTCTATGAATATATTTTTCTCTACCCGTTTCTCAATCTCGAAATGCTATTGACATCGTTTATTATTATCAACGATAATTTTGTACACAATACAATATATATTTATGAGCTTGTTAACAATCTTGTAAACAAAGGATTCTACGGTCGGTAGAGAGCAACCCTCTCATCCCTAGATGTCGATCGGACAGTTACCACCCGGGGAGAACGACGAAAAGCACCCTTATCAACCGGGCAAAAAACGCAGATTCGTACGTTTAAAAATATTGTTGGTTATCAGTAATTTGTCAATAGTCCGTTTTTCAATCTAATTCAAGTATTATCGCAATTAATCGAGCAGAAATGTCTCCTTTCGTTTATTTCCATCGTCTCATCGTTTCTCAATATTTCAAAATGTTCGAAGTAATCGTAAATATCCGTCGATAATTTTTAACGCTTAATTATTTGGCGCGATAGTTGCTCCTCCACTTTTTTCAAACTTCGGGACGCGTTCGGCAAATTGTCGAACGTGGCCGAGCGCCACCGCCGCCATCTTGTTTATTGTAAAAGTTTTGTGAGTAACATTGTTGACGACGCTCCGTGTTTCTCGACAGTTTTCCTGTTGCATATTATCGGCCCAGGTATTTGAATGACGTAAATCAGATGTAGGAAACGATGACGAACTCGGGGATCCCAAAATCAACCTGTGAAACATCGATTCTTCATCGGTAAGTCCGCCACAAAAGTCTTAACTTTTACGCCAACGTCGAAGTAGTACCGAGTTCTCTGCGGATCGACGCACTCGGACGACACGTTCGGGAGAACTATTTCCAACTCGATACCTAAACCATATATCTGTACATTGTTTACGATCAAATAGAGCAAATAAGTTTTATGTATATCCCGTTTATGCACGTTGAAAGCAGAGTTAGAGGTTAAAAGATATTAGGAATTCTCTCGAAATATGTCGCGTGTGCCGAAGCAGCAGAGGAGGGGGAGATTTCGTTGTCCGTGCGTGCGAGAAAGAGCCGGAGGAACGCGAGAATAGCGAAAGAGAAAGAGAGAGTATATCGTTCCCCTCGTTCGTTCGCGCGACGTACGAGAGATGGAAGGAACGAAAGTAGTGTAGAATCGAGAGCGAGAGGGAAAGAGAGAAGGGAGAAACGAGGAGAAGCAAGAGAACGACAAAGAGAGAGAGAGAGAGAGAGAGGGAGAGCCGGTGTTGCCAGGATAGCCGAACGCGGGCCGGAGACAACCGAGAATGTTCGCTCGAGTCGAGAGTGCTCGCGCACTCACGCACACACATTCGGCCCGTGTAGTATCCGGCGACGAGGTGGCAGTCGTGGTGGGGGAAGGGTAGAATCGTGAACCACGTGACGAGGCCGGCGAAAAGGAGGGGTCGCGGTCGGTGCCGGCGTCCGGCACATGTCGTCGTTGAGCGCGCGGGTTATACAGTGGTGTTATACCGGCCTCGCTGTACACGACCGCAGTCGCCAGTTTTCCTCGTCGCAGTCAGTCGCAGCGGCACTCGAGCGCAGAGAGGGTAGTGATCTCGCACGCGCCTGCCTCGTACAAGAGTATATAAGGGAATTAACAGAAAAAAATTAAAATACGATATCGAGTCCGAGGAGTACGAAGAATAACATTCTAGAGAGGAGGATTAATTACGGACAAACGATAATAACGATAATAATAAATAACGAGAAGACGAGTAATAACCGACGAGAAACGACAGAAGACAGAAGGATAGAGACGAAGAAGTTTTGAAATTGTGACGAGGATAAACGAATATCCCAAGACGCGGTGAAGGACGAACGGAGAAAAACAACACTGAAGATAGGATTCGCTCAAACCGTAATAACGCGTTAACGAAAATCAAAGTTCGAAAAAAAAGCGAGACAAACACAGTAATAATTGAAAAAAATAAAAACGAAAAACGACTGATTATTCGCGAAACCGATAACCGAGCTTCGTCGAATTTTTAACGAAAAATCACCGAACACGAGATATTCAAGATTTAAATACACAACGCGCAAAGAGAATTACATTAACCGAGTATAAAGAGATACGTCGCTGTGCTTTTGAATAATTACGACGCGCTACGAGAATTCGGAGAAAAAAAAAACAAAAAAAAAACAAAAAATCCAGGAAAAGTGTTTTTGACGAATTTTCGAAAAATTTTCTTCCCTTGCTCCCTTTTCTCGCGCCAGCGGCCATTATCAATCTCGGCACCGGTGATATATCTCGCTGTGTCGTTCGCTCAAACGTGAATTATTACACGGGACACGAGAGTTTAAAAATTTTCATTTTGGTTGAATTTATTTTTCTACGCAGCAGCGCGCGCCTTCGTTTTTTCTTTCAACTCTCCTCTATCACTTGCTCTTCTTCGTCGTTCGCTCTCTCCGCTCCCCCCTCTCCTTGGCCCTCTAACGGCTACGGACGTCGAGAGAGCTTTGTCCCCGCGAGTGCGTGAGAACAGTCGCGCGAACGAGCGCAAACGAAGATAATCTATCGTTGTTGGGACAGAGAGAAGAGGTGGTGAAAATTTTCGTATCGAAGAGAGTGCGTCACACCGGTTAAACCGACGCGAAATATTCCTCAACCACGTGCTTTGAAAACCGCGACGCCATAGCGAGAGCGAGAGACTGCGTTCTTCCATTACACAAAAGAAAACACACAAAAATAAATAAAATACAAAACCGAGAGAACCAACGACCGTGTGATAACATAATCTCTCGATAAACAAATTAAACAACAACAACCACATTAAATTACAACAACAACAAAAATTAATAATCCAAAAACACTAATTTCGCTTCGTCGAGTTCGCGAAATAACCTCGTTTTAACGAATAAAAAAAAACACAAAAAATATCGTGAAAAAAACAGAGACCGGTGTTTACGACGTCGTTTGCTTTTGCGAACGGTGACGAAAACGAGAGATAAAAGAAAGAAGAAAAAAAAAGACCCATCGTCAATCGCTCAAGGATTCGTTCTTTGTTTGTGTATAATATCCGTTACTTTTTTTCGTACGTAAAATTCGCGAACGCGGTCTGTGACGAAACGAAAAAAACACACACACACACAAAGAAAAAAAAGTGAGCGAGACTCTCGAGATACCACGACGTCGTTGGTAAGTCCAAAAGTTGTAGAAGGCTTGTAAAGAGCGCGAGTGCGAACGGATCAACGATTTTCGGGGAATTTGGAAAAATGCCGACGAGTTTGTTCAGCGAAATGGATCGGGGGGTTAGCGCCGGTGGTGCTGGCTCTCTCGAGGAACAACGTGCTTTACAGCTAGCGTTCGAGCTCTCGATGCTCGGTCTCGAGGGCAGCCCGGGATGTCCGGGCAACGGTAGCGGGCCGGGCAACAACGTCAACAACGACAACGATCCTCTACAATCGACGCCTACCAACGTGTTCGAGGAGGCGCGTTCCAAGAAGAGCCAGAACATGACCGAGTGCGTTCCCGTACCGAGCAGCGAACACGTGGCGGAGATCGTCGGCCGACAAGGTAGAAACAAATTTTTCTCAACGTAAATATTTATTTTTCTTCGGACAAAAAAATGTTTTTTGTTTTTTGTTTTTTTTTCCTTTTTTTTTTTCTTCCCACGTGCATGAAATATTTATTACAAACACGTGTCTCGTGTCTTATTCGTCGTCACGTTGAAATTTCATCGTGGAGGGTGGAAAAGAAAAAGAAAAAATAATCGAATCGATCGTAAATTCGAATTTAAACGAAATTCGATGAATTTGGTCGTTTGAAGGAATGTGTTTTTTCTTTTCTTTTTTAATATTGATGAATTTATCGTTGATGTTTGAATTTGAATTATTCTCAATGTTATTCGAATTTGAGGAATCATTATAGACGGTAAAATATTTTGTTGTTCTCGCTCGCTCGTCGAACCCGTCGAGCTCTCGAGCCTTCGAAAACGTCCGAAGAAATTGATAAGGAAACAGGCGCGTCGTTAATGCCAGCCTCGGCCACGTGTAATCGCGTTCTCGCCGACTCCCACGCGCTCGCGCCAAGTCTTCCTCTTGTCGTTTACGGTCGCGTTTGTTTAACGTTTTCGATGATGAAAAATACGAACGTCGTTGAAAGCGAAGACAAAAAAATAGGGGAATGCGGAGACGTCGAACAATTCGCGACTATGCTAGCGAGAGAGAGAGGGAAACAGAAGAGAGAGCGAGAGAGAGAGAGAGAGAGAGAGAGAGAGAGAGAGAGAGAGAGAGAGAGAAATGGAGGTGATGGAATATTTTACTATCGAGCCTGTTCGCGCCGAGAGAGACTGCAGTGAGAGTGGCCATAAATTCGAGTAACATGGCGGGCAAGTAATTTGACTAATTGAACAGTCGCGTTTTCTCGCTACTGCCTCGTACACATCTGTGTGCGTATATATATATATATATATATATATACATATATATTTATATATATTCGTCGTATTAGCGCAGTGACTCTCATCGTTTTTTCATTTAAATAATATATGTTTCTCGCTAATTGAAATAATCATATTTCTCTTAATAAACGAAATTACAAACAAATTCGTATATTAAAATTCTACGATGAGAAAACGAGCTCGAAAACACTCGTCGTTTCCGTTTTCGTCCCTTCGACGAATTATTCGACCATCGCGCAAATTACCATTTTCATATAATACATTTTCATTTTTTCGATCTCACTTTTATTATTCGTCGTCCATTTCACATTTTTTTTTTTTGAAAATATTCATCTTCATCGAAATATCACGTTTATCATCACGTTTGAATAAATTTCTAAACTATCGTAGTCGTATTTTCGATCACCGTTGTCTTTTTTTCCCTAAGGTTCTATCATGGTCGTAAAATTGTTTTTTTTTTTGTTTTTATCGTCGCTATTCCCCTCCCACTCGTTGGCTGATTCGGACGCGAGGCCAGTATGCGCGCGCGGGGTTATTCACCGTTTACAGGGCGTAGAGATCGTTGCAGAGAGAGAGAGAGAGAGAGTGAGAGAGAGAGAGAGAGAGAGAGAGAGAGAGAGAGAGAGAGAGAGAGAGAGAGAGAGAGAGAGAGAGAGAGAGAGAGTACCAACAGCGCGACGAGCCGAGAGGCTCTTGCGCGTCCAGGTTTCTCTCTCGCTCTCCCTCGCGCCCGCGAGAGAAGGAAAAAAAGCAAAAGCAAAAGAGGTAGAGAGAGAGAGAGAGCGAGAGCCGGGAGAGGAGATCACAAGTCGATGTGCACCGCGCTCTTGCGGCAGCGCCGCGGGAATCACCGCGGTGGAGAGATACTTTCGTTTTTTGACGTAGGTCGTGGTCTCGTTGCGTAGGTCATGATTTTTTTTTCCGTCCCGTTCGAACGTTCTTTGATTTCTCGCCTCCCTTTCCCCCCCTCTCCCTCGACACAAATTCGTTACTTCGTCGATTATTCCCCTGAGGACGTTGACTCTCGCCGCAAAATTTTCATCCGTTGAAATACGACGCGTCCGACCTATATTTATAAATCCGTAACTTTTCGTTTTAAATATCGTAGACGCGAAGATTTGCCGATTATTTTATACCCGGACGAAGTTTCGCGAATACGAAACTTTTCAATTTTTTCATGACGACGCTTGTGAAAACAAAAAAACAAAACTTTCGAGATATTAAATTTCTTATGTCGTACGGTAAATATTAGTCGCGACCTCGTATATCGAGCGGAATCGGCTCCGGATAATGGCAAACGGTGTATATAGTCGTCCGATGTGTCCACTATTGATTCGATACGATAGTCCTTGAAACGAGCGAGCACGAGAGAGAGAGAGAGAGAGAGAGAGCTACGTAGGCGAATTCGTCGAATCAAACAAAATTTGGTTTGCCTTCGCTCGCTCCAAGAAATTCGTCGGTTACTCCCCCCCCCCCCCCCCCGCCCCACATCCTCCCTCCCGGTTTCGAACGAACCTCCGGGGACGCACTTTTGTTTCTTTTGTGTCTACATCTCCGTCCGTCGCTTCTTCCATTGTTTCAACGTCGAACGATTTCGTCGTACCGCCAAGTAAATCTCTTCTCCGATAAATATCGAAAATTTTCATCACGACGGGAATATCTACTCGTCGAGACTCTCAAATCATGGTCGTTAATTCGTCGTTCAAACAACGCTCGTTACGTAAAATCATATATCGATTAATTTTCTTATAATTAATATTATTTATTATCATAAAAATAAAAGACACTTTCGTTCATTTAAAATTTAACATAAAAGAAGAAGATGCAAAAAGTGTCCGTTGGTACGTTCATAGATTTGAAATTTTGGATTAGATAACTCGGTACGACGGGGTAACTTCGGTCATTTATTTTCGGGTAAGAGAAAATTCTTTTGACCTCCATTAACGATGACAAACGTGATGAGCCTTCTTTACTAAACTCACACACACGGATATATACGCACGTGCCCTCCCCCCTCTTCAAATACCCGTGTCCATGAGAGTTTTTGCGTAGATCCGTGCCCCGTTCGTTTCCATGCGCGTCGCTCGTGTATATCTATATACGTGTGTATGTGTCTCTGCGTGTGTGTATAGCACGTACCTGGTTAGGTGTAATGAAAGTTACATATCCTATTGCCGTTTATCCCGAAACGAGTTGCGAAACGTTAGATATTCGGCGGTAGGTCTCGCCTTGTACAGCTCGCTCGCAACGTTATTCGGCAAGGTCTCACCCGTCAGTTTTTTTTTCCTTTTTTTTTTTATTATTTTTTGCCACGGGGTGACCATCTGTCTGATCTCATAACTAGCGTGTTGAAAGTATATATGTATATATATATTTAATGTATGGAGACGTTAGACGTACGTAATATACGAGAACGTGACCTCGAATCGTTAGAGAGAGATCTCGTTTCGTGAGACACGCTTGCGCATGCGTTCAATTTTTAATGTTCGATATTTATGTATATTATATATATATGTGTGTGTGTGTGTTAGGTATTGTATGCGAGTGTCTCTATTTGATGGCCAAAAGTGCAAAATAGCCGGGGTTTCGAACTATACGTAGAGTTCGGTAACGATATCGAGAGTTATTGACCTCGGAATAAATCGATTCGATTTCTACGGAATGTCAAACGCGCGTGTCGGGGTGCGTACGTCCTCGGTTTCCTTGCGACATCGGCTTCTCGTCTCTCAGTCGCCCGCGATATTTACAACGTAGCTTTTCCATTTTTTAAAATTCTTTCCCCTTTTTTCAATTTCGCAGTTTCAGCAAAGAGAATTTTTTTTTATCGCTTATTTATCAAAATCTCGTTTCGGGGACGAGTTCGAGCAACGACAAAAAATCTCGTATAATTCCCATGGGGTGTATCGTAAACTCGCTATTTTTTGTTGTTTTATTTTTGGTTCTTTTTTTTTTTTTTTTTTTTGTTCACGTTCCACCGGATCGAGAAATTTGGTTCGCTCGAAGAAGCGACCGAACGAATTCTCTCGGGCGAAGGGTTGAATCGGACAGAAGCTCGAAAATTGAGTCGACCGATGCGAGACGAGTTTTCATGCTCGGTGAAAGCATCGTGGAGTTCTCTTTGCCTCTCTTGCTCTAACGAAAGGCGAGCCCATTGTGTTTCCGGTGGCGGACCTACCGAATATATATATATATATATATATATACATATATGTATATGTGTGTGTGTTTCTGGCTCTTTCCAGCGTACCGAACTCGCCTTCAGAACCAGTTTTCACCTATATACATATATAGCCTTTTTAGACATGTATATATGCACATATATATATATATTTATACGCACATATATAGCATATCGTATATAAAAGCGTAAGTGTGCGTTATACAGCTCGGCAGCCCGGGAGCATGAATCATCGTCGCGCCACACGAGGTCTCCCTTTCGGTGTAAACTCTCCTGTAAAGTATCGAAGACGACCACGTTTCTCTCTCCTCCGTTGCTCGAAGTATTTACAATTGTCGGCCCGAGGTCTTTGCTATATCGTGTCCCGAGCGTGCGACTCGTATCGAAAATAATTTTCTCGTTCTATATATAAATATATATTTCTTTTCATAACACAAGTCTGAAAACCGTCGATTAAAAATTCTTCGTTCAAATCTCGCTGGTGATAATAAAATAAAAATATATATATTAATAACGATAGTGGACGATATTCGTGATAATTTGAAATTTGTTTGTAGGAGAAAAAATGTTTTGGGTTTTAATTCGTCGAAAGACTTTTTTTTGTACTTTTTAATTTTTTAATTTTTTTATTATTATTTCGTCGTTACGAGTTGGCCACGTGGCTTTTCGACACGAGAGTGAATAGATCCTGATGTTCGCGCGGCGAACGCGTACCTACTCGCGCGCACAGTGGCGCGTCCATCGCGTACGTGTATGTAACGTTACGTAGGAACCGCGTATCGAGCACGTGGGCAGATCGCGAAACTCGTGGCGAGGGAAGGGACGGGGGCGGCCCTCTTTTATCGTCGGGCTCTCCTTGAAGATTATCGTCAAAATGGCGGCACTTTACCACCATCGCTATCGCCGTCACAGGCAAAACTTCGTATACTCGCCGTCACGTTTCTTTTCGACGCGTTAAAACGAAAAAAGTGATCTAAGTGTAATAGCAAAAAAAAAGAACCGCGAGCTTTTTTGAAAGAATTCACGAGACGAAAGTTCTCGTCTTTCGATCGATCAGAAACCACCCCTTGTACCGTCTTTTCAACCCGGCAAACGACTCTTTCGTCATTCCACTATATTCTTTCTCGTGAGAAAATATATTATCGTTGGGAAAAAATATTGCGACGCTCGTAATCGATCGAATATATTTACTTTCTTAAATCGCAGAATGTTCGAATTTTGTTATTCTTGGGTTGGAAAATTTATCGTTAATATGACAATATTTTTGTATGTTTAAATAAAACAAAAGTCGTCAGATTTGCGGGGTGAGATTTTTGCGTGCTATATAGATCGTTCTATCACTTCGGGAATTAAGGAACGAGCGATAACGCCCTAGACACGAGAGAGAGAGATAGAGAGAGAGAGAGAGACAGAGCAGCGTCAACCCATAGGCAGTACACAATCGTGTCGAGCCAATATATAAACGACTTGTAATGAGTTTGATACGCCGTTCCATTATGAGGATGTGCCTATTTGTTGAGCATTCTCTCGCTCTATACACACCATGTTATATACGTTTACAAATATATATATATATATATATGTGCTAACGCATTCTCGTCGTTGCTCTTTCTCTCTTGCATTCGCGCGTTCTCGCCTCTCTCGCTCGCTCGCACTCCCGTCGGCGGTAGCGTAGACCGGAAGCGGTAATGAGCGCCTCTGCTGTCGCCAGACTCTGTAGATTTTCTCTTCGTCTCTCCTCTCGTTCTCTCGCCGGGTCGTGCCTGTCCTTTCTCGAGGCAACGACGAGAGCGAGAACGAGAACGACGATGGCGAAGATGGTGAAGATGATGATGATGATGATGATGACGTTACTTTGGAAATATTGTAGCGAGTTATTTGGTCCGTTAACTCGACTTGCACTATAACCGAACTAAATACCGCACAGTACTTTCCTTTCATCCCCTTTCACCGTTTCTTCATTCGACGATCTCATTTTTACCGCACAAATATCGAGAAAATATCTCGACGAACGTCGCGGACATCGACTCGATCGACTTGTTCGTGAATTTTCTCGATGATATAAAAAAAAAAAAAAAAAAAAACAAATAAAAGAGAAAAAGGAAATATATATATCGGAGAATATTCGATAATTGACGAGTCTTAAATAAAAAGTATTCTTTAACGAAAACGTGCACCCGGTATTTTTGGAAAAATACAGTGTCACTGTTTTGGCACTGTTCTCTCGTTGCCCCCTCCTTATCCTCCCCCCCTGTGACGAAGTTCGCGCAACCGCAAAAAGGCCCGACCGCGAAATTAAGAATTTCCGGCTGACGGAGAAACGAGAAAGGAGAGCGCGGTGATGGAAAGGAGGGTGAGAAAAACGGGTAAAGGAAAATAAAAATTGTATTTCATACAATTTTTTTTCAATCTCCATTTTTTCTTCGATTTAAATCTCGAAGGTTTATCAAAAAATTAATATTAAATACGCACCTCGACACTCATTAACATAATCAAATAAATCGACGAGTTTGAAAAATATTTTTATCCGATTATGCAACGAAATTTCGTATCTTGATTTTACGAATCCATCGTCCATCGCGTCGAACATAGTCGAAAGATAATCGGCGCGAAACAGAAGCGAGGTTTACTCATTTTTCCCTCTTCTCGTCGTTACAATTTCCTGAGCGTGGACGCGTCGCGCGCGCGCAAACCTCGCAGAGTTTCGACGAACTCTCTTCGTCGCGCCGTTTCGACTCGGATGTGAGCCACGGTTCGTAAAGCCCGCAGCGCGCGCGTATATCGGCGAGGCAGCGCGGAGACAGCCGGCAAACAGCAGCGAAAGAGGGAACACGGCGCGTCGGACCTCTCTCGACGAGAAGCCTCGTTGTGAGGGAGAGAGAGAGAGAGAGAGAGAGAGAGAGAGAGAGAGAGAGAAAACCTTAGTAGCTTCCCGCGTGTAGACGCACAGCGGTGAGGTCCGGGGCGAAGTATTCTCCTCCGACTGCCTTCCCAAACGTCAGCGACCTCTGTTCTGCCTTTTTCTCTCTCTTTCTCTTTCTCTCTTTCCCTCTCTCTTGCTCACTCTCTTTCTCTCTCTTGCTCACTCTTTCTCTCTCTCTCTCTGTCTCTTTCTTTCGAGCGCGATTCTGTTTTTCCATCGTTTTTTTTTCTTCCATGCTCGAATTCTGTCTCAGAAACACGACCGACCACGCGGGTCTCGTCCCTCGCTACAGCTCGTTCGGGATAACTCCTACACCGAGCGTACTCGATACAAGCACGTTTGACGTACGCGTTACGTCTCGATTATACCTATATAGCACTAACCGGCTGTCCCGCGCTTTATCTAATTATCGTTCATTCCCTCGGTTCGAGCTCTCCCCATTCCCCTCCCATTAGCCAGTAAAATTTCGCACCAAGCCCCCCGTGAAACATAATATCGCGACAAACACGATGATAAAATACACCAAAGATTTCAAACTCTCGTTCGAACGTTTAATTAATTGCGAGAACAATAATAATGAAAACAAAATCACGACAAATAAACAAAAAAAAATGAAAACATATAATCTTTAAAAATTTACAAAATTTCCTACTTTTGTAAATATTTCTGTTTTTGTTATTGTTATTATTATTATTATTATTTATTTATTTCTATTTATATCCGAGAAGCAATAGCGTCGATCAATTTTTCACAATTTGCTCCGAGTCGTCTCGGTCGAGCTTATCCGTTCTCGCGATAAAGCCCACGTTTCGAGCTTCGCGCTCTCGTTCTGTCCATTTTTTTTCCTTTTTCCTTTTTTCTTTTTTAACACAACCCGACTACCATTTTTCATCGTTTCCCACACGAGGCGCGCATCATCGTAGCACGGCGCGATGAGGAACTTTTTAATAAAAGCCGATTATCGGTTATCGATCGGGCGCGCCGTCGCATATGCATTTTGCCGCAGGGGACACCAGAAACACACGAGCGAACGTGCGAGCTTCGTAATACCACCTATCGGTATGTCTATATCACAGAGTTTGACGTGTTTTTACTCTTCTATGTATGCGATTCTTTGTGTATGTGTATGTTCGTGTGCGTTTGTATCGGTTCTCGGCCTCGTCAAACTTGGATGCCGGTGAAGCGTACGAGAGAGCGATAGGCACGCGGACTATATAGATATTGCCTCACATATACACGCATGCAACATTATATATATATATATATATATGTATACATTGTTATATCAGTAAGTGCATTATTTACACCCATATAGAATATTATGGCGCGAGAAGGTGGGGGGTTCCCTGTGGTTTGCTGCTGCTTTGTTGGCCTCCGGGTGCATCGAGGCACACACCAAAGCTCCGATCGTTGATACGACGAGCTCTACTGTGTGTTAAACGTATGATTGTGTGTGTGTGTGTAGCAGGCAGTCTTATGGCAGCTGCCAGGGTCCCGGACGATCTCCGGCAACCACCATCGAGGGGCCTCTTTCTTTCTTTCTCTCTCTCTTTCTCCTCGCTTTCCGTTCTCATGATGTCCCGAAACTCGATCGACCCTCTCTTACCGAAGAGAACGAAGGAGAGATAGATAGAGAGAGAGAGAGAGAGAAGGCCCTGCGGGCCTCGGCTGTAAAGAGCGCGTGAGACGCACAAAGAGGATGAGCGAGAGAAGAGCGAAAAATAGGGGATGGGGCAGGGAGGAAGGAAGGAACTGGGGGGATAGGGAGAGAGGAAAAAAAAATGGAAAAAGATTGAGAGAAAGATTGAGAACCGTCGTACCACCCGAAACATGCCTCTCCGCCTAGCAGATGTTTGCAGCGAGAGCGAGATGCATAGTGTCTGAAATGATTCTCTCTCTCTCTCTCTCTCTCTCTCTCTCTCTCTCTCTCGCTGGCTCTTATTTTTCCTTCTCTTTTATTTATTCTGTCTGCAGCATGTGCAACGTCGACCTAAAACCATCGAAGATTAGGAGCCCGATGATGCAACGAGATTGGGACTTATTTTTTTCGCCTCTTTTTTTCTTCTTCAATTTTTCCTGATTTTAAGATTTTGTTGTTTTCATCGTTATAAAATATGGGTCAAGAAATGATCAAATTTTACTTCTTTAGTATGGCAATTTCATTTTTTATTGTGTTTTTTTTACGTTTGCAAATATAGTTTTCCCCTTCGACCCTTGACCCAGCGGTTGAAAAATATTCGTATTCGTGGCCGTAAGTGGGATTTTCCCGATTTTCGTCCAATACTTTATTACCTTTTTCTCTGCTCGGGACGACCACGCGCGATCTTTATTGAGTTACTGTGACACAAAAAGAATGTCTTTGGGAGCTCGAAGAAACCCATGTAAACGTGCTGTAAAGGGCACGGTGAAACGGTTTTGAAAAATTTTCTGACCTGCTATGAAACACGAGAGACACTGGGCTCCTCGGTCCTATATTCATGTATAATTTAGCCCTCGTTTGTTATATACATACCGTGTACGACAAGAAACGTACCGAAGAGACGAACGCGACCGGATGTCGAGACTACTCGCACTTTCCGAGAAATTCGAGTATCCGTTGGCCAAAAATAAGTTCACATTTTCAAAATTATGCCCGCCCGTTCATCACACGCATGCGTATCCAAGTCAGCCAAACAATCATTGCGTTTCTTTACTCACGAATGAACGTAATACGTTTCGCGGAATAAAAAAAAACACCAATTAATTTTTAGCCAAATATATTAATGATAATTTGGTATAATTGACGTTGAAAAATTATTTCAAATACTTCATTTTTTTTTTAAATCTCGAGACGGATTATATTTTTTTTACCCACCTATCGGAAGTGAAGAGAACCGTGTCTTTGTTCGTTGCAAAACACGTTGGTGCGGATATAAACCCTCGAAGGAAAGAGAGAGAGAATTGTCGGACGAGAAAGAGGAGGAGGAGGAGGAGAAGAAGGACGTCGAAGACGAGAGAGGATATCGAATATCTCGAGGCGGGGGTTTACACGGGAGAATCATCGTCTCTCTCGTTTCTTTGGCGAGACGACGATGGTTGCGGACCATCCGGGTCGATTCACCCAACCTTCGTCAGGCCATATACCAGAAAAAGGCAGAAAGAGAGAGAGAGAGAGAGAGAGACCTCTCTTTCCCTCTCCACGTCCTCTCTCATTCTCTTTTGCCCACCGCGTGATCGTTCCCCCTCCGGCAGCTTTGTCTGGTGACCTCTTCCTTTTATTCCCTCCCTTCCAACATCGCCTCGTCTCACAAATCGTTCGAACAATCCTCCTATTGCCAAAAAGAAAAAAATACAACCGAAAATTTATTTATTTTCACGGTAAAATTCACCTCGATCGTTGTTCAATCATTAATTAATATTTTCCGACTTAGTTCATAAAAAAATTTTAAAATAAAAACGAATTTTCATAATATTCTTTCAATATTTTGAAGAATTATACCTACAGCCTATTGACGACGTATGGGGGTCAGGATGTTTCTCCCTTGCCTCATTTTTCTCGATCGTTTTCTCATTCCTCCCATATTGCACTCTCGTTCGAGGCCTCTCGTTCTCTCTCTCTCTCTCTCTCTCTCCCACACTGTAGCAGGATGAGTCGTGCGTGCTAGCATACGCACGAGTATCCGATTATTCCGAAGACCGCATCGTTCCCGGAGGAAGTGGTTCACGAGCGTGCACACTATCGTACGGCATACACATACATATATATATATATATATATATATATATATATACAAATGGGTAGTTCACATTGCAAGCTGTCGTACGTGCATACACAGACACAATTTCCCACGCGCGAGTGCATTCATGTCCAAGAACATACACACACATATATATAATGCACTCTTATGTGATACATATACATATATATATATATGGTTCATGGTTCTATTTTGCCAATTCAACGTTCCGTTGTTCGCACCCGTGTCTGTGTGTGTGTCTGTGTGTGTGTGTGTGTGTGTGTGTGAGCCTCGAGGCTGTCTCTCGTAGGGAACAATAACCGACGCGGCACTTCCGTCCGGACACGAATGCCACGCAGCGAGAGAAAGAGAGAGAGAGAGAGAGAGAAAGAGAGAGAGAGAGAGAGAGAGAGAGAGAGAGAGAGAGAGAGAGAGAGAGAGAGAGAAAGAGAGAGAGAGAGAGAGAGGATAAGAGGAGAATGTCTCGGAGTTTATAACGCTTGCAGGTCGTCGTCGTGTGCGTCGTTCTTCTTCGCCTATGAGATGCGTCACGTGAAGCTCTCCCATCTCCGTTTCAATCTACACGCACGATAAATATATTTTCAATACGCATAGGTACCTAGAAACGTAGTTCGTTCGGTACTCACGAATATTCACGATTTAATTAAAACTTTTCTTCACGAGGCAGTTTGCTCGTCGGTTATAAAAGTTCACGACTGTATTTCTAATTTAAAGAACGTTCGAATGAAAAGAGAGTTTCGATAGAATTACCGGGGAAACTCGATCGAGGAAGAGTGAATTAATGTTTTTCATTTTAATCAATCTTTCATCAGATCGTTGTGTAAGAAAACAAAAAATTTCATTTCGTTAATGTCGATCTTCGATTGAAATTTTACGGTCGATGTTTTATTAACGATGGATCAAGGTACTCGTATCGATTGGAATTATCGACCAAAGTAAAGGATTCGATCCTGAACTTGAACTTTAGTGCACTCGATGAAAATAATGATCGACGATGCAGAGAGAAAAAAAAAGTTATGCGACGTTGTTGGTAGTTTGCACGGTACATAGACCATTACGTGCATGAAGTGTGTACACTATAGCGTGGAATACGAGTTGTATACGTATATATATATATATATATATATATACATATATAGCGTATGTAGTAAGTACGTCGAACTGTGACGCGGTCGTCGATGCGTGTCCTAGGTCAAGATTCAAGACTGTCTGCTGCCTTTGCCCGTGGGTTCTTTTTCTCTCTCTCTCTCTCTCTCTCTTTCTAGCTATCCTGCCCGTGGCTGCAATCCATTCTTTCTAGCCGGCCTGCTCTCCCTCCTCCTCAACCCTTTCTCTCTCTCTCTCTCTCTCTCTCTCTCTCTCTCGATCTCTCTCTCTCTCGTGTTCAACCTTCATGGATCGAGAGTACGGAGCGTCGTTTATGTACTTTGAAAACGCAGATACATAAATAAAACATATATCCAATATACGGGCATAATATGGCGCCTGTACACTTGCGCTGTCGCTGATAGTAATTTTTCTTTATCTTTTTTTCTTTCCTCTCGTCTCGCCACATTGCGACGCTTTTTCCCTCGTGTCGCTTAGACACGCCTCGATATACTTTTTCTTCGACTTTGACCGATCAACGTCTCGTCGATGAATCGCGAAAAAATTTTCTTTCGTTTTATCTTTACATATTGACGAAAAAAAAACAAACAAAAAAACGTCGAAGAAAAACAATTTTGTAAATAACAAAATTCTTTGTGTTATTTATTCGAAATTTCTTGACGAAAAATAGCACGAGACGAAATTACAATTTTCTTTTTTATTACGAAAAATTGCTCTCGGGAGGAGGTTTTTAACGTTGTAACGAGCCATTTAACGTCTGGGCACGAACTCACACCTGTCCGGTGTCGATGAAAATAATAAAAAAAAATGTTTTGCCTCAGTCGTTCTACAAGTGAGAAGTAATGCAAAAAAAAAGTACGCAATTACGAGTCCGAGCGACGAGAGAGCGAAAGAGCGAGAGAGAGTAGGTAATTCGCGAATCTAGGTGACTGCCTCGACCCTGTGGCACCTGCCTCGACGATTCTTTCTCTCGTTTCTTCTTTCCTTTTTTCTTCTTCCCCGCCTCGCGCGTTCTTCCTTTTTTCTTTATCGCGACCATTTTATCCGCCGATCCTGGCCGCGTATCGTTCCGTCTCCGTTGGTCTTTCGCGCACTCTCGATCTCGATGGAGTAAAAGTAGAGGCTTCTATATCTATACGTTATTCCATTGCATGTATATATATATATATACATACACACATATATATACATATATATATATATATAGAAGCCAAGTTCCCTCGGTCTCTTTAGCCAGCATGGCAGTGACCGTCGTCTTCGTCGTCGACTCCGATCCCCGGCGTCCTTACACCGCTTCGATACACACGGAACGGAGCGAGAAAGAGCGTTGCTCTCCTTCGCCTTGAAAATTCGCGCCCCACGGATTGTCTCGTGGCCTCACTCGTTTCCTCTCTCTCCCTCCGACAATTTTTTTTTCCTTGTATCGTTACTGTTTTTTCTTCTTTTTTTTTTAATTTTAATTACACATACTTCCTTCTCTCCTCTTCATACACGCAGAGGTCCGGCGACCTCGACTCTTTTTTTCTCTTGGTCTCATATATCTATATATATATATATATATATTTATATAAATATATTTATGTGAGAGAAGCGTCATGGGAGAACCAACAATCCATATTTGTTACGATATCGCCACCTTATCAACGTTCCGATAAATATCCGATGGAAAATAAACCGAAATAACATTTTTATCATATTAAACGCAACTCGCGCAGATTTTACTCTGGAATAATTCGTGTTTTGGGGTCTGTTACACCCCTGATCGATAAATCATTCAATATGTTCGCGCGTCGAATTAATAAATCGAAAAGACGATTAAGAAATTAACGAGGTTAAACGAGAGTCGGGGATTGCGATCTCGATTCGTAATAATCTTGCGTGAGACGCCTCGCGGCTCGTAAGCTTTTTTTTTTTTAACGGGACGCCGCCGGTGCGCGGCAGATGTCTTACGCAATGGAAAAGCTGAAGAAAGGGAAAGCTATGATTGTATATTTCTCTCTCTCTTTCTTTCTTTCTCTTTTGTTCTTGATCTTTTTTTGTTTTGGTTTCTCGGTGTCGTCGCGACACTCGAACGGTAAGAAGAGAAAAGAATTCAAATATATTCTCGCGCCCCTCTTCTCTTTTCTCTCTCTCTCTCTCTGTTTCGTCGTTGTCTCCAATACACACAGTCTCACACACACACACGTAGTCGTTCGTTTCGACGCTGAGGAATCGGCAATGACCCACTTCCGGGGGCTCGAGCCATATTGTAAATATCGGTGGAGTTTCTCGCGATGCAATAATGCGGTTTCGACTTCTCTCCCCACGCTCGAGGACCCCGGACGCGCGCAAAAGCCCTTCGAGAGCCATGCGCTCGGCAATATCGTGACGAGAGGCGATTTTTAAAAATTCTTTTTCTTTTTTTAATTTAAAAAAAACGATTTTTTTTTTATATCGTTTCTCGGTAAAAACAAATATCGAGCTGGACTTTGTTGGTTCGTTCGTCAACTTTTTAGTATCTCGGACTTGGTGATTTTTGTTTTTAATGATGTGAAAAGGCCGAAGGGAACGGTTGAAAAAAATATGCTCGGGCAATGAGGGTCGTTGCCAGAATATTGTTTTTTTGTTTCTTTTTTGGGATTTCTTTTGTGCTTTTTGTTCGTACCGAGAAACGATCGTGTGTGTGTGTGGGTTAACACCGAGCATTACGGGTTATATTTCTCGGGATTGTGTAGGCTCGACGTTGCGCGGAGGGAGAGGTCGCGATTCGCGTCGAGAGAACGATAAAACGGTCGTAAACCTCGAACCTCCGTTCCAATTGTCGAGGGAAACATTCGATGCGAGCCTCTCTCTCTCTCTCTCTCTCTCTCTCTCTCTCTCTCTCTCTCTCTCTCGTTATATCGTGACAGTCCGCATGTGCGATCCGATATTATTGTTCGATATATACGTGCCAACGATTCGCGACAGTCGAAAGTCCCACGAGGCGGCGAATGGCCGACTCGTTTGGCACTCTCGAATACGAGACGAATAACGATCGACAAAAGCAAGAAAATCGAGATCGACGATAAATCATGAGTTTGGAAACAAAAATTCACAAATTAATTGGAAGAAAATCATTAAATCGTTAAAAATTAGAATTCGTTATAAATTTTCGTGGGGTAAAAACAAATTGTGTTTTTTCAAAATATATAATATATGTTTTTAAACGAAAAACTCGAATATTAGGGCGATTAATCATTGAGTAATTCAACGAGCACAGCAAAATATTCTATTTTATAGGCTGTGGAGTGACAATCGCGTTATTGCAAAATGCAATTTTTAACCCCGTTTCGAGCGACTTGCTAATTGTGAACGAGACACTAACGAACGTTATGTACCTCGACGCGTTAGTTGACATTGCGCCATTTAATGCAGCAGTCACCAGTTTGATGACGATAGCAGGTGGCTCTTTTTCTTATTTCGTATATAAACACACACATGTATATATATAGATACTTTTTCATCGTATATCGTTGCGTTATAACTCATTGAATGAATTTCGTCATCGATCTACAATGAACGTTACAAATGCTCGATCGTATGAAAGTTGCGAAAAAAACGAAACATACACACACACACACAGTTTTCATATTACGACATTTTTCCTTCCATCGAATATATTTTTTGCTTCAACGAAAAAAAAAAGAACAAGGAAAAAGAAGTCAATTATTGTTTCAATAAAATCTTTCGCGAATTATGAAGAAATTATCGAATCTGTTTTAAAATTTATTCCTCGCAGAAAACAAAATGAAAAAAAAAAAAACATTGATAATTCTATAAGGAAAAAAGGAGAACGATTATCTTTGGTAAATAATTACGAATTGAAATTTATTCAAGATTGTCTGGGACTCGTACAATGTTTTATTAGGCCGTTTCCGCTGCCGGGTGGTAATGCCCGAGAGAGTTCATCAGCATTGTACAGATTCGTAAAAACAATTTCACGATTCGCGGCACGCTTCAAGGACTACCTCTCTTTCTCTCTTTCTCTCTTTCTCTGGCGTCACGCCTGCTTCCATATAATTCAACTTGGTTAAATTCTCTCCTCTCTTTCTCTCTTATACCTTCTCGTGTGCTCATTCGACTCTCTCGTTCTCTCGACGACTTTTTGGTGAATCGTTTCGTTCCCACACACACACACACACACACACACACACACATATTCACGCGCGAAGATTTCAGCGGAGACAAAGAAAGAAAGTTCGCGAGCGGTCAGTCCAAAGATGGTGTGTGTGTGTGTGTGTGTGCGCGCGTGTGTGTAAGAGAGAGAGAGAGAGAAAGAAACAGCGATAAAGAGCCGAAGGCGCGTGCTCTTGCCGCTCCATCGGAGATTGCGAAATTATGAGGCAAAAGACCCAGGGACCTCGAGGCTCTTCTGAAAAATCGAGCAAACCCCATCGGCGAGTTTAACGCGTTTGAAATAAGAAACAAAAAAAAAAAAGAATGAAACACGAAGAAACGAAACGGCCTCTGGTAAAATAAAAATTACGCAATTAAAGGAATAAAAACAACAAAAAAAAGGACAAATTTGACATTGAGCCTTCGCATCGTCTTAAATATCAAATTAACATCATTTAATTTCCATGACTCGAGTGTTTTTAATTTCCTCTTTGTTTCTTTATTTTGCTTCGCTTGTGTTTTTCGTATTTTAATTTCGAACTCTACGCCGGATTGTAATTAACGAATTGAAATTCGCGCGTTTATCTGGAACAATACAAACAAACAAAACATATTTCGTAATTGTTCTCATCTGGTCGAACGCGTTTATCGGTCGTCGTTTGTTCGCATCGACGCAACAACGCGTCGAGACAAAGAATCGTCGCGAGCTTTTCCCACGTGTTCTCAACTTTTGCAAATATCTTCTCGCTCGTCCGATCTTGGCTGAATTTAAACCGTGCGCAACGCACACGAGACGTGAGTGAAGATCGAGCGCGTTCTCCTTTGTCTCCTCCGGACCTCGTCTCTCTCTCTCTCTCTCTCTCATTCTCTCATTCTCTCTCATTCTCTCTCCTTCTTCGGCGGATTGCGTTCCCTCTATCGGGGGACGGTCCTCTCGCGTCGACATCGAGGGAGGCCCACAGGAGAGGCCCTGGAACGCGAGATCTCTCCGCGCACGGCCCATGAGGAGAGTCTGGCTCGCCTTGAGACAAAGCGCACCGCTCGCGCTCCTGGCTGCTGTTGTTACTGCTCCTGATGCTCAATATCTCCCCCCCCCCCCCCCTCTCCCTCTTTCTTCTCAGAGACGCTTTAGCGTCCTTGCGAACCCGAGATCTTCGCATCGCCACGTTCGTGTGCTCTCTATTATTAAGTTTTTGCTATTTATTTGTGTCTGCCGGTTGTTGCTGATCCTCCCACTCTACCCTCTCTCTCTCTCTCTCTTTCTCTCTCTCTCTCTTTCTTATTCTCATCTTCTTGTTTCTCAGCCTCTGTGCTGGCTCCTCGCGCATTCTCATCTCCACACTCGATTCGTCGATGTTCACTCTTACCTCTTTTCGCGCATTATGTTTTTATTTTTATTTTACTTTCGTCCTCATCTTTCTCTCCCTTTCTCTCTCTCTCTCTCTCTCTCTCTCTCTCTTTCTTTCTTTCTTCCTTTCCTTCTTTCTCATCTCTTCGTCCTCTTCACCTTCGTTCGGCGCGCGCGAGGGAGTCGTCGGCCTCCGAAAACTCTCGTGCCCCACCATGGCTCTCTCTCTCTCTCTCTCTCTCTTTCTGTCCGTCTGTCCGTCCTCGTTGCCTCGTGTGCACGATGCAATGGCCCGAGAGCGGACAGACGATATTTTGCCAGCTCGGCAAGAGAGCGCGAGCGCAGGTGCACACGCGATTTTTCATCCTTCTTATTTTTCTTCTCCTCGTTGATCTCTCGAATTCGAGTCCACGAGAATCGCGGGGACGCGAAACATTTTTCGTTATTTTATTATTTTCATGTCGTTGGAAACAGTTTTATTTTTCCCTCTTCTTCTTTGATCGATCGACCAAGCTCGAAATAAAAAAAATTAAAAAATCGATATTCGACTCTCGTATCGAACTCGCAAAACGAAGCCTTTCTGTCGTTGTCTTAAAAAAGAAAAATCGCAGGTAACGACAAATTCGTCCAGACAATTCCATCATCGATCCGCCTTGCGCGAAATTCTCCGGCGTTAAAGGTCGTCGTTGGGTCGAGATGAAAAAAAAAGAAAAAAAAAACGGACAAAAGACATTTCGACCGATTTCCGATCAGGTATGTGCACACGTATGTGTCTACGCGTGTTTAATTTTATACACGTGTAACCTTTTACGGGAGAACAGCACACGGTCGATATTCCGGGAAATATGAGAATTTGGGAAGGAATAGAAAAAATAGAAAAAAAAAAGAACGGAACCGAGTCGTCCCTCCCCCGTACATCATCGCCGTCGATGCTGCCGGAGCGGTCGAGTTATTAGGGATCGACAACGAAATCGTTAATGGAACGACCGAGATCTTTTTTATTACATTTTTTTTCTTACCGAAATATATATTTTTAAATATTTTTTTATCTCATATTTTTATCATCAAGTTCGTTCAAGTTTAGCACCAGATTTTATATCACACATTTTTTACGTTTGGTCTAAATATATATATATAGATGTCCGTTTCCAGACATAGCTGCCCGAGAAGCAGACTAGATTTTTGTATTTCTCGATTCTTTTCAAATTCTTTTTTTTGTATCCCGACGGCGTTCGAAGTGGTCGAGGGAGAAAGAGAACCGCGACAAAAAGGCCCCGCGGGCTCGAGACCCAAGAAAGTGGGCCTTCGAAGCGTGTGTTCCTTTCGGGTATAAAATAATCCCCCCTCCCTCCTCCCCCCTTCTCTCGTGTCTTAGACAAGAGAGAAGTCCGCTGCTCGACAAAACTCTCGAGAGGATTTCCTTCGGTATACCTGAATTTTTGCGAGGGCGGTTGATCTTTTTCGACCCACTGGGAAGAGAACGTACGAGCCCCCCGGCATCTATGTATCATATCAACGTGTCTATATCTGGACCGAGTTTGTTATATGAGATTTGGAAAGTTGGAGGCAATTTATAATGGTTCGTCCTCATCGTTAAGTCTACCTTCGCCCCGTGTCCTCCTTTTTTTCGTATCTTTCGTCAAATTTTTCTTCTCAAAATTATCACGAAGATTTATTATCTCGCCGATAATGTATAATTCCAACCTTGAGGTTTATCCTCGACAAACAAAAAAAAAAGAAAAAAGAAAAAGTTGCAACTCGTACGCGAACTTTTCTTTGTGAATTTTTCATTCCCGCGTGTAATTAAAATTGTGTATCGTCGATGTTCGCTACTCGGGGGGGGGAGGAGGGACTTTCCTCGTATTTGCCGTTTTCCATGCGATCTGCTCGTTTCTGCTCGAGCGAGAAGACGAGAGTCATCGTCGCCGTCGTCGTCGTCGTCGTCGTAGCGACGCGACGAAGGAAGAACGGAAGAGGCCAGTGGCGCGTGCTTCGAATTCGAGAATCGAGATTCCCCTTGCCGAGAGCGCGCAAACGCGCATGCGCATTTTTACCGTGCGACGACGCGGTTCGTTCGCTTTTGCCTTCGTACGACGCGAAGGCTTTGTTGCGCGTCTCGTTTGTTTCCGCGAGGATCTTTGTCCGTTTTGTATTTTTATTTCGCGACTATAACGTGTAATTTTGTGTGAAAAAAAAAAACAAAAAAAATTACAGGATATTGACACTTGGCTCGTTTCCGTCGTTTTTCGAGTCTGCTGGCTCGACCTACTCGTTGTTTTTTTTCCTTTTTTTTAACGAGCAACCTTGCTCGTTTCTTAATCTCGATTTTCATTATGTTTATTTATTTTACTATTTATTTATTTACTTTGATCGAAATCGATGGAGAATTTTTCATTTCTCGCCACGATAAAAATTAATAGTAAAGCTTATCAATCTTATCAACCACCCTCGGTCCTCTTTCTTCACACCGCATGCGCGATATAAAATGCAAACATCGCCTATCTCCAATTCTCCCTCCTTATCTCACCTGCCCTCGTGTATTTTTCCCCTCGTTACTCATTTTTTCTTTGGACCACGCGCGTTTCGACCCATGTTGTCGCGTTAGTTTCCGGACGATCGTCTATCTCGGATGCCAAAAATCCCGAGGGTCGCGCCTTTTATTTTTGATTCCCGCGTTGCGAGAGCAATATTTTCGCGAAGACGCGAGCGACTGTCGTGTCGGCTCGAAAAGAAGTCGGGGGAGGAGAGCGCGATACGCACCCGAGGAAGGATAAGAATATGAATAAATGCGTGTACGAAGAGAGAATGTGAAAAATAGAGAAAGAGGGAGAGAGAGAGAGAGAGAGAGAGTAAGATCGAGAAGTCGAGAAGCTCGTGATAAAGACAAAATCCGAGGCTCTTGTTGAGAACCACTGGCGGCATCGAATCGTTGAACCACGGAGTGGTTCAGTGGCTCCAAGGCCGACGGAAACCACGGGTGGGATGCGCGCGACCGACAACACGCTGCCTTTGCTTCCCTCCTCTTATCCCCTCCTCCTTGCTATCCCAACCCCCTCTTTCCTCCCAACCCCCCCTACGCTACACTTTTATCGAGCACGGAGCCCTCTTTCTGCTCGCTGAGTTTGTACTTACCAGTTACAGAAGTGCAACGAGCACATATATATATATATATATATATATATATGTATATTTTATATATCGTGCATTGTATTGGCTCAAGTTTGCGATACACACTAGACGAGCCGAATTCATAATTGGCTCAGTGGAGGACGGACGACGTTGGGATCGAGAGAAATTTCAAATTTGAAATTTTCGAAAAGTTTTTCTTTCTTTCTTTTTTGTTTTATGAAAATATTTATATATTTTTTTTCATCCCTTCCCCACGACGAAGTTATAAATTGTTCATTGTTCGCAATTGTTTCGAGGATGGCTCGCGAGTCAACAAAATGCCGGGGATAATCGCGAGCCGAGCTTTTGGAGTTTTAGAGCGTGGCTAAGGACGGAGATGAAATGATTTCGTGAGAAGAGACGAGAAGAGGAAAAGATGCCGAAAGAGAGGAGAGTCTCGTTTCGAGAGTCTCGTCGCGAGAGCTTTCGGCAGGTCTCTCTCTCTCTCTCTTTCTTCACTGACTTCATTTCTTCACATTGCGTCTGTTTTCCTTTCTGCCTTTTTTTCTTCTTATTTTTCCCTTTTTTTTTATCTTGCTCGCTTTATCTCCTCTCTTTCGCTCCGTGTCGAGCTGAGGGTGGGAGGGGTTGCGCACGTCGTTCGAGTCAAAAATGCAGTCTCGTTCGTTGACGGAGGGACACGCGTGCGCGCACGCACACGAGAAACTTCTCGTTTATCGCGCGGCTAGCACAGCGAACGTGTGTGCCCCGATGGCGTTCTTTTCGCCCGGAGAACGGAAAACGCGTGGCGTGATCCGCTTCTCTTTTCATGGCCGACGAGAAAAAAAAACTGACAGAGAGAGAGAGAGAGAAAGAGAGAAAGAGAGAAATGCTTCGTGCAGTTTGACGATTGCAACGATCTTCCTTCTTTCCCCTTTTTTTCGCACTTATATTCATATATAATATATAAACTCCGAGTAATTTCGTTGTACGATGTTGGCGAGACGCGCGAGAAGAGAACATCGAAGAAGACAACGGTGCTCTCGTCCAGTTGTAAATTTCACGTCACCTACATACGCGAGCATTAACAACGAGTTGAAGAAAGCGCGAGAGAAGAACGAAGCGTCGTTTTACGATTTCGAACTATCGATAACGTAATTATCGTTCGACGATTTTATCGCGTTTTTTGTTCGGTGCCTCGCGCGTTTGTAAATCGTGATTTTCTCGTTTTCGTTTTTTTTCTTCTTCTTCTTTCTTTTTTCTCCCTTATTTCGTCTCATTGCCATAATAAAAATTGCGTCCCACATTGTTTCTTGCACGATCGTCTGAGACCTCGTTTCGATAAATGGCGGGTAGAACGCGAAAGAAAGAAACTGACGCAAGAAATATTCGAATGTTCGGGGGATTTTTTTTTCTTCGTATTTTTTTTTTTTTTTTACACATGTCTACAGATTTATGAGAATATATTACGTGGATGTATCATGCCGCGTATGTAATATAAAATATCCGACAAATCTTCGATATCGCGTAGGATAGTAGGATTTCTCTCTCTCTCTCTCTCTCGTTTTTGTTCGCGATGGACGCGCGCGGTTATCGACAATATTTTCCGCAAATCCCGATTCCGAGAAAGTGTATCGACGACAAGTATGAAATGTTTGAGAATAAATATGTTTATTGCGGGGCTAATAAATTCATACATACATTATATATATATATATATATATATACATATGTTTTTTTTTTATATAGCATTGTACACATCAACGAATATAGATTAAAAATATAGATCGTGCGAAAGCGCGTGGGATCGAAAATTCATGAATTCTGTAGTCTACCAAAATTGCGACAAGGAGAAGTGAGAGGAGGATGAGGAGAAGAAGGGGGGGGGGGGAGTCGAGGGTATATACCGGCGTTTCATAAGGAATTCAAGGATAAACCGCGAATCGGTCGTTCTCTCTCTCTCTCTCTCTCTTTCTCTCTCTCTCTCTTTCTCTCTACGGACTGAGTTTCGATTCTCCGCGAGTTTCGCCACTTTGGCCACGAGAACGAGCGCGGGCGCCCCCCGAACAACGTCGTCTCCTCGTGCTGATTCCTCCTCTCGACGACGACGACGACGACGACGACGACGACGACGACGACGACGACGACGACGACGACGACGGCGGCGGCCTTTCCCTATCGATCCAACTTCGCTTCCAACAAAAGCTTGGAAGGCGAAAAATGTACACGTGTACGTGTGTAAATGCGCACGTATCTACAGCCACGCGTCCGAGCTCGTCGAGAAAGCCGATGCGAAAACGAGCCAAAAAAATTCTTTGCCCCCGAGGTGAATTCGTGGCAATATATATATATATATATATATATATTTTGTTTATATTACTTTTATTCACGACGTGTACGATTTCGGTCGAAATTGAAATTATCCATTTTTTCGTTGTATCGAATGGATTTTTAAATCGTTCTTATTATTGTTATTGATTATCTTTTTCTGTTTTTTTTTGTCTACCTTTTTTTCGCTCTTTTTTCTGGCATCTCGTTCCTCTTTCGCCGTTACTTCACGATAATTGCGCCACGAAGTGCGCACGCAAAATCGAACTTTCATCGTACGATCGTTTCGGAACTTTGTAACGCGCTCTCCGTACGATGCATTTAACGGCGAGCACACTCGGGCTGTTACGGCTCGGCAAATAAATTGCCCCCCACCATTCACCGTTGCCTGCCTGCCTGCCTGCCTGGAACCCCCCTTGCCCCCTCCCCCTCTCTCTACCACTTTTCGCTCTCTGAGCGGACACGTGACACGTGCGAGTCGAAAATTAAGCGCGATTATATCACACGTGATTTCTTAATCGCTCGAGACCACGTGTACGTCTACGTATATTTATATATATATATATATATTCATGGCTGTGTGGGTGCCTCGGGTAAAGATACCTATCGTAATAATAAAAAAGAAGAAAAAAGAAAAAGAAACTGCGACCGGTAGAATTCGCGACTCGCCCCAGACTCGCGTGTCTCACAATTTTCGTTCTCTTTTTTTCTCTCTATTCGCTCCCAATTCTTTGGTACATTTTATTATTATTAGTTTGTTTTTTTTTGTTTTTTTTTTTTTTTTTCATTGTTTCTCTATTTTATTTTTTCCCTCGCTAAATCCTGGTCAAGGCGTGTAACGCGTTGCTCACGATACTAATTCATTAATCGCGACGAAAGGCGTGGCAAAGAAAAAAATCGCCCACGCGATAGACGACTCATTTTCGATGTTTAGACATTATTATACGTTTTTTTCTTCTTCTTCTTCTTCTTCTTCTTCTTTTTTCTTTATGTCCATAATTCGCGCATTATTTTTTCCTTCTTCGACGGTCGTTCGCTTTTCACGAACACATAATCTTTGATTCATATCCGAGCGAGAAACGTTTTTATGAAACATTTGTCTTTTTTTTCCTTCTTTCTTCGCTTTTTTCTTTCATTCTTTTTTTTTCGTAGATCGCGTCACGGAGAGCGGAGCATGGATGAATTTATGTACTTCGTTCGTATAATAGAGTCGTTGGAGGGATTTCTCGGTGGGGTTGGGGAACGAACGAAAATGACATTTTTCTTTCGTTCTCTCGCGGCGTTGGAAATGGAGCTTCGTCTCTATAGTCGCGAAGATTTTAACGACGTTCTCGCGCTTTACTTTACGTACATATGTATGCATATATATATATACGAACACACATAAATATATATATATATAGATATGGGTATGTGTGTGTGTATATATATATGGGTTCTTTCTTTCTTCTCGTTCTTCGGGTCCCGGGGGTAGGTCTCTATAACTTAACAGAATTCGTCCTCGTCGACAGAGCACATGGTCTCTCTCTCTCTCTTTTATATATATAAAGTTAGGGCATAGAGATTCAATTGTCCCGATTAAGAGCAACGAAACGGCCAACGTACCAAGGGATTTCTCGTCAGGGGTTCTTCGGATTCTTCGGGTTCGCTCCTTCTGTCTCTCTCTCTCTCTCTCTCTCTCCTTTATATTCGCCACGTGATTATCCAAAGTCTAGGTAGTTCGTACAAAGAGGTAGAATATCAGGCAAAAAGAGGGAAAAAACAGTCTCATGCCCTTCGAACTCACAAAGGAGAGACGCGAGTGAATCGTTCTCGACGAACTTCACCGGTAAATCTACGAATAAAAAAAAAAGAAAAAGGAACGTAATAATGATAATAATACACGTCACGGCGATCTAGTTTCGAAATTAATTCGGCGACGACGAGTCGTGTCGAGAACTGTCTTCGAAAAAGGACTTCTCGGTCGAACACCGTCGATCGCGCGCGACTCACTTTACGAAATTTTTATTTTCGATAATTGAATCATATATAATTTGACTAATTCTCGTGGGTACACAAAATCCCGTGGGCAATACACGCACGGTGGGCTATACGATATTACGACGAGGATTTTATGCTTATATGTAGAAGCCGCGTTGTATATTTCTCCGACTGCGAAATCTCGCGAGAAAACATGAACTTTATGGAGTAGTTCTCTTCATCTCGTCTTCTTCTTCTTCTTCTTGCTCTTGTTCTTGTTCTTCTTCGTCTCTCTCTCTTTCTATCTTTCTCTGGATTCTCTCATCGCCGAGTCGCCCGCGGTTCGTCGAACCTCGTTCGCCTCCTTTCCACGAAGCTAACACGCCAATGAGAGAGAAGAAGAAGAAGAAGAAGAAGAAGAAGAAGAAAGAGAGAGAGAGAGAGAAAGATAGAAACAGACCGTGCGAAACTGAGAAGAGAGAGAGAGAGAGGTGGACGGAAAAGAGAATAAAAAGGAGAACGCGCAAAAGTCGAGCTCGCGCGAGCTCGGAAAGAACGACCATCGCGCGAGGAGTTGCTTGGCTCCTCGAGCAAAAGGAGAAAAGGATGTATAATCTTCGCGGCACCACCGAGTGTGTGTGTAACTGTGTGTATGAGAGAAAGAGAGAGAGAGAGAGAAGAGACAGAAGCTCAACGGAGATCAAGAAACCGTCCTCCACCGTCTCCTTTCGGTGCCTTTCTTCTCGTTAAACGCGCTCGAAATTTCACCAAAGATTTTCCTCTCGTGACACGCGTTATCGTCGGCTCGTTAAAAAATTATCACGTTTTCGTAAATATTCCCTCGCAAATAACACGAATATAATCGCGTCGCGAAATGGAAAATTATTCTCGCTTAGATACGAAAACGCATACGCGACGAAAATGCTCCGAGAATAGATTTCGCGATCGCACGAACAATGGTTGTAGACGATCCGTGCGCCGAACTGTTTCTCCGCATAAACTCAACCTAATTACGGCCGAGAATTCATCGAGGCGCGGACGATTATTGATATTCGCGTGTAATCGCGGTTTTCCAACCTCGCGAGAGCCATTCCCCGATTAATTAAATGGACCGAGCGAAGCCGTGATACGGAGAACGCGGGGTAGACCAACGGGGGGACGGGGTGAGTGGAAAATCAATTATCGTCGGTTATCGTTGTTGCGAGTGCTAATTATATCGTTTCACTAAAATCGATATGAAACGTTACGATTAAAAAACATTCGAAAATTCGAAGCGATTCACGAATTTTTCTCACAACGGATTCATACGGATTTCTTTGATTTTTTGTTTTTAATCGGAGTGTTTATCAGGAGTGATAAGAGACTGGTTTGATCAAAACGAAGCATTTAATTTAAGCTGGGAAAAAATTGCTGTACGTAATATATTTGATATAGACGAAGTGACTCATCGTTCGGTCAATGTTTACAATTGGGGTAGCGAACGTGGCAACGGAGAAGCGACGTAGAGAGAGAGTGTATGAGCGTGAGAGTGAGAGAGAGAGAGAGAGCGAGAGAGAGAGAGAGAGAGAGAGAGAGAGAGAGAGAGAGAGAGAGACGGGTATAATGCCAGATTTCGAAGCGGTAGGGCTACATATCAAGCCTGGTGTGCGAATGATCGATAACGCAATCGTCGCGAGCCTATTTCTATATACCTACACGCTTATATATAGCACGTAGGAATATATATAGATCTCTCTCTCTCTCTCTCTCTCTCTCTCTCTCTCTCTCTATTGCCTATATATCTATATTTTATATAGATATAGATATAGACAGATATCATCCATCGTACGGTGCACGATGGTACGAACAACATTTACGTGCGTGTGATGCACACGCCCGTGATTGTCTAACCCCAGTCGCGCGTACGTGTGCATATATATATATATATATATATATATATATATATATATATATATATATATACGATGACGTGACCGAGCGGGGGTGGAGTAGTTCGTGGGGCAACCGCGCGCGCGTCACGATTAATTAATTCAATCTCGCGAGACTATCGCTCAGCCCATTCGAGCGAGAGCGAGAGCGAGAGCGAGTGAGAGAGAGAGAGAGAGAGAGAGAGAGAGAGAGAGAGAGAGAGAGAGAGGAGTTACTGCTGCATTTACCTCTGCATCATTGCCAGCAGACTACGAGAATACTCGTTCGCTAAACGTGTACATTCTCATGTATATACGCGAGTAAATAGAAGATATCCGTGTGTTTATCGATCGATACGGTTTTACTCGTATCTGTGCCCATTCAATATGTTTTTTCTTCTTCTTTTTACCGACCCGCGATGTATCATCAATCTCAATTTGTCGATTAATTAACGAAATATTCGCGATAAGGATAACGGGACGATAAAAATGAAATTTATATTCGCAGAGATTCTCAAAGAGAATCGCGGGGAAAGACGTCATAGCGACGCAGTCGCGAGGCAAACGGGTTGATAGCGCCGAACGATTTCTCACGCTATTTTCATCGGTATATTTCGTTCTCCTATGTACTTGTCTCTATATGCTGTATTATTATTAGATATGTAATATACCTCGGTTTCGAACCGGAATGGTGCGAGTAAGTCCCTGTCTTTGTCTTTCTCTCTCTCTCTCTCTCTCTCTCTCTCTCTCTCTCTCTCTCTCTCTTTCGAGAATCGATAAGCCCGTGGCGAAGCGGAGGATGCGACGACAATGACGACAACGCCTTTCGTACAACGACAACGACGACGACGACGACGACGACGAGTTCGGAATTCAAGAGTTCGTCGTTTTCGCTCCGCTCGTTTTCTTTCATAGAGGCGGAGACCGGTTCGTTGGTACGGGCTTATCGATAATTCGATATAACGCGAGTTATGACAACGACGAGGCCACTGAGCCTCTCCACGTTCTCGCTGTCTTTGGCCTCTTTTCTTCTTTTTTTTCCTTCTTTTTATTCCTTTGCCATTCTTTTTTCCGCTGTTTCTCCTTTTTTTTTTAAATTTTTTTATTTATCTTTTTTTCTTTTTTACGAGCTGTTGAATTTATCAGGGTACGACGAACGAACGTTCGAGCGATAAGAATAAGTACTCTTTGCGTTTAAAGAGGATTACGGATACACCGAGGTAAAAATTAATCAGACGGCTTGACGTTTCATCGGGGCTGGATCAGGAATCGATGAGGCGTGCCTGATCCGGCTCGCCGGATTTCAGACGAATCGGGCCCGGATAAGAAATTAACAAGGCAGTGTTTTTTTTTACTCTTCCGGCGGTTTTTCAAGCACTATAATTAAATCGAAATCGGTCGAACGTCGGACGTTTTACGTCATATTGAAATTTAGGCGATTTTTACGATTTAGAAAAACGCGAAATGCATGAAAAAACGTTGAAATTTTATATTAACGATTTTTGAATTTTTTTTACAAAATTGATCAATTTTTCATAACCTAAGGGACTAAAATATCAATATACGCTAGAATCTTTATATATATTTATATATTTTTTAATGTTCTGGCGAATCCGCTCTAGTTCTTTTATAAGTTTTTAAAGAAATGCATTGGCTGGAATTGATTATTGAGAAACGGCACGGTGAGTCGATCGCGACGATCGATACAAGGCGGTTCGTCCAATCATCGAACCTATCGATTACTTTTTATTTATAAATATCATTGATCATTCATATATAACCGTTGGCGTCGATAATTTGTTATCGAGCAGCTGTGCACCGATCACTCGCTACTTTCTCATATTTCTTTCCACGCTCGATGAACAATACTATAATAATCACGTTAAAAAAAATAATAAAAAAAAAAACAAAAAAAACTCAGGATCCACGTTAATCAACGGTTCGAGAAATAAAGAGACGAACCTCGTGCTCGTTTGGCAAACGAGTCCTTGAAAATCGAACGTCTAATCGCCTTTCTAATTCCCGAAATTTGCTCGGTCACGAATCGTCTTCTTCGTTACATCACGTTGTAAAATACGTCGCAATTTTATGTTTTGTTTTATCGAATTTAAAACAAAAAAGCACGCAATTACGAATAATTCGTAATTATCAATGTTTCTCGTCGTATCGAGAAATATCGACGTTTTAATTAAAACGATTATCAAAATTGTATTTTATTTAAATGTATTTTTCAAAATGTATACGATTTTGATAAAAATCGTTGTTTACAAGCCTATAAAATTCTATTCGTTGCAAATTACGCGATAGATTCGAGCTTATTAGTTGGCAAGAAGTCTCGCAGTGACACGAGAGCCGTGAAAAAAACTGAATGAACTCGTGTGGTACGTTATACGCGTTTCGCCGTTAAATTCTCCCAACGACGAGGACGCATGCCAGCAGCCGACAGTGGCGGTACGATTGGGGTGGGGGGCACGAGCAGACGCCGGTATGCTTGCGCTCGCCGCCTCATGCCTGCTTTACGATCGTAAATTTGCCTCAAGGCTCACTCTTTCTCTCTCTCTCTCTCTCTCTCTTTCTTCTTTCATCTTTCTTTTACGTTTCATTCTCCGGCTTCTCCGTGTATTGCGTCGCGGTCTCAACGCGGGAGAGAAGAGCGAGATAATAGCTATCGTGTCGCGTTGCTCGCACACGCCTTCGTTCTCCGTTCACTCTCTCTTTCTCTCTTTCCTTCCATCTCTCTCTCTCTGGCACATTTCTCGTTCGCATTTTAATAATTCGTTCGCGGGGTCGCGAATCGCACTCCACATGGCCTTGACAATATTTTTTTTCCTCTTTCGATTCGTTTCACCGTCAAACGTCTCATTTTTTTTTATTGCAACAAAAAAAGAAATATAAGAACAAAAAAAACAAACAAATATTATTATAAATCGTCGATAATTTTTGTTTGCGACTCTCTCTCTCTCGATTTTCTCCCGATTTTTTTAGTTTCGTTTCTAAAGACACGTGCTCGGCCAACGCGACGCGCGCGAAATATTTTGTACGAAGTGGACGGACGAGACACAGCTGCGCGGATCGCGAGAGAGAGATAGAGCGACACGAGTTGAAATTAAATTCACGTGGGGCTTTGTACCACACGCGTTTTCATGCACGAGAATGAAGAGAGCATTGAAAAGAGAGCGAGAGAATAAGTTTTAAACGACGACTCTTTTATGAATTCATTATCCCCCCCACCCCCCTCTCTCTCTCTCTCTCCCTCCCTCCTCGTCATATTTTTAACGACCCTCGAAAAGATGCTGAAAAATCTTGGATCGAGACGAGTGGAAATAAAACGAGTCGAACACCGGATTGACGATTATATTTAAGAGGGTCATTGATTTTCACAGTTTGGGAGTAATTACCCGTGATACAGAACGAGTATGCAAATATATTTGATACGCTATACATATATATATATATATATATATATATATATATATATATATATATATATATAGAGGTAGTCATATATTATAATGTCGTTGGGTTGGAGCAAAGTGTGAGTGAATTTCGAGCGGGGACAAAGTAGTGAGAAAGTGCGTTGCAAAACCGTCGCGCTCTCCGGTGAGTGTGAGACAGACGTTAAATAAAAAAAAAAGAGAGAGAGAGAGAGAGAGAGAGAAGGAATAAAAGAGTCCTGGCACATACGAGAGGGAATATCGAGTCTCGTCGAGTTTTCGAACAAAGAGCCACGAGAGAGTCTGCGCGAAAGAGCGAACCGTGAAACCGTTCACGATTCGCGAAGAGCGTGCGGCCCTCGCCACGGGGACACACGCATACAGACAGAGAGACACATACATAAGTATACGGGAATACACATGTACACATGCACTTGAGCGGTGCAACGAGACGCGGCCTCGAATTTCATCCCAGCGGCATAACCGACGTATTTTACTATAAGACTCTCTCCCCGGTTCGCCGCCTCTCTTTTGCCATTTTCGCCATGGGACAAAACTCACGCTCTCCCTCTCACTCTCTCTCTCTCTCTCCCCACCCCAACCACCTCTTTCTTTTTCTCTCGCGCTATTCGCCGACTCGACGAATTCACCATCGCGAAATAAAATCGGTAGTAAGATTTCTTTATTCGTCGTAATTCGTGGAATAAAACGATAATCGCAGGTTTCGAAATTGTTAATTATTTATCCTTATTTTCTTTTTTTTTAGATTTATTTTTATTCATGGTTTGATATTTTATTCCGTTGCTTTTCTTTTTCTTTGATTCCCGGACGAAATTATTTTTTCTTTCGGATAAATTTTGAAGAGTAATGTTTTTTTTTTTTTTGGTAATGATTTTTGTTTTACAGACGCGTGTTCTCACTTTCGTCTCGTACACTCGACGTTCCTAGAAATTACGCGATCATGCCGCGTTGGCCGGTATGAAATTTCCGGTTAACCCTCGTGTACCTACGTGTTATTTTTGTACGCGTGTGTGCGTATCTGCGTCTGTTTGTGTGCGTTTGCTCGAAAGCTTTCGCCATGAGTCAGACACGAAATGCAGCTAGTTGCACACCGCTAGTTGTGGTTAAAACGCGCAGCAACAGCGGTACGTACGCGGATTGAGCTATACAAGAGCGAAAGCACGCAGAGTGGGCGAAGTGAAAGATAGACGGAACGGAGAGAAAGATAGAGAGAGAGAGAGAGAGAGAGAGAGAGAGAGAGAGAGAGAGAGAGAGAGAGAGAGAGAGAGAGAGAGAGAAACTTCGAGAGGTCCATTGTCCCCCTGTGTGTTTCACCGCTCGCTGTACGCGAATTGTCTCGAATTATATTCCTGTTAGTAACACACTCGATACACACGCAATTACATATATATATATATAAATGTAAAACGCACAAGCAAGTAGGTATAAACATAGCCCGGCCTCACATTGTCGAAGTCGTTCGGTAACTTTCATTTTACATTTTTTTACTTTTTTTTTTATTACATTTTTGTTCATTCAAAATTGTCTTTTTTTCATCTCGTTTCTCGACTGCGAGACAACCTTGCACGGAGTTTCTCCATAACGCCCACGAGACGCAGGATCATCGATAAACAAAAATTCGACAAAATTCCAACAACAATAAAAAGGACAAATTTTATATAAAAAAAAAAAATGTTCTATATAGAAAAAAATGTCGATCGATTTGTAAAAAATACATTTAGAGGTTGTATAAATTCGCTTGGTCCCTCGTGGGTTTCTCACGCGCGAGATAAATCTCTTCATCTCGTTGCGAAAGGATTTATCAGCTCGTCTTCCTCCCACTCGCTCGTCCAAGATCTTGGCCGGTCGTCGATAAGGCTTACCCGCGACCAACGACGACACTGCAAGGCTTCTACTACAATGGTGTGTAACTCGCGCCACCATCATCGTCTATACCACGTTTCCGTTTGCCATCGGAGTTCCTCGGATTATCTCTCTAATGTTTCGTCGCTATACAAACGTATAGCGGCGAGTATAAATATGCGCGGGTAAGAGAGCGCGTGGCCTATTCGTAAATACGCTAGTACCGCGTGTCCAATAATACGTATGTCGCGAACGCATCGCGATACACACCCTGGACTTTGCCG